>JAEBDU010000010.1:405892-731186 GCA_016802625.1 Heliconius numata | reverse complement strand
AACGCGTCGGGAGACGTCGGTAACTGTTAAAAGTCTCGATGAACTTTAAACACGTACCTTTTTTCTCTTCACTTATTGTTAATATTTTTTATAAAAATATAGTCACGATATCCACAATATAATAATTGTTTTAAATTCTACATACTATGGGCTCTTCAAAAATATTTAACACTTTATACCTACTTGCTCATTTTTTTAAGGAAATTATGTTTAAAGTATCAAAGTGAACAACCTGAAATAGACATTCTCACGAATGACAATTTTTCACGATGAATAAATATATATTCCAAATGTAATTCACGAAAAAATAATTCATAATATTAAAGTTCCACTCTTATACTATTAATTAAAAAAAAAATAGTGCATCAGGGACTACTTTGAAAAAATGACTTTTGATCTGCCGTTGTTCTACCATTGTCCATAGTGCGCCGCCCTGCCAAGGAGTGTTGGCACCTGATGCCACGTGGCAAAGTTGCCAGTAAGTTGACCATATGGCAGGGTGATTGGACTGGGTTAATAGGTGAATGTGAGGAGTGAAGTTCAAAGAAATCATTAGCTATGTAGCTAGATCAAAGTCAAAGTCAAATAATTTTAGTCAAAATAATAATGATCCTTAATTTTTTGAAGGTGAAATGTTTCTGTCATCGGTTCACGAAAGTGATTGTATACCTCAGACCTGATAAGAACCGGTGCAAGAAACTCAGCGTGTCTTTTTTTTGGGTTTTAGGTCAAAAAATTACAAAAACTAGTATATTTTTATCGCTATTGCCTACACAATTGTAACTAATGAAACATAAGTGTGGATTCGGTTCATGTTTTAACTTATATAATAAAAACATGTCCAATACCAAATGTATATAAATACAATGAACTTTTAAAATTAATTTAGAAAAATCTTAAGGAACAACTGTCAAGTTTTTGTTAAAGATTCTGCCAAGAAAGATCCTGTATTTAAACTATTGAAATTGACGGAGAGTGAAAGAACGAATTGACTTTTACTCTCCTTTTAACAAATAAGCTCAAAACACACATACTGACATACCTCCAAATCATCAAATACTAAAGTTACTCAAAAATCTATACGAAATCGCTAGAAATCTTAGTTGTAGATAGGAAATTATAATAAATCATAAACATCCTTTTCTCTCAATGAAAACACGAGGCGAAGATTTATTTGAAAATACAAACACACGTCACATTAAATACGATGCGTCGTAAAACTATAGGAAAGGTGCAAGCTTGTAGGAGGAACATATTCTAAACAGAACTTGGCAACTTCTAAATATAACTCTAAACGTATATTGGAGAAGAATCATGAAATTTTAGTCATTTTTGACGTATTGTTTATTCGTATGTAATTCAGCACTTTTCGCTTGTTTGTTCCTTTGATAAGAGAATTTTATATTTTCAAATTAAAATGTATGTTTAAATTTTTATATGGACCTATCTTGTTCTTGAAGTAATATGAATGAAACTTTGGAAGATTTACTTATAAGAACTAACGAGGCCAGTCGTGGATGTGAATTGAATTCAGAATTCGGCAGAAAGTGGTGAACGGAAGTGTCTCGACACTAGGTTTCCTCTGAATAACCTGCCATGTGCGGGATAAAGCGCGAAGCTAAAAAACTGAAACTCATAAGAACATTTCTATAGATAAATCATTTTTACATATATAAATATGCAAAAGATAGAATAAACTTTTAGATAACTCACATACAGCTATTCCAGAATCAACCATTTATTTAGGATCAAAAAAGTAAATATCTATCTAATAAAATAAACCAGCAAGAAAAGCCCGTGCTAACAGGGTGAAGGTAGAAAATAATGATATTAGAATAAAAGGTACCTTAAGAAAAGTGAGTGACAATTATTGCAGGAATAAACAATAATACTTTTGTCAAGTCATTGTTAACGGTATACGACATCTTGACGTTCCTCGACAAGACGCCAATGTTTAATTCCATAAGAAATGATTCATTCAACTAACGTTGCTCAATGATTTAAGGAAATTTGTATCTTGGTTTTAAATTGTAGAGAGTAGAGGAAAGAACCTGTTGCTTCCTCAGTGTCTTTTTAATCACATATAAAATAGAAAACATTAATTAGAACGGAAATACGAAAACATGGTCTGCTTTGTCACAAAGCGTAATCGAAAGTTATTTTCCCAGTGTGACGTTACAAAGTAGTATCGCTAGATTGTTTGTAAACTAACGATAAAATCCCTTACCGCCGTTCCGTACTATTAGGAAAACTTCCAAACGCCACTGCCAAAACTCTGGAGTGCGTTCACCCTGAACATTTTGGCGGCAAATCGCGATTCCTTCATTATTTTTTCATCTGAGTCGAATTTATTTTATAGATATTGGCGCTGGTTCGCTGGGGATGCCCGTTGGACTTGGCCATGGTACCGCTTGGCGTTCCTAACTAGGTCGACGACGTCACGGGAGCTTTAGCCAAAATTACGCCTCACTTCCTAGTGTGAGACCGTCGTGGCGCAGTGGGGCAGCGTGAGACATGAGTGTGACGGTTGTAGGTTCGATCTACACTCGGGTGAATGATTATATTTAATTTATTTCTATTTTTCTAATCTACATGGTAGGCGGTGCAGCATTAAGCTTCGTCACTGAACACGCAACGTTTCAAAAAATGGGAGGAAAGCGGGGAAAGAAATATTTAACGCTAGGATCACGCTATCTGCCCTACAATGCAGATAGAACTTTTCCCGCTTCCCGCTGTATCCCACACAAAGCAGGGTAGGCAGAAGGAACCTACAAACCTGGAAACCTAGTGTTAAGACATTCCGTTCTCATTACCGTTTCCCAGTTTCCGCTGAATTCTGGCCGCAAATTCGTGGATTTATAAAAATTTTTTTGACTTAAAGCCACGAGGCTCTCCGGTTCAACAGGTCTGCCGCTTTGTGGACAGGACACGTAATTCTACAATAAATCCCCATTGTTGTAAACTGAATGCAAAATTCGATTATATGCATTTAGGTAGTTAACCTGCACGCATCGAGAATGCAAATTGCATCGAGCTTTTGAACGAGGAATTTCTATAAAGGCACAAATCTAATGTACTAATGTATCTAACTGTCTATGTACTCGTATATGGAAAATGGTGGTATTTTGCTTAGGGTTTTATAATGTGCCAACATTCCGTGCTAAATGACGGCAGGAAGAAGGATTTGTTTGTTACTGGCAAGTGACTTTAATTTAAATTTTAATGTAGAGGTAGAAATTTGATATAAATATCAATATAAATTTGATTCAAATTCAAATTCAAAATATTCTTTATTCAAATAGGCAATTATTATAAGCACTTTTGAATCGTCGAATGAACATATGATCAAAAAGCTACCACCGGTTCAGAAGGCAGTTCTGCTGAGAAGAGCCGGCAAGAAACTCAACAGTTGCTCTTTTCAAAATCAATGGTATGATTGCTTATATATTCAATTCATTATATAGTTCAAGATGATCTTGCGACGTCACTGAAAACTTAGTACGTAAAAAGTGACACATTTCCACTATTACTATCCATAAAAAATCTTCCCAATAAAATTTAAATTCTGGTTAAAGTATTAACATTAGCACCAATCCTAAATATTTTTACTGATATCGATGGTTTGCAAAACAATGTTGAACACATCAATTTAGAGCTAAGGCATAAAATCTTAATTTTTCGGCAGTTTCAATCCAGGTCGCAGTCAAAGGTGCCACATATTGAAAATACAAAAACGTACGCCCTGAAAGAATACCAACTTTACGACATCGTAAACACAGTCCGTTGTAAAAAACACATCGAAAACCAATCCGCTTGCTGACCATCAAAGAGCTTTTGCGCAATGAACACGTGGACGACCTTCATTTTATTTTTTTATATATTTAACAAAAAGCAATAGAAAATTATATAACTATACGAGACAAACCCATGGTATGATTTATTTTAAAAATATTTTTGCTCTGCTTGAATAATTTCCTCCTCGCAATTTATAAGGAATAGTTTGTAAATAAATAAATATTACAACGAAAAAGTAAGAGACTAGATAATGATAAAAAATATAATAAACGGTAGGTCATTTACGCCGGGCTATAAAATGGAAAATTTCGAATTTTTTTTTTTCGTTCCAGTCCAAATTTCAGCCAATTTCAGCGCACAATAGTTTGCGCTTTATGTTTCAATCATGGCATAAAAAAATCCATAAAATAAAATACAGCACATGCACGGCGTTGAGTTCCACCACTCAACACGCTATGCTTCCAGAATTCGTTGGAAAGTGGGGAGCGGAGTGTCTTAACAATATTAGATTTTATAGAAG
The DNA here is from genome assembly GCA_016802625.1 of Heliconius numata. NCBI lineage: Eukaryota > Metazoa > Arthropoda > Insecta > Lepidoptera > Nymphalidae > Heliconius > Heliconius numata. The sequence continues at coordinate 726,871 of JAEBDU010000010.1, read as the reverse complement.
TAATAGGCGGAATATCTCACGATAAAAAAATAATATATATAATTAAATGTAAATATTAAATATCTCATTTCCTCGAGTGAAGTGAAATAAAAAAATAATTTATAATAATTAATTTTGAAGATTCAACACCCAACCATCTCGTTGACAATCAAACACTGTACCACTGCGCTACGACGGCCTCAACGACTATATTCCAGTATTATTGTAGCGTATATTTATATAGTTTTACAAACAAGTTGAAGACCAACAGCAGCTGAACGGTTTGCGCAGAAATAGAAAATAGTTTCAAGAACTAAACGCACCGTTCTAGTTATAGCGGATATATTTATTGGTAGTGACTAATCTCGTTTTATTTGATCATTACTATCAGTGCTGTATTTTATTTGTCAATTTTTGACAAATAAAAATATAATGGAAAATTTACCTAAAAATATTTAATTATTACATTTTTTAAATAGAATTTTGAGGGGATTTTTCTGTTATTACAGTTGAATTAACTTTTAAAAGATATAAATAATATATATCATTGTTGAAATAATAATAAGTATTATAGTAAATGTTCTAACTTTAGATTAAACGCTTTTACTTCGACCACACACCATTATGCACTCGAGTCAACCTTTCTCAAAAGCACTAGCTATCAAATAACATTACTATTTGATATGATTTCAACTAAAATGTATCTCTAGACAGACGTTCTTATTAAACTATATTAAATTTATACATATACATACGTATTATATATCGATACACTCATAGCGCAGATGAAAACAGTCTGTCTGTATATGCGTCAATTGTGAAAACTGACAATATTTTATTAAAGATTTTTTTATATAAAAATTTTCAATTACCCTCTTTACTACAATCTTATAAAATGTGTAATGGAATATAATGAATAATGGAAATATTAGATTCTTTTACCCTGGATAAAAAGGAAACATTTTAAAAAAAATACACATTATAGTTTGTCTGTCAGTTTTAATTTAGGGCTTTTATTTTAAATAAATTGATCCAATATTATATATATTGGAATAAGGTACTTGTATAAATTTTAAAATTGATATACTATGTAATCGTATATTGCAAAAAAATTACAATTAATTTCTTAGATCACAACTTTTAATTTTGACCAAATTTTTCTTTTGTGTTCTAATCAAAAAACTAAAATCTATTAGCTTAATGTGATCTACAGAGTAAAAACTCTCCTTTTTCTATCTTTCACCTACATCATAACCACAGCGATAATAAAAAGAAAGTAAACACCACACAAACACCTACAGATACCTAAACTTATCACATTACTTTTAAATAAATTATAACAAATTTATTTAAGATACTGATAATTATATCAACTGTATAATAAAATATTAAGATGAACACTTATTACAGTGCAATATGTAGGCAAATCCAAGTAGAAACGACTATAAAAGCCACATGTTTAGAAATCACTTTATACATTGTCTGCTAAATCAAAGGCCAATCTATTTCCGATGCAGCTCAAGTCATATAAATAAGACCACCACTTGTATATAATCTCCGGTATTTTGCGGTAGACATAGAATAGAGTACTTAGTGACACAGCACTCTGTTTTTTAATTGAATTCAATTCAATTCAATAAACTTTATTATTACATATGTAACTAATTATTACCAAAAGTAAATAATTGAATATGGATTGATGTAGATACTGTTTGACTGTTTTAATAATTGTAGTTATTGATAAGAATTTATAAGATAATTTTTAAAATAATTCAGCTCTTAATTTATTTTAAAAAATCAGCTTCACGCAGCGGGGTAGGTAGAGGGAACCTAGTGCTTAGACACTCTATTCCCCACTTTCCACTGAATTCTGGCGGCATTGCGTGTTGAGTGGCGAAACTCAACGCCGCGCTTTAACACTCAACACGCAATGGCACCAGAATTCAGCAGTTCAGCTCATGATTAGGAATTGCCAGGTAAGCAATAAAACGTTTGTTTTGCAAAATTTCGAAAAAAAGCTGCAATATTATCGTAGTTTATAGTTCTTGTGTAGTGTGTTTAGGATACAGCTTATTTGCGTTTTAAGGGCAATAAATAGCCCGTGGTCACGTGATCACCCTAAGCATGAATAAACCAATTCTTTTTTTCTAACGCGAATGTAAAACGCTATATGTATGACCGCAAACATGCACTCAGCGACCTTTCTCGCAAGAGCTTAGGTATATCAGCGCTACAACTCTAATGCAACGGGATTGATATTATATTTATACATACTAAGTGTAAGTTTCAATACGTTTCATAGTGTTTTAGGCATATACGTAGGTATGTGTAATAAATATATATGTATACTTTATTCGTTGTTGAGTTGAGGAAGTTCGAAGGCAAAGCAATGTTTTCTTCCGCCCTATCGACACGAAAAATCGAAAACAAAGTGTTCCCTATGCTCGCTTTTCTATGCGAGAAAAATGTGAAGCTACTTTTCATCAAGAAAAAAATGTTCAAGAAAATTTGCTGACTCTGTGCTTTCGCTGAGCTTATGGGTGCTCGATTTCACCTTGGGAAATTATTTTATTTGCAACCATTTAGTTTTTCCGATCGCACTAAACGGAATGCAATGTTGGTTTTAGTAATGCAATATCTCTAAAATACACGGAAGAAAATGGATTGATGTAGGTCAGTTACTAGAACTGCTTTGCATGATCCGAGAATTCAATATAGATTAAATATACATAAAAATGCTAGGTTTTGTATCTGCAATTAACTAAATTTTAAAAAGTGCATTAAAATTACAAATTAAATTTATATTTATATAATATTTAACATATTCTGCAAAAAATATTCAAATGTTATGTATGTTATAAAATCAATTTAAAAAAAAGCGAGAGAAAAATATATAATGTTAATATAAGTAAAGAAAGACCAACGAGTATAGCTCTCACTGTAGTTCTATAATCATAATAGATCTACAGATTATATAAGCTCGTGAAGAATACAAAACTAAATGAGTTTACTTGTTGGTACACACTCACTGAAATATATTATATATTATGCTTTAAATTATTTCATTTAGAAAATTAATTAAAAAAATATATTTGATTTAAAAAAATATCAGAGTAATGGGCGAGAGTAACCGCGCAGAAAAATTACAAAATATACATTTAATTATTACACCAGAAAATATAAAAAATCACACAAATTTTTCGGCATGTTATGACATCTGACACTTCACTACTAACCTAATAACAAAAAAAACCGCCAAAACAAACGTCAAAACTGTGCACAGAGTATAAAAGATAAAATCTGCTTTCAAGAAGCGACAGCGATCGCATTAAAACACATCAGGTTTATTAGAATTCCTCTCCGTGTATGTACGTACGTGCCTCCTAGCATACATCAGTAACCCAAGACATCCGGGAACCGCAGTTAAACTTTGTATGAACGTAAAGTGTCCGGGTGCTAAAGTTACTGGTTAAGTAATTTAACTGCCAAATAGATTGTTCGGGATTAAATTAATCTCGTGTGGAAATTTTGGGAAAAATATATATTTTTAAAAATTAATATAGAATTTATAACAAAGTATTCATTTTAAATAAGCCTTGACTTCTTTTTACAAATACTCGTTGAATAGCAATTATGTTTATATGTAAGAAACTTTAAAAACTCAAGCTTTGGAGTTTTGTTAATTTAATTTAACTTTCCCATGTAATAAATAATTTAATATTTACGACCCGTCAAGAACTTAGCGACGATCGTATAACGTGGTCACTAGGAAATTGCATCGGGACATGTGAGTCATACTATGTTGTACAAACTCTTAGATTATTTGGCAACTACCGAAATGAAGTCTGAAGATTGAGAAAAATTAAAAAGTTTTATATTTAATCAAAAGAAAAGTCTATGACTTGTCAGTATACCAAAAAAAATTTTTCCGCTGTTGATAAACTGATTGCCAATATATTTTTTTTCGTTTTATAATATTTTTTGAAAATATTGCATAAGTATAAATAATCTTCACTTTTTAATTTATCTTACGCTAGCTTTTACGCAGCTTTGTATCATAAAAAAAAATATTAAGAGGCAATCGTTTCGTAATGAGTCAGAATCCGAGTTTAAACACAAAGGTTGTGGCTTCTGACTAAAAAAAGTGTAAGCTATCTAAAAAAGTAATTAAATAAAACAACAATTCCTTGACTGGTAAGCGAACCCACAACTTGTTGTGTTTACAGTTACACGTTTTTCTACTGCACCACGACTGGCTTCAACCATAATAATTTTTCAAAAAAGTTATACTCGTATCAAAAGTCCAAATACGTAGTAAATAAAACTTAAATGTCCAATCTGCATTAGCCGATGAGGAAAAACAAAAGCTCAAATATAAGTAAGCTTAAGCTAAAGCTTCTTTACTTAAGTAAGTGGAAACTTAGACCGTCTAATGGGACATCAGTTACGTTTGACTGAAGAAGCATAATGAGCTTTACTGGTGTAAAATTTTATTTTTTATATATATAATTATTTTATATATTTTTTTTATATGTTTGTATAACCAACTGTCACCCGTATTTATATGTAACGTTTTACTCTGTTTCCGTAGGAATATCGAAAAATCTACACTTAGTGCTCCCCTACCAGGAACCAGCAACATCGTGACCATCATCAACTGCCAAAACTAAGCAACGTTGAACCCAGAAGAGTTTTAAATAAATAAATATATAACATAGATTTAGAATTTTGGATAAAGTAGAATATAACATCCCCTAGCTACGATAGTAATTACTGTCATATTAAAAATAATAACATTTTCCTAATTATTTTAGCATCACGCTGTATCCTGTATAAGTTTTATGTTTCATATATCGATTATGAGGCCGTCGTAGCGCAGTGTCTGGTTGTACTCATGGTGTATCGTGAGTTCGGTTCTTACGAGGGCGAATGAGTTATTTTCATTTCCTTCCTCTAGTAAAAAGACAATGTACAGCGTTTGGTTTCGCCATTGAACCTATAATATCTTTAAACTCCGGCGATAGATGGGAAACGGAATGTCTTAACACTACAGCGTGAAACTATAATATGGAAAATGTGAAAAACACAGTAGCTATTAAAAAAACATATAAACAAAAATTATGTGCATAAATAGTGAACAAAAACCGCGATTAATAGATTGAGTGTTCTTCTAAACATCGATCAACAAAGTTAATTGTTAGTAAAATCGTTTCTGACTCTGTAATCCCTTGATCCGCTTAGTCTACTAACGTGCTACGAGAGCTCAGTTGCGTTGTATTTTCATATTGGAGGCAAAAATATTTTGTTTGTTCCACAATTTCGTAAATATATATGTAATGAATGTACTTTAAATCTTAATTAATTATAATATTACTTCTGGTTTCCCGTAATTATGTTTTGGTGAACTATAAAGTGTAAAATCCCGTGTTTTCCTGTTACCGTAAAAAAACTTCTCTTAGTGTTTCCTTACTTTCTTGAAAATTTACATGCTAAATATAGAACTTACAATACAAATGAAGGTAAATCCGGAAAAGGAAAATTTATAGGTATTTCATAGAAAAAAACACTACAAATTTATATTTGTAGTTCATTGCTCCAAAACGAGCCCACAAACTTAAGTTTGTCAACTTTTATAAGTTGTATTTCCCGTTGGCCTACAATCTTGAAATTGGTACAGAAGCCTCGGTGGATGAGTCCGACTCGCATTTAACCGGTTGTATTGTTTTACATAATAATTATATCTTTGAGCAAAAGATATCAATATTATAATAGAAAGTGCCAATACCAAATAAAGTGCCAATTCCATCATCAACATATCGCTCATTTGTTGCAACAATGACGTATTTGCACTTTTTAAAAAATCTCTAGAGACTAAATCAAAGTTTCTAAATAGTCTTACCGCATATATTAACATACACCTATTATTGCAGCAAACAAGCAATATTCTATGAACCGCTATACAAAAACGCGGATCAACAAATCCTGCAGTTTCGTATTCCCCCCGCGTCGCGCAAGGTGAGGCGAGGACGATGCACCGCGCTCACATTCTAACCACGACCACCATTTTTTCCTCGACAATACGAGCACCAGCTCGCCGCGTTGTATAATAAATGTTATGTTAATATTATTGCTATTGTTCAACAGTGTGTCATTGCGTAATGATGTGACGTTTTTCACGATACAGGTTGGTTTGGATCGTCAGCCGGTATAAGGCTTAGTGCTGTGTTTTAGGGTTAAGCAACCTTTTTTCTAAATAAGACCAATTTCTGCCTAAGTTCGAGATATTGCGTGTTTTAATGTTTAATTTACGTTTTTTCTCTTACAGCAGGATAGGTAGAGGGAATCTATTGTCATGATACTCTATTTTCTACTTTGCAGTGTATCAATTAGTGCAATCAAAGTATGATTATATTTTTTCCAGTCCGCTGAGATGTCTGCATGAATTATCTTAACTCAGTACAAATTGTATATAAATTGGAACAAACAAGAGCTTAACTCACTACGCCCTCTCAGTTAACATTGCTAGAATAACCGTGGATAGATTCCTTCAAATGATCGAATCTTAGCCGAACGCCTATTATGTAAAAGTTATTTCGTAATCACAACTACTGAACTGAACTGGAGCAGACCTACAGATCTCACGATCGCAATCACGTACTCGTAGCTCGCACTTGAAAACGTGAAGATAACTCAGGATGCAGCCATTAGTGTAATAGAAGTCGTCGAGCGTCCAAAATCATGCAAATCCCGCAATCAAGCTCGAAAATCGGCGAAAATTATTCACGTGCAGTGCAACTCCAAATCCTGCTAAGACGACGACGTCTCGAACACCAACGGATGACGTTTAACGGCAATCGTATGCAAATATATCCCGGGGCTGTCCGGGATGGTGCGGGATTACGGCTACCCACATCACTAATCCCCGTGTAAGTTAGTTCACTGTTGTCGGGGCTTAACGTAAGATATTGGGCTCGTATGTTTGAATATTGGTCTAATGTATACACTGATAAATGCACTAGTGACGTCGAGTTATGACAATATCGCCTCGATAATTTGCTCTGCGCGGTTAGTGCCGGCGTGCACCATATACTATAGTGATGTACCGATTCCTGGGAACGTAGTATCGATATTCGGACAATGCAATAAAATTATTCTACGATCTAATCGCATAATGGTATTCGATCGTAAATCATTATTAATAAGATATTGCTAGCGAAGCTAGTTACACGAGGAGCAAATGAAGATGGCGCCAGACACAGAGCACATTTAAATCATACATATATTGATCATTAATTCATCGCATAGATCACACTCGGAGAAAACACTTGAAATTCTACGCCGTCCTCGCGCTTCTACGGAATACCAAGTAGGGAGCGACACCGCCCCGCAGTGCTCTTTATTAAAATTAGACAAAAATGCATTTCTGCAAATAAAGAAACGAAAGTCACGTCTCCGCTTAAGTGCCGCCCGTTTCAATAGCCCCCGACGTCATTAGGAAGAAAGAAGTAATTAAAAGTCCGATAAAAAATCTCAAGAACAAAAGTCGGCGTCCCGGTGCGTACGTGCGGCGCGGCTAGAGCTAGTATTGCTAGTAAACAATCCATAATCAAAAAAATCAGCAAGTGTTCACTATAAACACGATAGTGCTTGGCAAGGCTGCGAGGCGCTCCCGATTAGACTGCGCCATCATTCCGTCGGTTCATTCAATATTTTTTTTACCGAACGCTGTAATTTCTTGGCTCGAACGCATCCGTTTACATGCCAAACAATAAATTTATTAGCCGACCGGAGGAGTGGCAACACTGGAGCGCGTCACTCGTCAATACGTCACCGATTGCGTGGAATTTTGAACATTTTGGAAATGGATTTGAAGCGGCGCGATCGATCCGTGCGCGCCCATTATATAACGCGCCGTCAAGGTGACTCGTCCGAACCCACTACTGTATCTATTTTAGTTCGAATTTCATAAATATCCCGTGACAGCTCATCTCTCCTCTCCCGCGTGCTTCGCTTCGGCGGCCATGTTCGCGCGGGTTGCGTAACCGTCGGGCTCCGATGTCGCCCCGAAATACGCCGGAGCGTCGTTCCGTCCTTGCTAATTTTAAAGTCCTTTCCTAAAGTTTATCGCCTGTGAGGTAATGGAGGTGTGACGTAGCGCTGGCAGCCGCCGGACGCGTACGGCGAGCGGCGAGAAAAATTGTCGGCCGCGTGCGAGGTTAAATATAGCCGCGTCCCGTCGCGGCACATCACTAGTGCACGGCGGGCTCGATACCATCGGAAAACTAATCGTATATTACCGCGCGTGTCCGGCGGCAGATGCGCCGACCGAAATGGCCGACGACCACCATCAATATAGCCGACCTAATTGAATATTATACGGCAATTTGTGTTACCGAAAATCTGGCTGGGAGCGTGCGGTGGCCGTATATAATGGCTGACGGTGTTAATGTTTTCTATGGGCTTGACACGGCGCGATGCAGTGTTGCAGAACTAAATATAGCCCAGCTGTTTTAGCTCTGGGCCTTAGCGTTTGCGCAACGTCGCCTCGCCGCTGCTCCGCGAGCGAGACACGTTCTATTATCGGAAAAATGGACCGATACGTTGAGAAATATTCTCATTTTCTCTCTTTCTTCACGATTTCCATAACATTCTTGAGAGTTTTTGTATCTCATGATGTTAGTGCCTACAAAAGAGTTTCAAATGGAATTCTTCTAGAGAAGACACTTTTAAATAAACATAAATCGCGACGATAGACTCAGGATTCCGGTTATAACGTTCTAACGACTCCAGAACCGGGTCAAACGGCTAGTTAAAATATAAAATGGTCGGTTGACAGGCCCATATATTAAATTGAATCGGGAACTGCAGCGCTTGCAACGAAATGCGCACAAACTCACAAATATGTACAATATTTCGTTTTGAATTTTAATATACTTTAATTATACACGAAGTTATTTTGATGTATTCGCAAAAAACAAGAATTTAGATCATTTAGCGTATTTTGAAATTTGTTCGTCCAGTATTTTTTTAATATAGTAATTTTTTCTTCAATTCAAAGCATAAGAGACTACCTCTCCTTGATCTAACAAATTTAGACCTATGACCTCTTTTATCACTGTCCACTTGCCTACGATCTTCTTATTATCGTAAATAGAAAGAGAGGAATTTCATATACTTTATAATATTTTTATTTTCGTTTGTATTTTGAATATGTCTTAAAACAACAAATTTTGCTGATCGCGCCGTCGCGTCGTGCTAAGTGCAACTAATTTGCCTACCAGAGGGGAGAAATGAAAGTAATTTGAATATAAACGTTTCTCTAAGTGAGGATCGAACTCATAACTACAGACATTTTCAGTCTCATTGTGCAACGACGGGGTTTAATTTACTTTTATAAATCAATTAAAAGATATTAAAATTTATAAGCATACTATACATATGCATAATCAAAGGCTGCAGTTGAGTGCAATACGCCGCCCTTATAAGTGAATTATGTAAGGAAAGCTCGATGGTATCATATCACTACATCTGAAGCGTCGTCACGGACACGCTTAGTATAAAAAAGAGGTTCCTTAAAGAGTTTACGTACATACATACATTTATGTTTAAGTATTATCTCGTTTTCATTATATCTTCTGAGAAACTTTAGAATATATTGAGAAAAAAGATGTTTATAAATCTTTTTAGAGGCCATCTTACTGTTAACGCTATCGTTGTGGATTCTATTCCTACTAAAGGAATGAATAATTTTATTTTTTTTCTCTGGCAATAAGATAAAGCCTGCCATTGAGTACCACTAAGCAACGGGCAAAGTCTCAAAAATTAAACGGTGGACGGTGCGTAGGAACACAGTGTTTTATAACTAGGTTTTCCCTGCCTACCCTGCCATATGGGGGATACAGAGTGAACCTGAAAAAGTCATGAAAATAAAAAATGTTCTAGATATAAATTTTATGAAAAATTGCATTAAAAAATATCTTCATGACATAACATAATTGTGTATATATTAAAAGATATTTTTAAATTTTTTTTTACTTATTGGAAAGTAAAGAAAGAAGTGTATAGCAGAGTAGGTAGAGGGAACCTAGTTTTTAGACGCTCCAACCAATATTTTACGAGATATTGCGTTTAGTGGTGGTACTCAATACCGTGCTGCCTCACCAAACTTGGGTAGTAAAAGAATTCACTAAAAATAAAGAAAATTTACTATAATTCCAGTATGAAATCCACAAAAGTTAAGACGTAAAAACAAAAGAGGGTAGCCATAATAAATTTTATGACAGTGTTATTATAACAACAGAAATAGTAGTAGTACGTCATCTTAATATCCAGCCTCCATCGACCACTTAATTCAAAGTTAAGGCTTTATGGCTTCTCCAAGTTGTCCCATAACTTCAACTGGATATAGGAAATCTATTCACAGATAATGCTCAAACTACTTTTTGCCATTAATGGCGAAACTTACAGCTCCCTTGATGGTAACTAGACTTTTGATAAGAAACTAAAGATTTTTTTTTCAGTTTCACGCTATATCCTGCCATATAGCTTAAAGAACTTTGTTCGCGGAAAGAGCAAAAAAAAACTTGTAATATTTTTAATAGTCATTTCTCTACCTACGGAGTATATAGAAAGAATAGCGAGTATAATAGTATTTTTTCAATTTACCTTTTTTAAATTAATTAAGACTACACACAAATACTATTTACAATTATACTATCACTACTGAATACCAAGCCACCCTGGAAAATATCTCCAGATACGCTCATAAATAACTGTCCAACGTGTATGCCGTTGTTTAATACCCTAAAAAACCGACACAATATTCAATTACACTCAAATATTTCTTTATCTTAAGAAGACATCTAAAAAATCACTTTCAATTCAGCGGTCTTACAGAGTTACTGAAGTTAAGCTGTGGACGTCTTAAGAGATTTGCAACAAATATTTGTGTAGCTTACACAAACATGGCCACCAACTTGGTGTGCTAGTCAAATATTCAATACCGCTAAGTTTTTAAAGCGTCGCTTTGTTTCATGACTTTAACAGGTTTTTTTTAGGTTCACGCACATAGCGGGGCAAGCAAAGTGAATCTGGAAGCCTAGTGCTATGACATTCTGTTGCTATTAAGACACTTCCGTTCCCCATTTTCCGCAGAATTTTCGGCATTACGTGTTATGTGGCGACACTCAACGCTACGTATCGAACTAAAAAAATATTTTCTTCACAATGCCTGACGTTATGTTTGGTCACTATCACTGCTTGGACAGAAAGTGAGAACGGAATGATGATGATAATTTCTAGAAAATCCAGAAGATGCGGGAAGCCAAAATAGAAGAATTATGAACTGAACAAAAGGAATTTTCTAAGGCAAAAATAAATGGTCATGGAAAATGTTAATAAAAGTATCAACAAAAATATCAACGTAGACAATTTGAACTTTTATTTTTAAAGAGTCTGCGAAGGTAAAGGCTATTGTATCGTTATCAGCAAGGGTAGCTTATTCCGATACTCTATCGAGATCTGTCTCGTACACGCTACGCCGAGATATGTAGAGACAATTTGTAACAATTGGAAAGCTCTAACATTTTTATTATGTACAATAAAATTAATTAATAGTATTAATAAATATATTTTAACCTTTCAGTCAGTTAGGAAATACTGAAAATTTATTTAAGCTCTACATTTCGAAATATAAGTAGCGCTGCCGCCCAGTATAATATTTTTAAATCTAAAAATCATAAAAGAAATATTAAAAAAGGGGGATTTATGTAACACAAAGTATTTTCAGACATTGCGTATTTCGGGTACTGAACAACTCGAAAATGGACGATAAGAGGCAATATTTATAAGATACAGGGTGTAACTTAAAAAAATAACGATATCTATTTTATATTGAAAACAAACAATAGCCAATCCAAAATGCACGGAAAATATAACATTCAAAACAAAATTCTAATATTTCTTTATATCTCTAAATCATAATAGCGGAGATCGATGAAAATCACAAATGAACAGACGAGGTGTTAAACAGCGTGTAATACGTATTCTGTAGACGCAAAGTTTCCATTGATTCCATCTTGGTAAGTTCGAAAGTTGCCAACTCCGGCCGCTGCCTGCCTACTGGTACCTACTGCTACGTTTGAACTGATTTTGATGTCTTCTGAAGCTAACAACTTGTTGTTTAAACAAATATTAAGGAACTTCAATTTAAGTTTTGTCGCTTTAGGTATTATTTATGTATATTTTTTTATAAAGCTTATTTGATAGTCCGCTTTATTCTTCATGTGGGAGGGTAAGTAAAAAGTACATACCTCCGTATTCCTCATTCCGGCTAAATTTAAGATACTACGTATTGATTGGTGTTACTTAACGCCGCATCATGTCTATCAGAGCGAGAACATGAAAATAATTCACCTCATAGAGATTTAAGTAATTACCATATTCGGACCTCGGTGCCGTCACTGAAATACTTTAATATTTTTTTTTCTTTTAAAATTTTCTATTTCGAAAGAAACACAGCGTGAAACAAGCTAAGAATGAAATATTCCCACTATTTTGAAATATTATTACTACTCAAGCTTTTGCCAACTCCTGGCAACTAACATAACAGCCAGCCTTGACTCTGGTCACTGTCAATGTCATCCATCAAAAATAAGCGACGGCCATCATCAGGCTTGAGCGTGGCTCTATGGTAGAGTCATTTAATAAAGCAAAGTAATGAAAGAAAATATAAACAATATTATTAATATTTTCAAGCATATCCTATAGCTATCTGGTGGACATTGTTTGGGACATTGTCTGAATGTAGACACGTTGATAGTGGGTTCCATTCGGAATTCGGTCTAGCTGAATTGACAATACGTAGGGGTAGGCAGGGAACCTAGTACTAATACACTCCGTTCGCAACTGTACAGTCCAACTCTGTGCTAGATAATATATATAACTAAGCCGTGTCATACCCACATATCAGGTGGCAGGTTGTGTTATGGAGTTCTCAGTGTTATCGCGCAAAGTGCACGTAAGCGCGTGTGCTACCTACTGTGGCTTATCTTACAGTTGATCTTAAATTAACAAATAAACAATAATGGTAGCCTTAACGCTGTTATAGCGTGAAATATCGCGCCTGGTGGGTAGACAAAACCTATTGTTATCTGCAATGTACTTACAAAATAGAGGATTCTTAACTATATTAAAACATATTAATAAATTAAAGACTGATTTCACCATATATTCATAGTCATATCCTTTCCTAAAATGTGTGGTTAGCTGGGTCTCAATATCTAATTTTGATAAAGTTTATTCTTAATATGACTTCTAACTTTTGAAAATAATCCTAAATTTTGTTAATGTTGTACATTTATGAAAATTCAAATACAACACATAAAATGACAAATTACCTTAAACCTTCTTTTTTCGAAATCAGTTATAACAATACTGTTAGTACTGTGTAATACTACATCGAATTACTTGGACAGAACAAGAATTGTTACGCTAAGTTAACTGAACTGAAAAATGAATAGGGGCTGAAATCTTGGAAGTTTGATGTTTTCGTTTATAATTTTCTTATTCTACTTATTACTACTATTATTCTAAGTCAATAGTAATATAACAATAAGGTTAAGAGCCTCTAGTGTATGTATATTTTCGTAGCAAATTCTCCTAAATACTTCATTTAACAAAGCTATTCGGGCGTAGTTTAGAGGAAGTGCCGTATTATAATGCTGTGTGATCGTAAAAAAGAATCACCATGTCATAGGCGACAGATTTAGCAGCGACTGACTCCACTGAGATAATTGAATTGAATTATTTATTTATTATAACAAAATAACTAATAATAAGTATATATAAAATTAGCTTTTACATGAAGGTTTCATTCGCATTACTGAAAATTAAAATTGTGTAATATATAATAAGAACGTTATTTTTGTACTAAATTGTTAAATAGTAGTAAATAAAGAAAAATAAAAAATATATACAAGTTACGTAGAAGGAACGCTGTGTAATATAGCCTATAGACTTTCTCAACAAATGGACTATCCAACAGAAAATGCTTTTTTTTTTAATTAGAATATAGCTACGGAGATTGCCACACAAACTCTGCAACTTTATTACACTATATAGTTTTTTTTAGCTCCACGTTGTATTCCCGAATATAACAATATAAAGTAGGTAGAGGGAACCTGGAAACTTAGTGTTAAACCACTTTCGTTTCCTAAGTTCTGTTTACTTTTTGAGGCATTGCGTTGCGTGTTAAATGGTGGAAACAAAAATATAACATATTTCCTTCCTTTAAGTGGTATCGAATCCAGAACCGCCGCGTTTACAGTCGCACGCTTTTACCCCTGCACCACGTCGGCGTCAATCGGCCAGGCGGTACTACATAATACCATTATAATAAAATAATATGTATAAAATTATCTTTCTGTAGGAATTTAGAGAATCCATCTCTTGGCCTATAGTATTAGCCTACAATACTCAAGCCAGATCTTAGCGTCCTACGTTTAGTAATTTCTGTTGTATACTATGTATAATATGTCTGTCAATCGCTTTTACATATTGATAGATTATTTGAAAAGATTTTACGCCGCTGTGATATTGTAGAGGAAATGACGATGGTTGTAGAGTAGATTTCTAAATAAAACTTCCACTCAGAGGACATTTGATCCTCTGCTTAATTTTTTTTCAGAGAATAAATAGTAGCGCATTATAAAATGTTAAAAAGTATATGAAATAACTAATTATTGGGAATGCATAATGCACATACACATTTTAAGTCCATAAGGTGACCAACAGATGCAAATGGACTATTAAGCAAAAAAGATTTTTTAAATCCGGACCAGTAATTCATGAGATTCGCGTGTTCAATCAATTTATATAGACATATAGATAAATAAATTAAAAACTTACCTTCAAAATAACATTTTCTCTTACTAAAAACCTTAATATGTATATTCAGTCGATACCAATACCGTACGTAGCTTGCGTTGTACTGGTACGAGTATATCGTAAAATAAACGGGCGGTAAGCTGATAGCCATTACGTAATATAATTAACCATTCCATAGAGATAATTGATTGTTCATCAGAGCTTCAACCACAGTTTTTCAATACCAAAAATACCAATCCTCTAATGGACTTCTCTTTGCCTTTGATTTAAAAAACATAAATGTTTAAAAAATAAAAGGATACGTGCATAACATTCTTGCTGTAGGGTAGTGCAGGAATCATGCACATTTACAAAACTTTAAAATTCGACTAGAAAATTAGTTTTTATTAGATTACGGTAGATTTTTTATCTGTATTAAGTTACTTGTAAAATATGACACAAAAAATATTAGTCAAATGAAAATCTAGTCGAATTTAGGAAAAAAAAACAAAATCAAGATCAGTTATATACAAGACGTTTCTGCGTTAATAAAATATTTTGTTTGGTTACGTACATTTTATACAAAAAAAGATTTTTTTTAATCTATTTACGCAAAAACGTTAATAGTGACTAATATATAATTACAGTGGAGCTAATTGTTTTAATCAGATTTTAACCGTAAAATTTAAAAATATATAAATTAAGCCACGGCTTAACAAAAAAAAATACCATAGTTTTAAGTAAAATTACATAGTCCAGTTAAAATCTTAGAACAATCAGCTCTATATCAACATTAACAGTTAGTGAAAACATCCAAACACCGAAAGTGGCAAGGTGATAGAAAGAGAAAAAAATATAACACGAGAAAGGGACGGGGATAACATCGAATATATTTGTTAAAACACCGATGCGCGGGCGCCGTGCGACTACCGGCCGGGTATTTTTGGCTAGTTTTTTTTAATATTTTTTTTGTTAAAACACATTTTTTTCTAGTTGAAACGCTAAACTCTTATATTTTAGTTTATCTTTCCGTTTTGTTAAAAATTGTTCCGTTTTCCTTATAGTTGTTCCGTTACGTTGAAAATTGTTCGGTTCGAATATTAAATCGTTTTATCGTTATTTTTGAATAGCACTTTTTTGTGTGTATTTTAAGCTTTCCATTTAACTATATCGTTTATTAGTTGTATTTCATTATTTAAGATAGTTATATATTTTTAATAGATTTAAGATTCATTTTTATAAATATTGTTTTGTAGTGTTTTCTTTATTTTCTTATTTTTTTATGTATTGTATTTTTTATTTTATGTTTGAATGATAAGAGATTATTTTATTATTGAACCATCTAAATATTACTTTGTGATTTAATATTAATTAATTTTATAGTAATTACTATATTTTAAAGACTCTTAAAATAAACATTTATATATCGTTCATTTAGTTCAACAATGACGTATAAGCACTTTTAAATATATTTTTTCAGCTTCACGCTGTAACCCGCATCGAGCAGACAGAATAGGCAGAGAGAACCTAGAGTGAGGACACGTTACTCTACGTCGCACGAGTTAAATACGTGAATATATGCAGAAAGATTATTTACAAATTTCTTGTGTGTTCTACGATATTTCGAAAAGTACAAATATTTGGTAAAACATTTATAAAACAGATAGTTTCCTCCTTTTTTTACATACAAGCCAAATATTAGGGAAATTATCACTTTACTTATTAGTTTTTAAATTAACTAGGAATTTCTTCTAACAATACAATGAAAAAATGATTATACTTTCACACATGTATCCCACATATAGCAAAATAGACGGAAGGAATGTAGTTTTTAGACATAACGTTCCCCATTCTCTGCCGAATTTCAGGGAAATTAATTGCCGGATCTAAAGCGAAAAAAATAAATTATACGTTCTCTCTAGTGGGAACCCACAACCGTCGCATCGCCATTACGCCACAACGACCTTAGAAAATGAAGTCTACACAATAACAATAATAGAACTAAACAAAGCTTATATTCAAAGCTACGGAACATAGAAAGAAAGGCTTATTCAAAGTAAAGTTCCCTTGAAAAATGTTATTCTTGTCCTGTTAAAGCGTCCGTAGCGCTTAGTTGCTAAACGCCACCGTTTTGCGGCGAATTGAAATTGCCTGGTTTTTTTTCTCTTATTTACTTCTACTTCCTTTATATAGAATGTTAGTTTTGTTTAACGTTGAGTGCCGCTCGTGGCGGATTGTAGTAGTTCTAATGGGTGTAGGTTAGAATTTCACTTGGATTTTTTTTTCAGTTTCATGCTTTATCCCGCATATAGCAGGAGAAAACCTAACGACACGACTCTCCGCTCTCTGCTTTCAGCCCAAATTCATTGCGTGTAGAATGGCGAAACTCAAAAGAAATTCATTTCCTCAAGTGGAAGTTTGATTCCCATTTGTTTAAAGTCAAACATTGTCCGACTTCGCCACGTTTACCTTAACTAACTTGTACAAAGAAAATGTATATTCCGATAACTGTTTATACAAATCTAAGTAAACCTATGGACTATTTAATAAACTTATAAACAAGGAAGCAAGTCATATTCACGCTTAAAGTAAAAACTTCAAATACATGAAATTCAACGTAAACAAAAATCTAAACAACATACCTACGGCGTTAGTGCTGACGCTAGATGACAACTAGCGGAGCATTGAAATGGAAAATACGTAAATACTATAGAAGAATCTATACAATAAATGTTTAGTATAATATATTTTGTATGAGAACACTAATATGTAACTGTGACTTCGTCTACATGATCAAATGGAAGTGGACGTACGAGTTTTGTATCTTATATGATACATTTTAAGATAGCTGTAGGCTAACCTAACTGTGGCGACTGCTGTGACCTTTTTTTAGTAACAGGTTGATTTCCACATAGCAGAGCAGGCAGATATACAACCTAGTGTTAGAAATTAAGATACTGCATATTAGGTTTCGAAACTCTAACAGCAATTCATTTCCCCAAATCGGAATCGAGCTCACAACTACGTTTACAATGCCACAATGATCTCAGTCAAAATCCAAAGAAAATAGGAAAATTTAAGTTATTTTGTTTAAAGTTTTAAAAAACTGCGGATAAGCGCTGGCACGCGGCGGAGCGAGGAGCGAGAAGCGTGCAGCTTCAGGTGCGTTTAGCATTTCTATTATTTTCTTCTCTAAACTTTTGTAGCATATTTGCAATGTTTCGGTTTATACTGTTAAATGTACATTCTTTAAAGCATTTTAGATTTATATATAAAGTTATATGGGATTTTTACTAGTAGTTTTTGATTTTATTGGGTTTATAGTGATAAAATAATATTAGATATGTATGTATAACTTTTATATATAATGAAAAGTCTTAACATTAGGTTCCCTCTATATGCCCTGCTATACGGGAAAAAGCGAGGCTGTTTATATAAAAATAAAATCGATATATTTTTTGTCTAATTGAACCTGAATAAACAAAACAAAAGGGTATTGTCCCCTTTTCTCTATATTTACTTTAACACGTAACATATTTATGCACATGTATGTAAATGCTTAACGTGCTTTGCCAAACTGTACACCATCAACCTATCAAACTGATAGCATATAAATTCTTGTAAATTGTTCGAAAATTATTTACATTGGCATATAAGTATCGTCGTTAAATTATATTATGCTATTATACTTTTATTCTATTTTTATATATAGATATATTTATGTTTAAAATGATGACAAAATAATGGAATTTCTCTACGTATTATATAGGTAGCGCAGTGGGACGTCTGAGTGTAAACACCGTGGTCGTAGATTTCATTCTCGCTAGGAGAAACGAATTATTTTCATTTAAATACGTAATTCAAATTCAACCACCCATCTTTACCCACTTTAGTAAGAAACGGACGAAGTCTATTGACACTAGGTTCTGTCTGGTTTCTCTGCCATATGCGGCAAAAAGGGTGAAAGTAATATATTATGTGAGATAATAAATGAAATAACATTTATTTTTTCACTCACTTTTGTCTTTAATTGCATATTTCTAATGATTTAATGTTATTTTTATACATATGTGCATATTCGTATATCAAATTTTCTATATATTTTTATTTTTTTATACACCATCCTACTCAATACAATCTAATCTAACAATGCGAGATACCTATGCAAAATAATTTTAATATAATCATTCCCCAAAGTGAGAATCAAACCCACAACCATTGAAACTTACTACGCCACGATGAAGGTTAATGCGGCACGACGGCCTACCATAATTATTATACCATAACTATTAATTCAATTACTAAAACGAATCATAACAACAATCAAATTGACTCTACATTTAAAAACTATATAGGAAATATTTCTAATGATTAATATATAATATTTATTATTGGCATGTATTAGATATATATGAAAAAATACATAGACAGCCCAAAACCCATCCCCTTCCCATGAGAACGCGAGATAGAATGAATTCCTATAAGAAAATCCTATAAGAATACTGACACTGCAGACTACGGTACGATGGCGTAGTGCAGTTACTCACCATATTGATTTATATTTAATACAGGACAGCTTTTTTTACACTAAAAATATATTTTTTAATACTTTCTTTTATAATCATGTAGATTTGTATTTAACATATAATATATTATAAAATTTTATATTGTTTCTGTGAAGCTACTTTATAGAGCTCTAAGTACTGGACAGATGACTCATTTAGGCAATTGAAAGATCTGCAATAGCACATTTTTCGTTATCGAGCCTTATATCTTCATTTTTGTAATTTTTTTTGGTAAATTTTATCATTAATAATAAAGAATAGTGTATTTATGCAGATTTAAGTTATAAGGGATATATTTGTTTGAGTTTTAATTTTGAATATATAGTATCAGCACGTTTGTAGACACGTGGTGACGATGTTTCGACATGCTTGCTCTACGTTTTGATGAACGTGTTAGTATTTACAAAATATTCTAATACTATATTTTCTACATATTTTTACCACAGAGTCATAATTTTCTATAAAAAAAGATACTAACCCATAAGGCTCAGTTCTGTATAACCTTTAAGAGCTTTTTTTTTGTATGACGAAATTTTAATATTGCTAAGTAAGCTTTGAGGTTTTGATCATTTTCTCTTATTTTACCAACCTTTTACCTTTTTTGTTTTTTACTAGTACATATTGCATTTAATGTATAGCATTTTATTTTTGTATAATTTATTAAATTATATAATATCAAATATTTTTTTTTCGTTTTAGATATTTAAAAAAAATTGTAAAATATTTGTAATTCACGCAACTACATTACTTAACCTCAAATTATAAACAAATATATTAATATCATATATAAAAAAAATAATGTATACTTACATTTTTTATTAATAAATGAAACACAATTACGAAAAGAATGCGTTTCATGTTGTTGTTAACTAAAAAATTTAGTAAAATAATAACTTTAACCAATTTATATAAGAAATATATACTTTAATATTGATAATATTATAAATTTTATTTAGTTTCTTATAAATATTCTTAAGCGAAACAATATTTGGAATTGTAGGCTACTTTGCAACTAAAATGTACATAAAGGTCTACGCGACTGGAGCTTTCGTAGAGGTCACGATCTAAGAGTACTACCGGTTATTTGGCACAGATTATTTTTTCTTTACGCGAACGTTTGTATTTTAGTTGTGTTTTTTATGATTATATTGTTTTTGTGTGTTTATTGCATTTTTTGTTATACCATTATTATAAATTGTGTAACATTGAAATATATTTGTAAATGGCATATTTAAAATTACCATGTAGGATTTAGCATATTTTTTTATATCTTTTATAATATTTTTATATTTTACTTAAATTAGTAACTTTATTTTGATATATAATACTATTTTGAACGAAATTTCTGAAGTGCTTTCGTGTATTCACATTGTTTTATTAAGCTCGAATGTAAATAGCCGTCGGCAACAAAGTAGAGTATTCTAGGTTGATCCGATGCGAAAAACAAACGCTAAGGAAAACATAGCGCCCGAAGCTTTGCACGGTGAACAACTTCGGCCGTCTCTACCGCTATCGATCTGTTTACAAACTTTACACAAACACTATAAAAATCACCAAAAAAACGCGGATATAATGAAAAAAAAAACCAACTTATATAACAATTGAAAACCGATTCGCGCGTAAATTTGACGTTTGACAGTTTATTTTTTTTATTCACGTGCGCCGAAAATACACGGGCGGCGGTCGCGGCGGTAAGCGACATTAGCTCACAACATCTGTTAATATGATCATTGTTAATTACATATGGGCGTTGTTAATATATGTGCACCTGTCCCGAGGAGGGCGCTTGCAGGTAAGTCGCTACGTCGTCCACCATGCAGGCTCGCGGAAGGTCGGGTAGGAACATAATACGCTAAAAGGCGCGCATTGCGTGCGGGCTGCGCGGCGCGCCGCGTCCGACTGGCGCTGTCGGCCCCGCGCCGGGATTCCCCCCTGTCGCCCCCCCTTGGTTTAGGGTTGTACGGGTTTTCCGGGTGGGAAAATAATTTTGTATTTTTATTTATATTGTATTTAGTTTTTAAATATTTATTGTGCGTATGTCAAATTACTTTTGTAGGTTGTTTTATTTCGTGTACATATGTGATAGGCAATGTATATAAATATTAAAATATAAGTGTATATTTTTATTACAGTACTTTTTTTATTCTCTAAGATAGATACAATATATATATATATTGTATCTACAATATATTTTGTAAATACAAATCAATGTTTTGTAAAAATTCGATTTTTTTAGTAAATTAATATTTTGATGTTATATAATATATGACATAAAATAAAAAGTAAAGATTACAATAATCAATATAATAAGAAGAGTCTTCATCTTAATTACTTCTCTTGAATTCTGGCTATTTATAATTTTTTTTTTGTTCATATTATCCAATGGCAAAAGGTAGCTAGCACATTAATTACCTTACTAAGTATAAAATCTAAATACGTTACCTACATAAATACTTATATTTAAAATGTTAAAAAAAAAAAACAATATTCTCATGTTAAAATAAAAACTTTTTTTTTTCAATATCAATTTTCCACAAAACCAACCCTACAGCGTAATGCATGCTCTCGCTGCGTCTCGGCGCCGCTCGGACTCGATCGGTACACACTCGGCTATATTCGGAAAGCTCTCGCATTAGACCGAAACAGCTATATAATCATGACATTATATAATCACAAATAAAACTCAACTTAAAAGCTTTAACATAAAGCCTAAATTCCCATAAAGAGAAGAAACCTTCAAGTGTTTTGAAATATCCTAATTTATCGAACTTGCTATCGTCGGTATGCGCCTTTATTGCAAAGACATAAGGGTGATTTTTACTTGCAAGTATTTTTCAGCTGACGCGTCTATAAATGTCACGTATTGGTTATGTGTGAGTGTCCATGTATATGTGTGTGTTGAAAACACATCTTGGGCGGATCGTAGCATTAGGCAGTTTTTTTTTCTCAGCTAATCTAATGTTTCTTTTTTTTATATTACATGTATATATTTACAAAATTGTTGAAAATATCTAAGTAGTATATAATAAATTTAAATAAGTAAACATTTTGATTTTAGTATTAATGAATATTTTTTCTTAAATAAAAAATAAACAAATAATCTAATAAAGTTTTACAAATACACAACAGCATCACCTCCAATAAAATGATAATAACCGACCAACAATCAGCCAAATTAACTAAGAATAAATATCTAAAAGCGATTTTACATTCTAAAAATAGTCGACACACACGTTAATGGTATAATGCAGATGTACTTGTAGATTAATTCGTCTTGCGCAATAATCACGAGTTCGATTCTCCATTGAAGTTAATTAATTGTTCCACAAATTGGTTTCTACGTATATACGAGTAGCTTGTATTGGAAAACGTGTTTTGGATGTTACTGTAGTCGTTATAGTTGTACTCCTTTGGCTTACTACGATCACTTGATTATAATTTACTAGTTGTCGCCCGTGACTTTGCGTGGACTTGTAGATGCTTTTTTTAAGCTTCATACTGTATCCTGCATATAGCAGGGTAAGCAGATGGAATCTTGAAACTTAGTGATAAGACGCTTCTTTTCTTTATGCAAAGCAAGCCAAGAGGACTTAGTGATAAGTCACTCCATTCCTCAAATTTTGACAATTTTCACACATTTCAACTATCTAGGACTTTTTCTATTCTATTTTTTCTTATGTAATCATTTTCTTAACCAATCGTTGCAATAATAATGTATTAGTTACTAAGAGGTCAAAGAAAACTCAACTCATTAAAATTAAGCAATGCAGTTCTTGTACAATTACCGCTTCACTGCCCTTGACATCTTTAATTATAACTGCTACTACTAGATTCACGCTGTATCCCTAGCGGAGTAGTCAGAGAGAACGACTCTGCCAACGCTACGGTCTCTGCATTCCTCTTTCGCTTCGTCCACTGTCATCAACCTCTTCATACATGTCCTCATGCTTTTCATGTGACCTTCCTCCAGTATCTTTGGTACTGTGTTTTCGAAGATCGACCTAGGTCTTCTCCTAAATGTTTAATTATAATCCTTCGATCAACTATATATAATCTCTTTATAAACCCAGTATTAATATTAACTCTGAATATTAAGCCATAGAGTGTAGGTTCCATACCCACCAAAGATAGATTCTATTAGTACGCCATGTTTTATCTTGTTATCAGATTGGCTACTGAATTGAACCTACAACCCTCAAGTCTACAGTAAGACTCTATTCCGATGTGCTACGATGGGGTGTTTTATTTCTGATAATAGCAAAAGCCAAACAATCTATCGCTTCATAAAATGATTATACAAAACCACAAAACAATATATTTATAGCAATTTCAAATAACCTATAGATAGTTCCATTCCCGAGCTATCGCGGAACATAAAGCCGGACATGCGGAATTAAAAAGAATAATTGCATCGGCGCCGCGGGCGGCTAGGTTTTGTTTCAGAAAACCGATATTACAAATTGTTAGAGCAACGTTGAACTAATCATACTTTGTACTGCTATCAAGTATTAATTTGAGTATTCAAGAGCGTCTTGTGGCGTGGTGAGACAGCATTTGAATGGAAACGCAACGGTCGTAGGTTTGATTGTTTTTTTTTAATTTCACTCTGTAAACTGCACATAGCAGGGAACCCAACCCTCTAATAAAAACATGTAAAAAAAAGAAACGTTAGTTAATTATTCTATTCATTTTACCTACTAAGAAGAAAAGTTTAATCAAAATCAGTTCAACATATCACATCGATCGCATTTGTTCTCATAAGTGTTAATAGCCGGGACACGATATATTTATACATGTTTTGAATGTTAATACCATGAATGTATGGAATTTATGAAACTACCAAAGCTCAACGCTATGGGAATTATGAATTATGTATTACACAACAGTGGTACATATATTATATGTAAGTATGTATATTACTAGGTTTTCTTAAAAAAAGTAAGTTATTTTCCTGCATATGTAAATAGGCGCAATAAAAATTCAAAGTCATCGTGCAGCGGCACAGCGCCGTTGGTTCGAATCCTGCTCGTGAGAATGAGTTATATCCATTTTCTTTCTCAGGTAACTAAACAAAACGCGGCGTTGAGCTCCATTTCCAATGTCTTGGGACATAGGCGGAGCGTGCAGGACGGAGTGTCTGCTATATGCGGGATATCTGTAACTGTTTCAACGGAATGTGTTAGCACTAAAAGTCTCTCTAGAATTTAATGTCAGATTAAGATCTCTCTCCTCCTTTTCCTCCATTATAGAAGCACACACGGTGGCAAAACCTCCGGCAACGCGTTTTCCAGAAATCAAATTACCCTAACGGGAATCGAACTTGTTGTAAGTTCCCGTCTACAATGGATACACCATTCCAGTTCGCCGACATGGCGACAAAAACATATGCAAATACTCATAAAAGTATTAGTCAGTGTTTGGTAGCGACATAGCACAAGTTCGGTCACCGTCGCGTCCCATAGTAATTGTGAGTACGTCGTGCGTAAGGGAATACTTTTTGGGGCTTTGTTTTCCTCAAAACTATAGCTACGGCTTATATATAAGAAACTTGCAAGTTTTATTATGCTTTGCTAGTTAGAGATTATAATATTTAGAGTTCCGTAATATTTAAATATAATCATTCTCTGGAGTGG
Source organism: Heliconius numata (assembly GCA_016802625.1). Taxonomy (NCBI): domain Eukaryota; kingdom Metazoa; phylum Arthropoda; class Insecta; order Lepidoptera; family Nymphalidae; genus Heliconius; species Heliconius numata. The sequence continues at coordinate 701,829 of JAEBDU010000010.1, read as the reverse complement.
GTCTGGTATAGTTTTTTTCTGCTTCTCCATCTCTTTACGGTACAAATATTTATAAATATTTATAATTAGTTGTAGCGTGTACAAATATACTAACTATATAGCAGTGGAAAAGAAGAGATAAGAATATGTGTGTAAGCTATTGCATTGGTTCGATTCCATAAGAGGCATTGAGACATTGAGACATTGCGTGTTGTGAGGGGGAACTCTACGCCGCCCCTTTTGTCTCGTTACCAGTCCAAAGAAATAAAAATAACTCATACTCTCGAGTGGGAATCGAACCCCCGTCAAGTTAATGAGACACTGTGTCAGTGCGCCTCCACGGTACCAACGTGAACCTTAATATATTATATAAGTTAGAAGACGAAGCTAACAATTAATTAAATTAGAAGGATATATGAATGCGACTGCACTTAGCGCATTCAGTTAAATACTGATAATAATTTATTCGAAGTTGATTAGTAGTAGGGATGTAAAGAGCAAGAATATTACGCCAGTAGTTTTGTTACGTAGAGTAGCTTTTGGCAGAGGCTGGAGGAATTGTGGTGAATTGCTATTGTTGTAATTTCAAGGTTCCAAATTGGGTAAGTTTACGTTTATATAATGAAACAAAACTAAAAAAAGAGATATATCTCAAAAAAATGATGATTATCGCGATTTTTACACATTTTCAATTATTACTATTAAACATTTTTGAAAAGCTTAGAACATTGTACAGTTGTTGCCGTGTCTGTTGATAGAGTCAGGTTTCCTATAATATTTAATCTATGGTCGGGGGTTTCATTAACATATTATGGTTACCTACTTGCACTTCTAAAAACTAAATTAATGTAATATATTTAAATTAATATAATATATTTAAAAACCAAAATAATTTATTTAAAAAAAGACTATATTATTATATTGTCACCTAATCTCCGAATAACTGCCAAGTTATGTTGTGGTACAATTCTTGTAAGCGGATCAAATTAAGTTTCCGAGATTCCATTACATATTTACATAATTATAAGTCAACCTAATAAAAGTGCAAACAATGAAAATGAAAATTATACTTAAATTATTTTTACTTAAAATCCTATAATAATTTCCAATGATCATACATAATGTACCTACATTAACACTGAGGCCATTCGGGACGTATGGGCACAAGATATGCGGGTTCAATTCCCACTCGAAGAAATGAACTATTTAATATTTTCATTTCCTCCTAGTTAACAAAATTATGCCTTAGTTTTGTAGTTTCTGATATATAAATAAAATGTTTTTGCTTTATTACACAACTGTAATTGTATGAAAGGGTAAACATTTTATCACATAAATATATCGTAAAAATGTTAGTGCCATACTATACATGAATAGCCGTAGCGACTACAGCCACTACTAGAAGCTACTGCGCCTACATTTTTATCGTTTTTCGCCTTATAATATAAAAACTCTGTGAACATTGACTTAAGGACCTTTATATGGCTTGTTGTAGTTAAATAATTTCGCCTATTATCTATAAGTATATTTTAAATACATTTGAACTTAATAACTGCTTGCAATAAAAAAGCTTAATATTACATTATTGACTAAATATATTATTTGTCTATTGTTTTTTTTATTCACGCTGTATCCGGCAAATAGCAGGGTTGACAGACAGAGAGAACCTGGAAATAGAACCTGGTTAAAACCTAGTGTTAAGACGCGGGCATTCTGTGTTGAGCGGCGGAACTCAACGCTGCGCTTTTCTGCGCTACCAGAACGAAGAAATAAAAATATTAAATATTTCATTTCCTCACACGCCTGTGCCCTGCGCCACGACAGGCCTAAAATATTTTTAACTATAAATATTTTAAACTTAATATAATATTTTAAACTGTCGGCCACTAATATAGACCATATTTTGGTAATAAAAAAAAAGAAGTGATGAAAGAAATTATGTCAAAATGATATAATTATTAAATATATTTCAATTTTTATTTGTACACTTAAAGTTGCTAAACATAAATTATTGAACTGGTTTAAATCAATTCCAATAATAACTCTGTTTTGAAATTAATTTTGATCTGCTTTCGTTCCACTAGTAGTTAAGACATTTTCAAGCTAGTTTATCTCAAAATTAAGTATGACAACAACAAAAATGACAGAAAAATATTTAATTAATTCAAATTTTTTTTTGCTTCCATCATCTCTATCAACCAATTGCTCTATGAATAATCACAGAGCAGTAAATCTAATATAACACAACTAAGAGACTCAAAATCCAGGGTCGTATATTATATTAGGCCGGGAACAGACCGGCTACATTATTCACTAGCTCGTGTGCACTCGGCTTAAATACAGATTTGATTTTCACTACACGTTCCTTTGAACGTACGGTGAGAATAATAAAAGTTTCCAAATTGGAGAAATAAGTAAAACTGAATTCTACTATTTTATCTATATACGAGTATGTATATGTACAGAAAGAATCTGCAGATACTGTCTTGTCGTATTGGGTAATGGGTGACTATCGACTCTACTATATCATATTTTTATCTTGAGATGTTTACAGCCACACAATGATAATGAGAATGAGGACGAACTTGCTCAAATGGTTTGGGCACATCGAGATAATGAGTGGAGGATGTTCCCTGGAGGGAAAGGTCACGTTATATTCATGAGTACCTACAAAGAGGCATGTTTGTGCTGTTTGATGACAATGGACAAGGAGAAACAGGTATGCAGAAACTCTGTTCTCTCTGGCTAGCCGGCTAAGAACAGAACGTAAAGTTAAAAAAAATCTATTAAAACACCATGAGAACTAAAAAACATCACAAAATTCGTTTTAAAAAAGGCGTTATTAAAAATCGTATAAAGCCTTACAGTATTACTTTCCAACTAATTACAGAAAATAAAAGGTCCGTAGCGCCCGCGGCGTCGATGCAGTTACTCTTTTTAATTTCGCCTGTCGGACTTTATGTTCCGCGATAGCTCGGCAACGCGCACTATCTATTGGTTATTTCAGAATTGCTGTGAACGACGTCAGTTTTAATTTCTTTCACTATAAATATAGGTTTGCAATGAATATGTGCTAAAAATTATTTTATGTGTTCATAATACTGTCGTGAATGAGCCACAATGTGGCAGGTTAGCATGGCGGTGATTATGTGTTCGATTCCCACTCGGGGAGCTGATAAATTTTAATTTTCTCACTCTTCACGCATTGTTCGATACTCCTATTCGGAAAAGGGTGGTATGGAGTATCTTGACATCGGTGTCTCCCAGTCTACCCTGATGCTATGCGTGAAACAGCTTTTTTTATACATATTTGATATTAATTAGATTAATTATATATTTGGTATTAATTAGAAAAGTTCACTTTCTGTCCATAATGGGCAGGTTGACACGAAAATATTTTTACTTTACCAAATTCTTTATACAATAAAATTGAAATTAAACCTACCACCATTGCCCAATTCTAAGACAAAAGTTATAAGTTATAATATTATACTGCAAATATTAACATAAAAAATAGTTGATTTATTTAAATGATCCACAGATTAAATAAAAGGCGTCCCCGCCTCGAGCGCCCTATAACTCTGTACTGCGATGGCTGCTATACGAGCTTGTATACAGCGATAGCTCGTGCGCTATCTATTGCGGACGTATCGGTTATGACTATTTGGAAATTGTTGTGAATTACGGTCTGTTTATACGAGTACATGCTATGATTGCACTATCAGGGTGAGCTGGGTAGAATCGGGTGCGTATTCAATTCCCAGTCGTGGCAAGCTTATTTCGTTTCTCCTGGTGTACTTATACAAAAATAACGTTGAAGGTAAGTGTATAGGAATTTATAATATATTTTTACTCCCACAATACGGTTTTTCTGTCAAACGTAGTTATCAAGACAAAAAAATATTCCATTCCCATTAGGACACTTCTTTTCTCTCTTCCGCCGAATTGGAGGCATTGTGTGCTGAGTGGCGGGCTTCTATGGTGAGTTTTGCCTAGCTACCAGAACGAGGAAACGAAAATAGTTAATATTTAATTTCCTCGAATCGGAATTGAACCCACAACATGTCGCGTTTACAGTCACACGCTTCTACCAAACCACGAGTGGCCTCGAATAATTCAAGACCGTCTAAAAATTCCACATAAAAATACGTTCAAAAGGCTTTCACTTAAGTGGTGATATTTCCACCGTCTTTTATTTAACGCGGCGACACGGAGCATGCTCGTAAGATTGCAATTTGGTCCGCATTAAAATTGCTAAGAATTTGTGAATATTGGATAGGAATTTATATTACGTGTGGCCTGCGGACGGTGTCGGCTGCGGGAGCTAGGAACGTGATGCAGACAAGACTGACTGGAAAAAATAGTGATATAACTCTATGTGTTTCATGATAATTTTAAACATATTATGAAGTCCCAAGTACTTTGCCATTATCAGACTGTAAATTCAAGGTTTGTAGGTTTGATATGCATGAAAGGATGAACGATATTAATTTTATCGCTCTGGTAATAAGACTAAGAGCGGCGCCGAGTTTTAAGACACAACACGCAATGTCTCTAGATTAGGCGGAATGTAAGGAAACTGGTATATAAATATTTTTTTATTATCAATAAAAAAATACAAAAGCAACATTAAGAGATACACTTGATACACACTTTGAACTTAGACTCAGAAGTTCAGTAACTATATGTCACATACCTACTTTGATCCAATTTTCTATATTTTCGTATTCTCTGCGTGCTACAAGCAAAAACTACGGCAAAAGCGCGAAACTGTTTTTTAAATTATTTTTTGAACTTTTTCGTATTTAATGCGCTCCTTCGGTCTGTCTATATTTTCTTAAGCTATCTTCACACAAGATTATATTTTGATGTAGCGGCGCAGTGCAAACTTGGCTATCGCTTATACTAGTGACGTAAATACATTACCTATCACTACCCCCTTAGTTAAACTTAAAGATCGCTTTAAAGTTTCTTTCTAAAATTATAATAGATGACGTCGTGGCATAATTGAGATATTCCTGATATAAAAGATAGATAGATTGCTCTCCCAATGATTCCTTTAATTTGCTTTTTCTATATGAATAATACGTTAACCAAACAAGGCTTCAGCAATGAAAGCAACATTCCATACAATAATTATTTTTAACATTTTTAGAATGTTATTTCACACTAAGAAAAATACTTACTAAGAAAATGCATAAAAAATAATACATAGCGGATTTGAACCCACGACGCCTCAAATCCCGCTACTTTAAATTTTTGGTACGTTTTCTAATAAGAAAATTTCAATAAAATAACATTTTGAAAATTTTATGTTTATATGGAGGAGTTAGAATTAGCCTAATTAAAACAGAAAATTATCTTTGTCGTGTTGACTGCATGCAATTTAACACATTTTCTTATGACATTTTAAAAAAACATATTCTTTATTAATGTTTTAAACTTTATATAATTTATGTTATAATTATAAAACTTTCCCCAAGATAGATTCCAATCCACAAACATTGGGCGTTTCAAATACAACATTTTTTCCTTACTTTCTGCCCAATTTCAAGACCGCGTATTGAGCGGCGGAACTCAACGCCGCACTTCGTGTTTTTATCAAAGTATTTCACTCCCCCAAGTGGGAAGCAAACTCACAAAAATCGCGCCTACCGTTAGATGCTGTGCCGCTACACACAGCTACGAATATAGGGTCAGCTACGATTTTGCTACGAGACTCGTAGACGAGCAACCTCTTTTGTAGAAAGCTCATAGTGTCATTAGTAGCTGATGGCAGTTTCAAAATATTTTTAACTGCAAGCTATTACAAGCAAAAAAAAAATCAACATTTTCACAACATAGGTATTCTTATCGAATCATCAAATCTCTGATTGCCCTGCTATATACGGGATGCGGCGGAAAGTAGCGTGGATTTCTTTGTCATCGGAAAAAAAACATGTTTTTTACGATACCAGGACCTTCCTCGATTACTGTTACCCAAACCACCCATCTTCTACTGCAGGCCCTTTTTAGCCTCACGTTTATTCCGCTTATAATAAGCTAGGCAGAAAAACCCTAGTTCGAAGACAATCCGTGTTCCGCTTTCCTGCCCAATTTGAAACATTAAGCGTTGAGTGGCGGAAATCAACGTGGCATTTACTTATCAGAGTGGGTAAGTGTAAGTATGGATTACTCTTCCGAGTGAGGATCGAATCTACATCTATCGCATATACTACCAAACGCTGACCCAATTTGCCACAATAGCTACAATATAGATTTCTATCATAAATAATAATATTATAAAGATATTTTTTAGCTTCACGCTGTATCCCACACATGGTAAGGTAGGCAGAGAGAAGCTGGAAACCTAGTGTTAAGACACTCCCTACCCATTAAGACTTCCATTGCCCTCTTTGTGTGAAATGAAACTATTAACTAGTATTTCAATCCCCCATGTGGGAATCTAATGCACAACTTTTGCGTTCACAGCGCACGGCCCTGCGCCACCACGTCCTCAATTTGTTTTTTATTATAAAAATATCATAAAATATATGTTATATATGTATCTTTTATGTATGTATATATAAAATATAAGACATTTTACGAACAATCTTATCTGCTAAAGACCGCAGCCTACATCATAAAGCCTGTGCACAGAACTGTTTTTTCCCTACTGATTTATACCGCGCTTATCGCGCCCCTGAATTTATTTGTCTGCTCCCTGCAGCACACCATTGGTGGCTTTGGATGTTGGACTATGAAGATTGTAGAATTGACTTTGAGATAATTTTATATTATTTTTCTTGATGCCAATCGTCGCGCAATGCACAAGCATGTGACCGTACATACGACATGTTATTGGTTCGACGTCCACTCAAGCAAATACAGTATTTAATATTTTCATTTCTTCGCTCTAGTATGTAGGCAAACCGCGGCCTTCAATTCTGCCACTCAACACGTAATGCCTCTAGAATTCGGCAGAGAGTCGAGGGCGGAATGTTTTAAAATTAAGCCCCCTCTGCCTACCCTGCTACGGGTGCAGCATACGGGTTACAACGTAAGGCTGAAACTTTAGAGAAACCACAGCACTGTGCACCGCCAATCAACACGCAATGTACCGAAAATTGGTTCTCTCTGTGTAGTCTGCTATGTGGGAAGAAGCTTGAAGCTGCTTTTTTATTTGATTGTGTAAACACAATTGGAACAAATTTTTGGTTGAAATATAATAACACTAGAATATATAAGAATCATTAAGGTATTTAGATATAAAAAATAGAATATTAATATTCAAATTCTACTGCCTTGCGAGCTCATATAAAATTGACAGGGAGTAACTGCCAAAGTTTAAATAAGTAGTAATACTTATTACAAAAGGATAAACATAATGAAAAATAATCAATTATTATATTTTCAAATTGTTCTATATATGCTCTTCCTTAATAATATTGTGAATAAATGTATGGGAATCGAATCCATAACCTGTCGTGTTTACAGTCGCACGCCTAGTGACAATATATATTTGTACTGCCATATCTAAACTACGAGAGGTCTACGCGCCGTAGTCTCGACTCCCGAGCGCGGTAATTGTACAAATTATAAACATGTGACCGAGTGCGCGACTGACGCGGATTACAGCCGCCACTGCCGCCGCCACCGCCGCGCGCTGCCGGCCTGCACTCTATTGTTTACTTTATTTATTACTTTGGTGTATTCGTTAATGGAATATGTTATATATATCTACGGGAATATTATTATTTTAATAATATTGTTGGGTTATAAGACATAATCTCGTTTTAAAACGAAACAGAGGATTTTCCGCTGCTGCAAGATATAATTTATTTTGTAGAAACTTTGGAGGACTCATGAGCGTAGAAGGGGGTAGAATTGACTTTGTCTATGCCAGAATAGTTTGATGTCCACCCCAGAAGTTTTAATAACGGATAATTATGGCTAATTATTTAAAAAAAATCTTAAATTCAACAACCTGTTTAAGGCAAAGTCGAGAAATTTTAAATTTGAAATAATTGTTACTCCTGGAACACCTTTTTTTACATTCACAGTACCGGCTGTAGCACTACACGGTAACATATGAAGATTCATTTCATAAATTAAACTATTCTATTAATCTACTTCTATAGGACGATCATCTCTTTCAAGTGACCACGGTAGGTACCACGTGGAAAATATAAGACACAAAAATATCAAAATTAAAAAAATAATCATAGCAATAACAGCGTCAAATATCGGTGTGCTCGCAAACACTCACAAAAAATCTAATTGGAGACAAAATCGGTGCAGCGAAATGGAAAATGGCGGAGATCGAGTCAATAAATGCAATAATTGACGGAATAGAGACGCCTAATATTAGCTCGCTAGCGTACTTTCAACATATTGCTATTTTTTTTATTTCAAAAAGGAAAACATTGTTGTTCGTTGTCCTTATACAAATAATTAAATATTTTTACTAATCTGTTGTGAACTTAAAATGTTATGCTCTTGATTTTATAAGATGATTTATAAATTAAAAATATACTTTGTACATTTTTATAGTGTATTGTATTTTACAAACCGACCCGTTTTGTTTGATATCCATATTACTTATTAGGTGGGTTATGTAAAAGATTGTAATCCACCATTTTGTTATGGCGGCCATTTAATTATAATGTAATTTCATTATCATCAGAACTAAAGTGTATTAATCAGTTTATATGATTACACATTAATAACGAGGCAAAAGCGCGACGTTGAGTTCCCACAATATACACAATTATAGAATTCATGTAAAAAAAAGAGATCCAGTGTAAGTACAGCCTTCACCTAAAACAAAACAAACGACAAAGAACTTAAATTTCACCCAAAATTCTTTTAATTTTCAATAATTTGCGTGTTTAGTACCGGATCTCAACACCGCACTGTAAATATACATAAAATATATCTATAATTTTAAAACTATCACAAACAAACTAAAAATATATAGTAACAATATTTGCATAAGTTGCTTCCCAACAAACCACAGTGCAACATAGAAGTGCATAGGCATTTAGCATTTGGACTCTGGAGCTAAAAAGTAACGGCGTCGTTATGCAACTTCCTAGGCGGGCACTAACTGCTATAGACGCGGGTTTGGAACTACGAAAGTGTTTTGATATGATTTTGATATGATTTTTTATTTATTTTTTGTAACGCTTTATCCCGCTGTAGCGTCGAGTATATAGAAAATCTAATGTAAGAACACTCTTTCACGTTTCGTCTTGCGACGTGTTGACAATAATTAACGAATTAACGAACCAATAACTGCCGCGATTGCTGGCAGACGCTGTACCATTTTCCCATGATCGTCTTCCACTATTTTTACTATAGTCTTATTGACGGGAAAATTATATATGATAACAGATTTTTTCTTTACTTCTTACATTCTGAATCTACAAATCATTGTATTTTTGAGTGGAAAAAGTTTAAAAACCAATGAATAATGCTAGAAATATTAAATCTTCATAAACGAAAGTCAAAACCCTAAAAGTTACGTCGAAATTATTGTAACTTCTAATAAACGTATAAGAATGCAAGTTGAAGGTTCAAATCCCGCTACGTTCAAATATTTATTTAAAAAAAAAAAGATAACCATACCACATCCAAAAATTCCACGTTCCACAGATACAAATTCGTTTCGCGCCATATCGCCGAGTTTTTCCTCTCTAATTACGTTTGCGGGCCCGCGACCGGAGCGCGGCTAATCGCGGCTGTAAGATTACTACTACACCACTATCTCTCTTAATGACAGACCCAAAATCCATGGAGTATCGTTTATGTTAAATAAATACCATGCTCGGCTTTAACATTTTGGTAAATAAGTAAGTATTAACGTTGGTTGTTGGTTGGTTTGGTTATATATTTTTTTAGATATTTGCATCGAATATGGGGTTGAGTTCTACAACTCCGTATAAACTGTGTGAAAAATGGTTAATAATAGTGATGTAAGAGCTCTGTGTATAATGTCGCTAAATAATATGAACATTTAATATACTTAAATATTTGTAAGAGGTACTTACGTGTCAACTAGTCATCGCCCACAACTTTATTTGTGTAAAATAGAAGATTTTATTGTCTTATATCTCCTAACCGACTTACACACTAAATTTCAAATTTCTAAGTCCAGTAATTTCGTCTGTACGTTTTCCGTCAACCACTCGTTAATAGAAGAGTTTTATACATATACATGCAGATAGATAAATAATGTTAGTTCAGGATAATGATTATAATTTTAAAAACGTCGAGTCAGTGTTTTAAAATTTTATATGAGAAATAAATTCAGATTCTCTAGTAGGTATATTGTACTTAACTCATCACTGCCTTTTTGTAAATGGAACGTAGGGGAGAACAGGGTAATGGGCTCTCATCATTTGTCAATTTTTTATTAGGAACTCATACCTTGATTATTTAAGAAAATTATAGTCACAGTTAAAATCAATCACAGACATGTATTAAGGTACAATTACAATTCTACAAAAAAAGTCAGTCGCTCCCATTACCCGATAAATGCGGCTAATGAGAGCCTATTTAACACTCATATGCTAAATGGGAACCTGCCCGACCGCTCTCATTACCCTGTCTTCCTCTAAATGAGAAAATCTATTATTTATAAGCGTAAAATCGATTTTACTTTTTACCCTAAACATTTAGTGTTCGTTTTAAGCCGATTCATAAATTGAAAATCCATGTATTTAATAATTATAAGCTATTGTAACAATATTGCTACAAAATAAGGATCTTCAATAATAATTTCATTAGAGTACGAAAGTAAATCACATGACAAAATTACATAATTTTATAGTATAAACAGATGAAGCCATTAGTAGGTCACTGGTAAATAATAAAACAAATTTTAATATTGTAATTATAGTTATTTCTTTACTTATATTTTGTAATATAAGGCATAAGTTTATTAAAAAAAAACAATAAATAATCAGAAAAAAATTGAGTTGTATGTTTATTTATTGTCATTTGTAATTTTTATTGTAAAAGTATGCATTAAAATAAAAAAACCACTTGACACACAAAAAAAGACAATTTATTATTTATTTTTAACATATTTCTTCTTTGTTTTAATTAAACTACTAGAATCATCATTGAGTTGTTGGAAGAATGCTTTTGATGTTTTTAATGATTTATCATTACTTTCATGTCCTTTCACTGTATTTCTGTGTTTCGTTACATCTGCCACATGACCTTTTTTCTGTTGCAACATCTTCTTTTTCCTTCTTTCTCTATTTTTATCTGTTTGTGTCCTTTCCTCTTTACTTATCAGATCTCCTTTACGCTTTCTCTTAACCTCCTCAGGTGCCAGTAAGGCTGCATCACTTGTTGCTACAGGAGCAACTTCTTCCATAGAAATGGCTGGAGTATTACTAACAATTTTAACATCAGCCTGTGGTGGCTTAGGAGTATAGTGGTAATGGCACAAAGCATCTAATTGTGCAAACAATTTTGTCATAGCATTACGTATTTCAGTATGACTTTCCGGTTCTTTTTCCTCTTCTACATCACCTGACTGAGATTGTTTTTGTTTTAAATATTCGGTTTCATAAACTTGCGCTAAGCTTAGTTTGCTTTTAGAATGGTCTAGAATTTCTGGCTTTTTGAAGAGAAGCTGGTCATCCACAGGTTTTTCCTTTCTTATAACATCGTCCCATGCTTTATCTTTTATTCTTTGTTTAATCAATCCTTCTAAAGTAATAGTAGTCTGTTCAGTGATCGTAGGGGGTGGTCTCGTTGTAAGGTCAAAATCTAAAACTTCCTCAAGCAATGAGTTTTGAGGTCTTTTACTCGCATCAATTTCTCCTTTTAGTTGCCACGGAGCTTCAGTTAGGGTTTTCTCTTCTAATTTTGATATTTGTTGCTTTAATCTATGTTGACGCATCTCAAACTCAGATTTCCTTTCATCTTTCTCATTATTTCCGTTGATTGGGTTATTGGATACATTTTCTTCTTCAGTACTTTCATCAGAATCTGAATCATCTGAGTCTGGTTGCTCAAATCTAACTTTTTTATCACTTTTTGGTTTATTTGATTGACTTTCTACAATTTCTTCAGAGTCAGGCTCAGCAAACCTTACTTTTTTTCCTTTGTCTGTGACAATATCCTCCTCAAGAATATCATCATTCTCATCTTGATCAATCTCATCATCATTATCAAAATACTCACCATTTTCATCATTAAAAAAATCGGCATACATCATTTCTTTGCCTCCCTCTTCTTCCGACCCTTCACTATTTATATCTTCAAACATATCTAAAGATTCTTCATCCTCATCTATGATTTTTTTAACATTTCTACCTTTTTCTTCCATTTTCTCTTCATTAATTAAAAACTTTTCCATATCTTGTAGTTTGAAAAAATTATCATCAACGATAGAGGTTTTTATTTTCGGATTTCCCTTGCTTTCTTTCTTTTTAGCCTTTACTTTACTTTTCTTTTCATTTTTCTGTTTAGGTGAGACAGAATCATCATCCTCATTAAAACTCATCTGATGATCATTAGATGCTTCTTCTTCCTCATGTTCGACAAAATTTACAGGGAATGTTAGATTATTTTTACTAGATATGCAATTAGCTACTTCCCATACAAGATGATCCCAACATTGTGAATTTTGTAGTTCAATTTGTTGCCAAATTTGTTCCTCGTCGAAGTCTTCAATAATTATTTCAGATAGAGCTTGATTTGTTTTCGATTTTCCATTTTGTTCTTGTGACTTAGTAAAATCGTACAGTGATTTAATTAAACTTTGAATATCACCTTTTATGTCCTCTTGTACCGCCAAATATTTTACTGGTTTCTCAGTTAATGCATGGAATTTATCTATCATATAATCCATCTCAACGCTTGCCATTATACATATGTTTATGAAAATAAATTCTAAAACACTTATGTTAATTGAAAGCGATTTTTGGTTACTATTAACAATCACAAACACACGAGGTTATACATTTTTGACGTATTCGTTGACATCTGAGAAACGTGTGATTTTGACATTTATTTGTTGCTATACATATGATTCGGTATATAAATGTATAAATGCAATTATTAATAATTGTGATATTTGTGGTATATGATATGAGTATTACAATACTGTATGTATAAGTAATTAATTATATACAAGCAATTAATATTAAACTACGCTAGATTCAATATTAATTGAATTTATATATATTATACCAAAAAAATCCTTTTTGTTTTTATGCTTATACATTAAGTAGTTATTTTCAAATCAATAAGTTTACTCTATAAGAAAAATTTATTATTAATTTTGTTTAAAATAAAGTTATTTATTCCTGTTAGCTCTTGGCAACATCATTATTGCCATTGCCACTAGGCGGCCATCTTTGTTTATCGTTCGCTGATCTCAACTCAATTCCCAACTCTCAATTGTCATGTAACGTGTTTATTTATTTCGTTTTAGTTATTTTTATTTTATTTTTGTTATGTTCGCATAATAATTTCCATTTTATGTTTGGTGTTGTGAACGGCAAGTATTTTATTTTTGTGACAGATATAAGGTAAGACATAACTGTTGTTCATGTAATCTGCAAAGGCTAGTATTTTCTACAACAGTGCACATTGATCTCATTTTTTTCCTAAATTAAATTCTTCCGCCTACATATTGATAACTTGATCTAAATGCCAAACGCTTGTGTGATAATCAAAGTGAAAGGCGAAATGAATCTTGTCTTCCGTACTCTCGATGGTCATCTAGTATATTTTGTTCAATAGTTTGGTAAATAGCTAAATAATTTTAAAACATTTTGCCTATGTGGCGGTAAAGTGTTATTATAATTATGTTTATCTTTTATTGCCTTTCCGTAATTTAGTGCTTTAATAAACAGGTACATATTCTTATTCATAATATAATAATGTTATATTCTTCATTTTATATACTCCACTGCAGTCAAAAACCTTTTCCAACATGTTTTTGCTGTTATTGTTGTTCAACTTTATGGCGTTCCGAACGTGCCAGTTATTAAAATAAATACTTTAAAGATCATGAATATTTAGTCTTTATATATATCTTAAAGGAAAATTTTGTACAGACATATTTTTTTAATATTTTAGACACAATGGATGCACAAGATCAAATGGAATTAAAATATAGTGCGGGCAATGAAGTAGGAGGGTTAGAGTTATGCATTGTCTGTGGAGATAGGGCATCTGGTAGACATTATGGTGCTATAAGTTGTGAAGGTAAATTTTTATTTTATCAAAAAATCATCATCAAAATACTTAATTTGTTCTGCAAAACTTTGTAATTTTAACATTTCAACATTGTAGAATGTTTTATTATTATAAACCCTTAGAATTTTATTCTCTTATATAAAAAAGATGTATCAAATGTGTTTTTTTATAGCTTTATACTTTTTTCTCCTACATTGGGATAGGCAGAGGGTGTTTTTGAGACACACTTTCCACCGAAGAATGTGAATTAAATATATATTTTTTAAATTAATTGACAAATATTATGAAATAAACAAATAGAACCACACTAATGTCTTTTTTTAAATCAATACAATTTATAGATTAAGTTAAATATGTTAAATAAAAGAATATACAACAAATTCAAATTTTTACAAGATGCTTAAGTAATTTAATCTCTTATTTCTTTTCCAGGTTGTAAAGGTTTTTTCAAAAGATCAATAAGAAAGAAACTTGGGTATCAATGCCGCGGCAGTATGAACTGTGAAGTGACAAAACACCACCGTAACAGATGTCAATATTGTAGACTACAGAAATGTTTAGCTTGTGGAATGAGGAGCGACTGTGAGTATCTATATAGTTAAAAAAATGTTTTTTGTCTTATATTAATATTTGACTAAATTCTTAAGTTTTGCCCAGCCCAACACTGCTTCATTTACTTTAGAGAAATAATAATCTTCGCTATTTATAAACACTCCCTCAATTTCAAACAAAACTTATATTATTTCAAACAAGGCTATAATTTAATATATTCACATTGGGGCAGTCGTGGGGCAGGTGCACAAGTATACAACTGAAAATGCGACAGTTGTGGGTTCGATTTCCACTTGGAGAAATGGAATATTTAATTGAATTATGGTATATTAATATTTTCATTTCTTTGCTCTGGTAACAAGAAAGCACAACATTCTTCAGCACTCAACACAATAATTCAGCAGGGAACAGATTGTCTTAAAATTAAGCTCCCTGGTTCCCTCTGCTTACACTGTTATGTGTGGGATACAGTTTGAAAAATTTTCAAAATCTTATACTAGCTTTTACTTACAGCTCTGCCTTCTTACCTTCTTGTATTACCACATGACACATTATAAATGGAGCAACATAGTAGCTACAGTTAGCTATAAACTTATAACGCATTGAAATAAATCAAAACCATTAATTTGAAGTAATATCATATACAGACTTCTTTAAAAAGCAAGTACAACAACTTGTTGTTGGAACAAAAAAAAAGTTTTTCATTAAAACAGTAGTTCCCGAGATTAACTTATGAAATACTATAAATATTGAATAAATTATTCTTAAGTCCGTTTATATAAATCATGATCATCATCATCATCAGATCTTGAGATGCTGATTTCATTCAGAAATTAAAATTTATGTATGAAAAAAGCATCTCAACTCAAATTGCTCACTGAGTTGCTCTAACTGGTTTATAAATACAAGCTTTAAATACCATATACATAAATACAGTACAGTCAATGACTTGTGCCCGCTCTGAAGTTAATTTTTCTGAATTTTGTACATAGTTCACTTAGAAAGAAAATATTAAAAAAAAGATAAAAAATTCCATAATCAAATCCGATCAAGCTAAGAATAGCTAGCTAACTTCAGGGCGCCACAACTCATCCACCGTACTATATATATGTAAATAAAAAACATCCACCGAGCAGTAATTCTTGCTCTCTATGGACAGCGGTTCAACATGAGCGGAAGCCAATAGTGGACAAGGTGAAGGGCGAAGCGAGGGACGCTCACGAGCGACAAGCTGCTTATTCTAAGTTGTTGGGATTGGCTGGACAGGCGCAAAACGCTCAAGTATGTTTTGTTATTTTTTTAAAGTTGCATGGTTTATGAAGTCGGGTTGGTAAAGTAGTTAGTATTTAGTCACTCCATTCTACATTTTCTATCGAATTTCGTGCTAATTTTTATTAAAGCGAATAAATATTTTTTTACTAACTAGTTACAGAGCGGACGTATTGTTTCGTACACGACGTGCGATCGTCGGTATACAAATTCAATTAATACACAGATCGCTCGATCAATTGACTTCTTAGCGTGTGGACTAGTCCCAAATCTGCAATAAAATCGTTGCAATATTTCCTTTCCTTTTCATATTAAAACAGCCAAGTTTAGTGTAGAGGAGTTAATTTTCAGGATTCCATACCCAAAGGTTAGATCGAGACCTCATTACTAAGACTGCTGTCTGTTTGTCCATCTGTCACCAGATTGTACCTTATGAACCGCTAGTTAGAAAGTTTATTTTGAATTTTACAGATAATGTGTAAGAACACAATAAAATATATATCCAAGGGATCCCCATGCAACCCAGGGTTTTTTAACATTTTTATAGGTTTTTTTAACATTTTTATAGATAGGCTAGAGTACGACTCGCGCTTGGCTGGTTTATAAATTAAATGGTCTATAGTCTATGCTGCATTAGAATATTAACATTTTTAATTTTCATACCACGTTCTTTTCAATAGAAAAATAAGAAAGTAACTATTTTAACCCCAATCTATCTATTTTCTCAGATAAATCCTAAAGAAGAACCGAATGATGCGTTCGGCGCGGTGTCTCCTGCTGCACCAGCTTTAAACTTTGCACTTGCTGCTGCTGTTGCATTTAATAAGGGAAACCCAGGTATTGTATACAGCAAATATTTTAAGCTAATTTTATACGTAACATTGTTTTGTAATATTATGTAAACACTGTGTGCTAATTGAAGCCAACACCATACTTTGAATCAAAAAATTCAAGACAAAAAATGATTTTATTTGAAATTTTGATTTTGAAGCCAGGTTACAGGTTACGTAACAAGACGAAATGCAGTGTTGAATTCCGCCACTAAATACGCAATGCAATGCCTCAAGATTATTCGGCGAAAGTGGGAAGTTTCTTAACAGAATAGAGTGATTTAATATAAGGCTCCCTCTGCTTACCCTGCGTTGTGCCGGATACAGTATGAAGTTAAAAAAATATATTATTATAGTATCTCCATACTTGGGCGCGGGGACTCCCACGGATGTGGAAGGAGCGAGACGGCAGCAACTAATGCTACAAACGCAGTTGGCAAAGAATTTATTCAAAATGGGACAATTTGGTATGTTTAATTTTATATCATTCTTATTTAATTATTTTAATAAACATTTATTTAAAAATAGTTCGTAGATGAACCTTCTAAATATAAAAATCCTAGTCACTCTTTTTCTATAAAACAAACATTTCAATACTATATAAGACAATATACCTTCACTTTTATCTATCTTTTGTCTTAATATTAATGCCTCATGTTTTCTCTATGTACCTTGCTATGTGCAAGATATAGCGTTACTACTAAGCGAAAAAAATATTTAAAACTACTTACATGCCTGTACATATAGAAGCTGAAAACAATAAAATATATATTTAATAAAAGTCACATATCTACCATGTTGTTGACAGGTGCAATTAATGAATACCTGCAATCTGCATATGGTGCAACACCCCCAGAAGTACCATTGGGTGCGTTACATGCAGCTGAAACACCACAGAATGATGGTAAAAATATGTTTTATTTCTTTTTTAGGATAGGAAAAGGATGATTTCTATCTAGATATAAAAATAGAAAATTTCATATCTAATAATTTAGTTGATCATTGTTTAATTATTTATAAATAAACTTATATATTTGTTTTCTTTATGTTGTGACTCTAGTTAAAAAACTACAAAGAATGAGTACTATGTAAAAATAAAAAAAAATAAAAATAAAATAAAATCTTTATTTTTGAAATATCATATACAAATTATTACACTGAGAACTCCCGGTAAGTGGTCAGAAGACACTTTTGTTGGGAGTATCTCGCAACTCCCATATCGGACACCAGCTAGTTATTACTATGTGACATCAACTTATTGTTAAATAATGGATGATTATAATAAAGCACTTTACTTATTTTAAGACACGATACGATAGCACAGCTAGTTGTAGAGTACATACAATCGAAAGAGTCAATGTAAAATAAAACGCGGATCTTATTTTCCCCTCCACAGCCGACGAAGCCTGCATATTGACGCCGGAGAGCCTTCAACTGCCATTGTCGTTGCCGGCGGGATGCGCGCCCTCTCCTCTGCGCCTGCACGCCGCCTGCGAGGCCGCCGCGCGCCTGCTCGCTGCGCTTGCCCGGTGGACGCTTGCCCTGCCTGTCGTCGCACAACACACGTGAGTGCGAGTGGGACGGAGATAGTGAGTGCACCTGCCCACCGTCGCCGCGCATGCGATGCAGCGGGTGAGACATGTGTGCTCGCCGTCCTCGTGCGCTGGATGTTCAGCCAATGTGAATGGGACGGAGATAGTGGGGGGGGGTATCGTACTTATATCGTCGTCAAGCGCATGTAAATGCGAGTGAGACGGGAATGACCCGGGAAACTGAGATATTATGTTGATATCGGTGTGAATGAGACTGAGATATGTCTGCCAGAACATTTTGCGGTCTATTATCGTGCGGTATGTTATCAAAGTGAATTGAATGAATTGCCATGTATTTTCTAACATTGTAAAATAGCATTATGAATGTAATTAAATGCTCACTCGTTCTAAGGAATAAACGATTATCGTAAATATTCAGCCTGTTTTAAATTGTTGAGTTTTACTTACTCTCACTAAATTCTAAAGCGCTCTGTGTTCTGCCACTCAACACACAATCCCTCCAATTAACGCGAATCGCGGAAAGTGCGGAACGGAACTTACACTAGGTTCCCTTTGCCTATCTTAGTTTGTGCTGGATACAGTAAGAAGCTAAAAAAATATTTTTTTTTTATTTATAAATTATTACTCTAGGTTCGAAATCCAAGTGACACTCCTCCGCAAATGCTGGCCAGAGCTCTTCGTACTGGGCCTGTCCCGTTGGTCGCAAGCGCTAGGTCTCTCCACTCTCCTGCCGATGCTGTCCAATCACCTACAATCTGAGTTGAGGGAACGCGCTGAAGCAAGACATCAACCAGAGCCCGTGACTGATGTTGGTCATCCTGAAGTAATATTTTTTTGTTATTATTTTTTAATTATGGTTATAAAAAAATATTAATATTTTTAAAAGTGATATGTCACTGTTTTTCAAAACAAGTAACGAAGAATAATCGAATACTAAAGTTACTATTTGTTTTTCTGGAGAAAAGAGTGAAAGTAAAACTCACTCTTGAATCTTTTTTTTGTTTTTATTATATACTACGATGATTTTTCTTATCTATTGATAAGAAAAAAACAACAACTTTACGATATTTCGTCATACATCATATTTCATATATATTTTTTTGTAATTTAATATTTTTATTATATTTGCTGTCGGCTAGGCATGGGCGTTATCGTTTTTTTTCGATAACGGTTATGTAACCGATATATGGTTTTCATAACGATATCAAAAACGGTTTTCAGATATCGATATTGATAATATAGTTTACAAACGTTAAATCATTTTTAACGATATAAAATGAAGGCAAATTGACATTAAACGCTGGTTGCGTTTTTTAAAAGTATTATGAATATAAAGTAAATCACCAAGTATACAGAGAGATGAGAGACTTTACGCGACATTTTTAAGAAAAAAATTATGTCTATATACACTAATATATTTAAGCTATACACTAATACTAATTAACTTTAAACTATATAGAAATTGTTGTTAAAAAAAGTATATACACACACTGAAATGAACAATTTTTAAGGAAACCTCGTCCGCAATACGTATCGCAAAGGACTAAATACAATACTAAACTATTTCTAAAATATTAAAAATTTGAAAATAAATTTCAAATAAGCATTTGTCACTTAAAAACAAACGTTTAGAATTTAAAAGTCGAATCCACTCAAGTGTGAAAATAATATGAATATTTTAACCAAATTTCAACCTTATTCCCATTATATAGAAGTTCTTTTTTGTAACGTAAAGTAATAATATCTTATAGATGCAAGTTATCGGATATTCGCTTCATTTCTTTTACACTCGTGAGAAACATATAGTTAGAAAGAGAGGTAGTTACTTAGTTCGTGTTATGCGAAGTTTTCGTTTTTACGTTTTCGTTGCGATAGTTGCTGTGTGTGATTTTAAGTTTTAATACGCATCTGATAGTTTTGATAAGTTTCTATGATAACGGTTTTTTAGAAACAGATATCGATATGGTATGGTTTCGGCATTGTATCGGTTACAAGTTACGTTTTGTTATATCGAACTCATCCCTACTGTCGGCATATCAGTTTATTATTTATGGCTATTAAAAATAGTTAAACAATTTAATCTCCAGATAACAATATCGGACTACACGGACGAGCGTGTGGCTGAAGTGTCCTCCACCCTGCGCAGACTCCACCAGTTCCTAGCCCATATGGACCAGCTCCACATATCAGAGAGGGAGCACGCTCATCTGCGCGCCCTGTGCTTGTTCTCGCCTGGTATGTATGGGGAGAGGGTTACTAGGGGGATTTTAGAAGAACAAAGACATTCATTTTTGAAATGAGTTTTACTTTTACATGATTCTATATATATCTAATCCTGAATATATATAATCCTATTAAACTACTATAAAGATACAAAAAATATATTTAATTTATGTGATTTTTACAAAAATGTTGGACACCGTGTTACTCTGATGTGACGTCAGATAGCCTTGTTATTAATATAATTTACTGCTTTATTTATTTTAATCGTATTTTTTGTATTGATTTTAATGAAAGTTTAATTTCTTTTAACAATTTAATATAAAAATATATCTCTGTCTTTATAATATCTGTATATACAAATACAGATATTATAAAGACAAATGTTTTGTATAAGACAAATGAATCATTACTATCTTCATTATCTACAGATGGCGCACCAGAATTCCTAACCCGCAAACTCCAAGAGTACCAATCCCGAGTACTCCGTTCCCTGGGATCCCCCGCGGGGGAACGTGCGGCCGCACTGCTGCTACAGTTGGCGCCACTGAAGGGATTCCCCGCCGCCTTCATTGAAGATGTGTTCTTTGTGGGCTTTGTGGGTGATGTTAGTATTGATGATGTTATACCTTATCTGTTGAATGCTGAACGTTGATTGTGGGTGTTTTGAAAATTCCTGTTGTTATACTTAAAGTATATTTTACAGTTCGATCGACGGGTCGTAGTTGTCCTGAAGTTAGCTATAGATGGCTACGCAGATTTGATATTAGAATTTTCTTACTTTTGATTATTTGAAACTGAGTGAACAATGCACTAAAGCTCAGAAAATCTATCTTCAGGACAGGCAAAAAACCTTTCTTAACTATGCAGTATTTTGTTGCAAAAATGGATGAAAGTTTTAAACAAATATTGTGGGTGTGTTTGTACTGATGATGTTGAATACTGATGAGGACCGTATTTGTGGAGTGTTGATATATATTTAATATAGTTAAATTTCCCTGTCTGACGGTGTAGTTTCCCGCAATATAGTAATACTCTAAAATGGGTGGAAAGTTATACAATTGGCAACACCATATTATAAATCAATTATTGTAATTTAGTTTATTGATTGATTAACTTTGATTTTAGTTTTTGCAATAAATTCGTTTTTTAAGGACTTGAACTTAAACGTAATTACTATTAAATATCATAAAAGTTAAATTAAGTACTATTAAATATTTAATCACTAGATTATGAAATGAATATATATTATGTAAATTTTATAGTGGTATAGTAATATGTCTTCCTATGTTTAATAAATGTGTTCGAATTTAAAATGACATTGTAAATTGTATTAATGTTCGTGATTGGTCACATTGAACTTCTTCATCTGTAAAAAAAATAAAAATTAATTAAAATGTTAATAACTTGAAATATTTTATTAATATATTTACAAATATGAAACTGAGAAGGTGTTCTAACACATTTATGCCAATTCATTAATAATATATGATTTAAAATATTACACTATAGTGTATGTGTTAACATTAATTTAATTACTCTAATACTTATATATAGTACAGCTTAAAGAAAAGAAAACAGAGAACACTAGGTTTTTTATGTTGTCTGTCAATTCTAAGTACCGTCCACTAATTAAGTTTTATGTAAAAAAATATTTAGTTTTATGTATATTATAGTGTCAAATAACACTAAATCAAACCAGTATATAGACAGCCTAAGTGCCTTACTAATAAAAACTATTTGATTCTAATTTTTGTTTCAGTTTTTCTTTTTAAGAGAAAAAAGAGCAACAACATGCACATACTCTTGATTGTCTTTACTAACTAATTTAAATATATTGATTTTAAATTTCATAAAGATATCTTCAATAGATACGAAGAAAATAAACTTTCTAGTTAAAGGTTGTTACAGCCATAACTCACAGTAAACCTGTAAGGGTTAGAGAAAATTGATGTGTCGCTATTTCGGACAAAATGTAATACAATCATATTAAAAACATTCATAGAAGCCAGTGCAGCTTTCCCATGCTTATCTGGCAAGACCTTTTCCGCTACCCAAAGACAATTGCCTAAAATTATAATTTGGCAAGAGAGTGCTATTCATCAACTATTTTTAGATGTTATTCCACTTAGGAAAGAACAATACTTTTTTTAGAAAACGTAAAATTTTTAACGTAACGGGGTTTTGACCGGCGCCTCTTAGAAACTGTCCAAGTGCTCTGACAACTATGTAGTACACAAAATAAGAGAAGTCCACCATTAAAAAAATCCATAACTTACTTTTTTATGCAAACGAGTGTATGGACCACCGGATGGTAAGTGATCCTCGTCGTCCAGGTCCCAATGAAACAGGAGCTGCAGGGGCGTTACCCGCCTTTCAGGTGGAGAGAGACGAGCTTTTTGAAGGTACTAATGTCATATCGACCTGGAAACATTCCTACAGGTAGGCTACTCCTCCGTTGGGTGGCGTGTGGAAGGAAGGTCCCACGGACAGTAGTGAAATGTCACGTATCAATTATATTTGAGTTTGTGACGTAGGTACCTACTGTGCGGTTAGATAAATTGGGCGGCAGGCACCTAGGCTAGACCGGGTCAAACAGTTCCCCAGACCACTTACTAGACCAGTACACATAGATATGACCGTATTTTCTCGTAATATATACATTTAGTGCTATAAAAGAAACATATATCTATAAATTATTTTTAGTCATACTTATATCCCAATTATGCCTCTAGCGTTGATAAAGCAACCATGACAGGGTATTTTTTCTATAATTAGTATGAAAAAAACTAAGCCTTATCATTTACCTCATTCATTATTTTAATGACGTCATTACTTTTACTCTGCGTCATGTTAGTAATTCTATACTAATACAATAAAGCGGAAGAGTTGGTACATTTGTTTGTTTAAACGCTAAGATCCTCTGGAACTACTGTAGTAGTAGTAGTTTGTTACGTATGACAAACAATAATGGAAAATTGCAAGGTGATATTTCCCCGTTTTTTATTTGACAAGCATTTACTAAAACATTGAAATCAAGTAAATTTTATGTAGATGAACTTTGGCTTTTATATCATTTAATTTGGACATATGTATAATTCAACTCGCAGAAGGCGCGCTCGCTGCCATTGACCTCTCAAGTAGCCACGTTTTGCATTTTCTCAGGCAAAATTAATTAAGATACTAGTGAACAACGTTCCTTAACACTATTTTCCATCTGCCTACCTTGCTATATGCGGGATACAGCGTGACACTGAAAAAAATAAAGGTTTAAAAAATACAGATTAGGATCTAAACCTAATCGCAAACGAAGGTTATGTACTGCTCGGCGTCGTTGTTTGCTGTTGTTTTATTTGGTGAAAATTGGTTGCTTGTTGTCTGAGTTATGAAAACTAGATATTGACGATTAAATGTAGATATAAATTAAATAATATAATCAATCTGTTGGTAAATAAAATAGAATATTAAAAATATCATAGGTAGTAGGCGGGCGAAGCCACGAGCGAGCCGCTAGTTATGAATAAGGAAAGAGTCTACAAGATGATTCTTTTATTTTACAAAGTGTCTTATCACTTATATGATATCCGGCTTATCGCAAATTGAATTAATTCATTAAGCTTTAAAGCTATATAAGGCAGGTAGTTTACAAAAAGCCTAATAGACCCAGAATCTTAAACTTTATACAATGAGTGCTAAAATAGCGGTAGTGACTGGTTCTAACCAGGGACTAGGTCTTGGTATAATCAGAGGCCTGTGTAAGAGATTCAACGGTGTGGTATACCTCACGTCGTTATATGAAGACCAAGGTGCAGATGCGGTCGCTGCTCTGGAGAAAGAAGGATTACATCCAAGATACCATCAGTTAGACATTTCTAATCGAGAAAGTATAATGAGATTTCGTGACCACATAATAGAAAACCATGGACATATAGATATATTGATAAATAATGCAGCCATAGCCTTCAAAAGCAATGCCCCAGAACCACCAGCTGTCCAAGCTGAGAAGACTCTGCAAATAAACTATTTTTCTACGCTTTTATTTTGTGAAATTATTCTGCCTTTACTTAGTAATAGTGCTCGTGTGGTAAACATAGCAAGCGATCAAGCCCATCTCTCTAATATTCCTTGCTTGCACATAAAGAAGCAGTTACAGGATCCTAATTTGAGTGTTACTAAATTATCAAATCTGATGAACCAATTTATAGAAGAAGCTAAGAAAGATACTCATGCTGATAAATGGGGAAATTCTTCGTATGCAGTCTCCAAAGTTGGTGTCGTCGCTTTGACTAAGATATTGCAGAGACAACTTCTAAGTAAAAGTAAGTAATTTATTCGGTTAAGTACTTATAAAATGTAACATTCGTATCCGTATATACGGTTATCATTTTTTTAGTCCTCCGGTAGGTAAACCGAGTACAAAAAATGATAATAATTTTTCTTTAATTATATTTTTTTTTAGATTTTTATAATTATTATAGAATGAATAGTTAGGATTATAATGTAAGTTACGAATGCTCGTCACGTACACCTGTAGATACCTACTTAACACTACTGACTACGGTCTTTGCAGAAGGAAGTACAACAAATGAAAATTAGAACAGTTATATTTTACTTTCACTATATCGCTTCCTCGAAATACCAAAAATGGGCAATAATAAAATAGTAACCATTTTTTCAGATGTAAAAGTAAACGCCGTACATCCAGGATATTTGAGGACGGACATGTCTTCACATCAAGGGACTATGACTCCAGATGAAGGGGCAGATTCACCTTTGTTCCTAGCATTAGACGCACCCGATACTCTCCGCGGAGCTTATTTGTGGTGGAACAAAGAGGTTGTTAATTGGGACGGGGAAATCCCTGGTAACCGTACCAAATGAAGTGAAGAATTTTTTTCCCAAGTTTTTAATAAGTAGGTACTTTTAGTTTTAAATAAATAAAGCATGTGATAATAAGCTTAGTTAGTTTTACAATAAAACTGTAAAGGGGCCCCTGAAGCCTATACCTGTGGTCGTCCCAGGCGATGCTCCGAGCTCAAAAATATTAATATTTGTTCTTTATAATAATTTCTATTTATAATTATAAAGAATTACGTCACGGTCGGGCATTCGAGGTTATTTAATAGTAAAGGAAGTGTATAAAAATTAAGAAAGTTTATTATTTGTCACTCAGTACAGCAAAAATTCAACAGTAAAACATATATCAGCTACAGGCTGTATCCAGCACACAACAGGGTAACAGGGATCCTAGTGTTAAGACACTCCGTTCTCCACATTCTGCCTAATTTTTCGAGGCACTGCGTGTTAAGTGGGGAACTGAAGGCCGGGCTTTTGCCTTGGTGCTAGAGCGAAGAAATAAAAATATTAATAAATAGTAATTCATTCTTTTAAATGAGGATCAAACACATAACCGTCGCGTTACAGTCACAGCCTCGTTCCGCTGCGTCACGACGGCCCCACTTAAAAACGAGTGAATTTAAAAAAAAAAAATATTTGTTATATTTTTTTTTTATGTTATTTTTATTGTGATTACTCATTTGTATGAGTTTTTATGTTCAGTTTTACATTAAGTAGATTTTCTATATTCTGTAATTAGGAAAGTAATATTTTTATCCTTTATCCATTTCAGGAAGCTGTTAAAGAGTTTAATTTACTAAGTACTTATGTATGTATGTTGCCTTATTTATTATTGAATATTACCAACAGAGCCGGGAGAAGATAAGCTTGACAATATCGATAACGCCTAAAATTTTCAGACCATAATGCCTAACTTTTATTGTACATTCGAAAATAGACAATTTGGCTCCCGTTCTCTTTTCCGCTAAGCATGAAATGTCAAGTCAATAGAACTATTCATAATCTTTGTTATTTTTTAAAGTAATTTTTTAGTACGTATGTCCACATTTGATATAAGAAACCTAAGAGAAAAATAAAGATGTACAACAGACATGACTTCTAGAAGGACTTCTGTCAGGCCTCCAAATTGGAATAGATACTTAGGAAGTTCAGCCGGTAGTCTTAAAATATATATAAGGACACCAATAAAACAAGACAGACAAACAAGGACACACACAGACACGGACGAAAAAAGTCGGTGGAGCATTAATAAATATATACAAAAAACTAAGAAATTTATTTATATATGTACATAAAACTTAATAAACCTATAACTTATAACCTATTATATAATCAGTTTGGTAGGATTATCAGGCAACTTTCCGTCAAAATCAACAATTCTTCTATCCCACCAGACAAAAGCACCTCGTACCGTATCAGGGGCATCTAAAGCTAAATACAAAGGTGTATCTGCGCCTTCATCCGGTGACATATTTCCTCTAAATCCAGCTAATGCAGTTCTCACGAACCCTGGATGAACTGCGTTTATTTTTATATCTGTAAATGAATTAATGTTATTTGAATAGGAATAGGTAAAACATTTGAGTAGGGGCCGTTTCGTTTTTTATCCTGTTTATCCTCCCCCATTCGCCATGTAATATCATTTCCCCGCTCCGGTGATACAAATTGAGGAATAGAGATCTGCCTTTCACGCGAATTTAAAAATTTACGCGGAGAGCAGTAAATCTAGTATAACCTAAACGTATGGTTATCTCTGCCTACCCTGAGTAAGTAGTTCATCATAATTACAAAACGAAATTAAATTATTTATGCCACGTCTCTGCATGCTTACTCACCTCTGTCTCTCTGCTCTCTCTGATATACTCTAGTCATGGCAATGACCCCAGCTTTAGAAATAACATACGGGGAATACCCCCATTCCTCATTAGTACCTTCTTTGACTCTATCTACGAACTCTTTCATCAAACTAGAAAGCTTAGGTATAGTTAGATTGGGGTCAATCAATTGTCTTCGTATTCTATCACTCGGAATATAGGAGAGGTGACCGAAGTCACTAGCAATGTTGATCACACTAGCGCCATTACGTAGTAGAGGAAAAAGAATTTCACAAGTTAAAAGAGTCGAAAAGTAGTTTATACGTAAGGTTTCTACAGCTTGTACAGGAAGTGGCGTTGGATCGACACGTTTGAAAGAAATTGCTGCATTATTTATCAATATATCTATACACCCATGGTTCTCTTTTATGTGGTCGCGGAATTTTATTATACTATCTCGGTTAGAAATATCTAACTGATGATATCTTGGGTGTAATCCTTCTTTCTCCAGAGCAGCTACCGCATCTGCTCCTTGGTCTTCATATAACGACGTGAGGTATACCACACCGTCGAATCTCTTACAGAGGCCTCTGATTATACCAAGCCCTAAACCCTGGCTGGAGCCAGTCACTACCGCAACCTTAGAACTCATTGTCTCTACTGTATTTACTATCTTTTCTTTTGAATAGCATATATTAATTGTTTTACCTGTTTATATACTGTTGTAATCAATGTATTATGATTTGTGATAAATTGTTGTTTAATTATGACGAAGATAAGAAATTACTACAATATCAAGTTTATTGTGAAATAAAAAAATATATTTTGTATGATAAGAAACACAATGAAAATTTGAATATAATTTGATGCTAACTTCATCTTCAAAAATCAAATTCAAAATTTACCAGCAGACTGACCCCAGGCTTGCGTCTATAGCCGTAAATTAACCGACAGATTCTTTCTACCTTTTAGAAATTAATGAAGACTTTTGGTCCAGTAAATTTTATATTGTATAGTTTCATAGCGATATTAATCGAAATAGCAAAATTGTCACCCTTAAACTAAGAATACCGGTCGTAGCGGCGCGGTGGCGCGGTGGCATGTGACTACCCGCGACTGTTGTGGGATCGATTGCCGCTCGTGAGAATGAATTATTATATTTTATATTTTATTCTCCCGAATGGGAATCTGCGCTACGACAGCGTCGTTTAATTACTTTTTAAAAGCAATTAAATCAATACAATAAAAGAAAATAAAAAGCTAGAAAACAAATATTTATTTCTCGTAATCCTATCTTACATCTAAGCAGAAGCACACTTAAAATAATTCATATCAATAATATAAAATATATGTACACAACATTTTATACTATTATTAAATGATATATTACTACAACATAGAATTTTAAATTGCTTAAGAGATTTTATCAACAAAGACACAACACATCTCGTCTCACGATAAATGCGATGGGTTCGATCTGAGGCGCGATGAATATGAGTATATTTAAATTGTTTCCATTTCTCAGATCATAGACAACTTCGGGACTTGAGTTCCGCTACTTAGTCTCATACGCACCGCCCATTTTTCGATCTGAACGCCGCGCTACTTTTAATACTTTACTATTAAGTAAATAATCTCTTTTAATATCAATCAAATTCAGGATTTTTGCCTTCCCAGTCGACAATTGTGCTATCACACCATACATATGCACCTTTAAGCGAATCCGGTGCGTCTAAGGCCAGGTATAAAGGAGCTCGAGCACCTTCCTCTGCTGTGAACTCTCCTGTATGAGAAGACATGTCCGTCTTTACATAGCCGGGATGAACTGCGTTTACTTTTATATCTGAAATAAAATGATTCATATAATATGAGGCCAGTCGTGGCGCAGTGGCTCAATTGTGCGACTGTAAACACGACAGTTTGATTCCCACTCTAGGATATTATTTGTTAATATTTTTTTATTATTAATATTTAATATTTTTATTTCATAGTTCTAGTAACAAGGCAAGGCGCGGCGGTGAGTTCTATCACTTAGCACGCATACCTCCAGAACTTGATAGATAGTTTGGAACGGAAGTGTCTTAATGGTAACTAGGTCTCTTAACACTAGGTTCCCAAGTTCCCTCTGCCTATGCTGTTATGTGTGTGTGTTCCTCTATTAATATTTGTGTTTACAAATGATAATACGTAAAGTATGATGATATAGCAGAAAATGTTAAAATCATGTTTCAGTACGTCTTGTACAAAGTCGCACAGCATTGTCGAGTCATTAACGTCATGAAACTTTATCTATTATAAAGACTAATAGAGTTATCTTTCAATTTATTATTAAAATTTTTCCTATTGAAATTTTTGTTAAGTGAACCTACAAAATACCATTACCTTGACGTATTTAGAATTAATATGTCGGTCGGCGGGTGACGGTCATAGGTTCAATTTTATTAAGAAAAAGAATAAAAGACTAGATTGACAAATGAAGTAAGTATCTCTATGACCACAGATCATTGTAAAATGTTTGAAAACTCCGTGCCGACTGCAGATTTTAATTAATACTAAGAATATTTTATTCCAAATCGTCCCTCACCTCTGTCGTCGACGAGACGCTGCTGTACTCTCGTCAGCGCGGCGACACCAACTTTAGAAACAACATACGCCGAACTTCCCCAATCCCTCACTTGCCTCCCTTCTCTCGCTGCACTCACAAAGTCATCCATCAATGCAGACAACTGACTGATAGTCAAATTTGGGTCTTTCAGACGATCTCTCAGCTTTTCACTTGGTATTCTACTCAAATGGCCGTAAGAACTAGACATATTAACGACACGAGCGCCATTACGGAGCAGAGGAAATAAAATTTCACATAATAGCACCGTTGAAAAGTAGTTTACGTGTAAAGTTGTCTCCGCTTGTACCGCTGCCGGCTCGGGTGCATTTGTTTTGAAGGCTATAGCTGCGTTGTTCACTAACAGATCTATATGCCCATAGTTTTGTTTTATATGATCACGGAATTTTGTTATGCTCTTGATGTCTGTAATGTCCAATTGGTGGTATTTTGGGTGAAAACCTTCTTTTTTGAGGGTAGCTACAGCATCAGCACCTTGGTCTTCGTATAAGGATGTTAAGTATACTACGCCGTCGAAGCGCTTGCAAAGCCCTCTTATTATAGCGAGGCCAATCCCTTGGTTGGAACCCGTCACTACAGCTACTTTGGCAGACATGTCTTCCACTGATAGCACTCTGACTGTATGTGCAGCGATCTGTGCCTTATATAGAGCTAATGAGTTAGTAGTTTATAGATAATATATTGTTATCTTAATTTAGTTATTCAGCAAATCTTGTGTCTCCTCAGCAAATTTTACTTTTTTACTACTACTTTACGTATTAATTCTGTAACAATATAAAAAAAAATTATAAAATGTTAAAATTATAGAAACACAAAAATATCTTAAAGGGCTAGAAAATTATCACTTAAGCTGACAAATTCCTAAAATCAGCTGAATACCACATACAAAAAATTTTTCATAGCATCCATAAAATAATAACTACTTTTATAATTATTAAAACAATTAAAAGAAACTATTTTATTTTTATTTAAATCAGCTTTATGCAGTATCCCTCATACAGCAGGGTAGGAAGGGGGAACCTAGTGTTATAACACTCCGTTTCCCACTTTCCGCCGAATTCTAGACGGACTGCGTGGTGCGGAAGTCAACGCCGGCCTTTACTTCGACACCAGAGTGGAATAATGGAAATATAAATATTAAATAAATATTTAATTTCCTCGAGTGGGGATCAAACCCACATACTCGAACCAGTCAGGTCAGTATAAGGCTTTATATAATTATAGTTATTTTACAGTGTACATACAGTATATTCTATATTTCAAACTTTGCCTCAACAGAATTTCGAAAATAAATAAAATGCTTTCTGCGCTTTAGCGAATTGTCACATAAACATTGTTTAAGTTTTCTACAATGTCAAAAAAAGCGAAGACCAAAGTATTGAATACTCACCACAAAAAAGTTTTCATTAACTTTTATTTAAAATTATAAACAAATCTGTAATAATTATACCTAATTTATGGTGAATTCCTTTTGGAATCCTACCTTTTTATAACTTCGGTATAGCTGTAGATAACTTTTAATTCACTAAATGAATATAATGAATACTAAAAGAAACGAACAACACAAACTCACGTAGATATTTACAAAATATTATTGGCATTTATTTATAAAGCCATGCGATGTGAGCCGCAGTCGAACAGTCAATAAGATTTTCGAAGGACGCCTGGCGTCATAGATTATGTAAAAAGAAGAGTTACCTTAAAAAAGTGGAAGAACCCAATATCATATTTTATGTAAACCTACTCTCAAACTCTGAACTTGTAAACACATAGAAATAAGTATAATAACAATAACACGCAATTTATCATTTATCAGTAAATGTCACAGCAAAGAAATATATAACAATTAACAATAATAAATAAATAATACAACTTTAAGTCGCCTTCGAAAAGGAAATGTATTTGCCTCGTATCAACATCAGATGATTTTGATTTGTCTGTTCTTAAATGATGCATTATTTCATCCAAAATTCAATGGTTGACATTAAAAAAATGTGTATTTAGCGAAATCATAAGAAAAATACATTTGTAAATAAGTCAATTAACAAAAATACAAATTGTATCCCGCACACAGAAGGGAAGAGAGAGGAAACCTAGTGTTAAGACATTTCGTTTCTCACTTTCCGCCGAATTTTGGAGACCTTGCGGAATGACAGAGTTCAACGCCGCGCTTTACCTCGATACCTCACCTCGTTCGAATTAATTAAAACATAAATTTAAATAATCATTTCATTCAAATTTCTTTTCTAAAAGCTAAATTTTCGTCTTTTTAATTAACTTTATAGAGTACATGTATTTTATTTCGTTATTAAATGCTTAATACATTTTTCTGCTTTCAAAATATAAAATAAAACTGAATATAATACTCATTCTCACATCACTTCGTAAAATTAGAATAGCAAGAACATTCCGTATACACCGTGACTCAGTCGAGAATTTTGCAAGTCATGGATGCTATCTTTTTATCAAAAGCTACAAAGCTAAAGACAAAGTCGATTTTCGCAAATAAATGGCCTACTCATGGTGTTAATGTTTATCATTCTGTCATAGATTAAGATTATTTATTCGCATTTAAATACATAGTACGTTTCTGTCTCTGTGAGTAAATATGTAATAGCAAAGAATAATGCGTCACTACGTTGTCTTAGACTTACGTATGTGTGATGTGATGATGGGTGTGTGTGTATGGGATAAAACGTGAAGGTTCTTTTTAGGGTTCTATACTTGATAAGGAAAAAACGGAAAATATATGTGATCACTCTGTATGCTGCAAATTTTATTAATTTCGCCGCAAAATCACAACTCTGATGTTACACGGGGTCGTGGACGGTGGTGGCTACTTACCATCAGTTGACCCATACTCTTATTTGCCTGGTTTTGTCCATAAAAAACCTTGTAGGGTATCTCCCAAGAGATGTACCCTATATGTTTAGATTTTTCAATTATGAAATTTACCACGAAGTGAGAACTTCCAATACAAATAAATGAAAAAAAAAACCGAACAAGCGCGGTAGATTGCGGCGATTAGAGGTCTCCATTTTTGTTTAAAAGGTACGGAACCCTAAAAATTAGGTACTAGGTATTTGATAGAAAAAAATAATTACAAACTTATATTTGTGGTTCATTCCATTTTAAATGACCGCATACGCAAACTTAAATTTGTCAACTTTTATAGGTTGTACTTCCCTATATAATCCTGAAGTAGATATGGAATCCTCGGTGGGCTGCTGAGGCTGAGTCATTTATTGTGGTGTTTATAATTAAAATGATAAACCGGCAAATAAATATACAAATAATATTAAATAATTAATTTGAAAAATATATTATAATAGAATTTGTAGTAAAATAGGGAGAGAATAATTCGAAAAAATAGAATTTAAAGACGAGTTGTATAAAAAAAAATTATCCAAATCGGTTCACCCAGTAAAAAGTTATGAGGTAATAAACATAAAAAAAAACATACAGTCGAATTGATAACCTCCTTTTCTTACAGAAGTCGGTTAAAAAAGACAAAGAAATATAGAGCTACATGGTACATATATACATATCTATTGTAGAATATATCACAGCTGTGCCATTACGTTCATATAAACTATATATAGATATACACCTGCATATTTAATTTGACAAGTCACCGTGCCCACACTACCGTACAAGATAAATATTTAAATGTATACTAACATTTATCATTATCAATATACGATAGCCTTATCATACGATCTGTAAACTTATTAGGGAAGCAGGTTACTTCTTACAGGTTATCTTAGCCCTTGCTCTCTGTTTTTCTAAATGGAGAGTAGAATAGTGTACCACTACTTTCTAATTGTTATCTCCACAAGAATACCTCTCGCTAGTCCACACTACGCTTATTCTTGCCACCATGCGGAAATAAAATTCACCAGTTACTTATATCAATTCCTGTAGGATTCTGAAATAAAATTACACAGGCCCAGCGTGAATTGCCAAATTAAATTTAATAAAAAGACCATTTTCCCTAGAAATTAATAATAATGTGTTCTTATAATAACAGTGACGTCATCGTATCATGACAAGTAGATTTTGTTGAGCCGTATGAGGAAAATATATATGAAATAATGTTATATTAGCGCAGTGTTTCACGTGGATTGCACGCCTACATCGAAATAACAGGTAAATATATATTTTTTTTATCTTTAAGATCTATCTCGCACAAAGCAGAGTAGGCAGAGGGAAATCAAGAACCTAGTGTTAAAACACTCCGCTCTCACCAAGACATTTCCGATCCCACTTTGCCTCGTGACCAGAGCGAAGAAAATGAAAATGTTAAATATTTCGAAAGCTTGCCAGAATCTGTTAAGCCGATTCTGAGATTAGCGATTACAAACGCACAGACAAACGGACAAAAATTTTAAAAATCATTGTTTTCGGTTCTATAACGTTAATAAAGGTTCCCAATAACATTTCTTTTTATTATTTTCCAAGTACAGACACCGACCCTCTTACGATTTTATTATAAGTATAGATAAGGTATACGTAAAGATAGTGTTTAAATATTTTTTTATCTATCTGGAAATGGCTCATGAAGAAAATAGAAATCAGAATAAATTATGTACAACAAAGAGACACCAGGGTGCATTGTAGGTACAACTAAACATATAATATTGTATAGACTATAATTTTCCACAACATTCTATAATATAGAAGATAATCGATTGTTTGTCAAACGTAATGCTAATTATATCTTTAGAACAATCTCAGAACACACAGTTTGAGGTATGAAATATATATACCAATGTAGCCACGATTATCTTATCAGCATGAAGAGCGTGTTTTTCGGTGTTATTTATAGCACAGTATTCCTCAAACACCCACAGTTCTATTTAACTCATCATACCTATAATACCTACAATTTTAACAATTCATTTCTAGCTTAAAATATTTTAAACAATTGTTAGGTTTGTACAAGCGAAAAATAAAATATTTTTGATTTTATTAACAATATATTAATATGTATAATTTTTGTATTTACAGAATGGTTACTAAAGTTGCCGTCGTGACTGGTGCTAACAAGGGCTTAGGATTCGGCCTGGTCAGAGGTCTCTGCAAACGGTTTGATGGAGTTGTGTATCTGACATCGCGGGATGAGAAACGAGGACAGGAAGCTGTCGCTGCTCTCAATAAAGAAGGATTGCACCCAAAATACTACCAATTAGACATCACAGACAATGCCAGCATAATAGCATTCCGAGATCATATTAAAGAAAAATATGGTTATATCGATATTCTGATAAACAACGCTGCGATCGCCTATTTACACGAAGCTCCCGAACCACTTATACTTCAGGCAGAACGAACACTATTTGTGAATTATTTCTCTTTTCTCTCCACATGTGAGATATTGTTTCCGTTACTGCGTGACGGGGCAAGAGTGGTCAATATGTCGACACGGGACGCTCATCTAAGTCGCATTCCTAGTCTAGAACTTAAAAAACGCCTGCAGGACCCCAATTTGACAGTTCCCGAGCTATCAGAAATGATGAACCAGTTTGTTGAAGCAGTCAGGGCTGGCACTAATGCGCCGTATTGGGGAAATTCAACGTACACTATTGCCAAAGCTGGTGTAACTGCTTTGACTAAAATACAACAGAGAATGCTTAATGATCGTGGTAAGTGATTATTTTTTTATATTTAAAAGATCCATAATTATGATTATGACTTGGATTATTTCAAAAAAGTTAATAAGCGGAGTTAAAAAATAAGTAACTACTCAAAACCTGATGTATTATTGAATTTTATTTTATAATACAAAAGTTTTTTCCAAGATGAAATACTTACATTACTCATTATTTCATTATACTTATTTGTCATATTTCTAAGAGAGAACCTAGGTATTCACTACACTAATTTCCTTCTATCTTTTGAAAACTTTCAAATATAGTTGTAGATAACAAAATATTGCAAAAATTAATAGCATAAATTTGCTTCCACTGCCCTTTTCTTCCTAAATACATAATTGAATAAATAAGCATGTTATTTTATTGATTAATATCCAAATCCTTATTTTATTTTCAGACATAAAAGTGAACGCCGTACATCCAGGGTTTGTAGACACCGACATGACTGCAGGCAGAGGCCCCATGACTGTGGAGGATGGAGTCGAAGCGCCACTATACTTAGCCCTGGATGCCCCAGATTCAATTCGGGGAGAGTTTGTGTGGTACAACAAAGAAGTTATCGACTGGGATGGAGAAAGACCGATCGAAGACTATTAGGGATAACCAGTTTAAGTATAGCTTGTATACCTACATGCATATATACTAGCAGCAGAACGAAATTAGCAACCCAGCGTTAAGACACTCCGTTCTCCATTATACTTCCATTCCCCACTTTCCGCCAAATTGGTGAGACATTGCGTGTTGAGTGACAGAACTACACCATGCGCCTAGGAAGCTTTATGATAATGGTATTTAGGTTTTTCAAGGAACGTGTATTGAAACGTGCGGATTAACTCCACGAACAATTGCTGTGAACTGAGAGTCGTGTTTATAAATATGTTGATACATTTTGATTGCCACGGGTGGTTTTGACTGCAGTTACTGTGTGCTATATAGATACCTACGATTGATGCAATATGCATTGTTAGGTAAATAGGTATAAGATATAACCTTCCTAGTCATCATCATATAGAACTTAGAACAAATACTTTCTAGTTAGCTTTCTAGTTCGATAGCGTGCGACTGTAAACGTGAAGGTGGGTGTGGGTTTCGTTCCCATTCGGGAGAATGAAATATTTAATATTTTCATTTCCTCTCGAGCTCGACAATTCAGCGAAAACGGAGTGTAACATTAAGTTCCCCAGTATTCCTTCCTTATCTAACTACAATTATGTAGATATGAACAATTATATTTAGTAATTTTAAAAAGGCTGATTTATTTTCAAATAGTTAGACTTTACAATATTTAATTATAAATATATTTAGAAATATAATGATTTGCATTTTATAAAGACATTTACAATAGTAAAAAATATATGATAAAATATTTAACGTTTTTTTTATTTATATACATTATTTGAAAGTACCCACCCACTTTATTTGATATTCGGACAATAATCAATAAAAAAGATCTATAATTGAATTGAACGTATATTATTCTCATATACATATAATTTTCTTAATCATAGACAATATACGTACTTTTTAAATAGTTCAGTTCAGTTGTTAGTTTATGGCGTTTCGAGAGTGCCAGTTGAATTGAATTTAATGAAATATAGGAAATAAGAATTTAGAAAGTTCAAGGCCAATGTGCCTGTTGACAACAGTTGTCTGATGTTATTTGACACTTTGACAGACCACAGATAAGATATCTATTATGATAATTTGTTAAATTTGAATAATACATTCAACCAGACCGCAGATACTTGTCTTGTGAAAGTTTGAATTTGAAATACAAAATGACTCCAAAATTAGCCGTCGTGACTGGCGCTAATAAAGGCATTGGTTTCGGTATAGTTAGAGAATTTTGTAAACGTTTCAATGGAGTAGTATATCTCACATCACGCGATGAAAAACGGGGATCAAATGCGTTTGCAGCACTTAAGGAAGAAGGCTTTAGCCCGAACTATCATCAATTGGACATTACTGACTCTAAAAGTGTTTTAGCATTTCGTGATTATGTGAAGCAAAAATATGGATATATAGATGTTTTGGTTAACAACGCTGCAATAGCTTTCAAGCATGATTCTCCAGAACCAGTAGCAGTACAAGCTGAACAAACATTATTAGTGAACTATTTCTCAGTGCTATCATCATGTGAAATATTGTTTCCTTTGCTACGGAATGGGGCTCGAGTAGTTAATATGTCGAGTCGTGACGGTCACTTGAGTAAAATTCCAAGTGAACATCTGCGAAAACGCTTACAGGATCCCAATTTAACCATTCCCGAACTTTCTGCTTTAGTTAATCAATATTTAGAGGCTGCCAAACAAGGGACACATGCAACGGTATGGGGCCACTCTTCTTATGTTGTTTCTAAAGTAGCTCTAACTGCCTTAACAAAGATACAGCAGAGAATGCTAAATGAAAGAGGTAAGAAAAGATAATAACATTTAATTTTTTATGATCATAACATGTAAGTTTCATTTTTTTATCTGATTTATAGTGCTGGTGTGAAAAGAAATAAACTTATTTCATTTCAATAAGTATATTTCTTTATGAAATATATCATTCTTGTTATAAAAACTCCTAAATTTTCCAGATATAAAAGTAAATGCTGTACATCCAGGGTTTGTTGACACAGACATGACATCACATAAAGGTTCTTTATCTATTGAACAAGGTATTCAAGCTCCAGTGTACTTAGCTTTAGAAGCGCCAGATACAGTCCGTGGAGAATTTGTTTGGTATGACAAGAAAGTAGTCAACTGGGACGGAGAGAAACCTGCAGAAGATCATTAAAATGTTTTTTTGTTATCTATTTTTTAGCTTTCTGCTGTGACTGGTTCATAGCAGGGTAGGCAGAGGAAATGACCCTGGGAACCTATTCCCATTAAGATGCCTGTTTCTCACTTTCCACAGGAATTCTGATGGCATTGCATGTTATAGTAGACTAGAATAGTAGTAAATACATTTCTAAAAATTAAAAGAATATATTATATTTTTGTATAATATAATTAGGTTTCAGAAGTGAAATATCAAAAGAAAACTATACAACACTATTGTTACAAATACAATCTTATTTATTAAAAATCAAAATAAATATAAACTGAAGTTTAAATAACTAGAAACTTATATAAAACACCAACAACATTCGAAAACACATATAGGTATTTACTCAGTGTTAATTATAGCAGCTCTTTTAACCAATTCACAATATTTATTAATTAAAACATTTAAATTACTTTATAACTTGCTAATAATTATCTATTAACAACCTAGTAACAAATCACATCGACTACAACACGTGTAACCTCAAGTATATAAGGGCCAAATATGTCTTCCCGCTTAAATTAGTAACTTAATAATTAAATAAAAAGAGCGGGATGTCAAAATGATATTGACAGCGACATTGACACATTGCAGTACTATATTTGACAGTTGACATTTGTAGCACAGAAGTCTCCTAAGTATATATTCTTCTATAACTGTATTTACTCTATAATGTAATGATTTAAAATAATATAGATTTACCTCAAATTAATTATTATTCTGAATATTTTAAACAATTTTCATATAAATAATGAAAACATATTTTGTAATAAATGTTTTTTGTCTTAGCAATACCAGTTTGACATGAAATGTCATGATTTGTTATATATTCAATAAAATAAAAAATTTTGCAAAGCAAATTATTCTCTTATTTGATGTATCATTGATGTTAAAGAACTCATATTTTTCTTATTTGAATTGTAATGAAATAAAAACATGTGCAACGCAAGTGAGCATCCTATGCCTATCCTACTATGCGTATGGAAGGATACAGCGTGTCTCTAAAAGAAAGTTAATTTAATTGAGGCTTCGTAGCATAGTGGCACAGCGTCTGACTGTAATCTCAACAGTTGTGGTTTTAACTACTCGGGAATTTCAATTTCTGACTCAGGTATATAACAAGACTGTTATGACAAAAATGGTGTTTCGAAAATTCTGAGGTGGACAGAGAATAAAAAAAATATTACTCAGCTTATCTCAACAACTCTAGCCACTTAAATAAACAGAAAAGATACACAAGGCCATCTTTGTTTTCTGTGCTAGACTTGACGTAAAATAAACCTTTAATCACCATCACTCGTTAATTTATTTTCATGTTCATTTTTTTTTTTCTTTTGATGTAATAAATAACCTAGCAACATTCAATCAAACTATTCCCAAGAATATTCAAATGATATGAACATAATATGATATGACGTATTTTCAATTTCAAGTTTCAACTATAAAAACAGAAAAGCCAAAAAAACTTTTGACATTGACATCAACTTGCGATCCGAAAATATTTGTTCTGCTAGAAAATATGATGAAGTAGAACATTTACATAGTTAATTAATAATATTGTGTTATAAAGTAAATAATCCATGTACTAATTATATATAGTGAGAAATAATATACTGTGATTTTAAACTAGCTACTAGTGTAACGGCTTAAATTACAAAATGAGTATCAAAATTGCTGTTGTTATAGTCTGGCAAATATGTTATTGATAATGGGAAGCACGCGCGGCAAATTGCGCAGAAAGCGTATTTTGATGTCTGCACATAGACACCCCCTCACGCCGGACCGATTCCCCGTAAGGGCTCGCGGGGAATCGGTGCGGGGTGTGACCGGGCTACGGTACAATCGAGCACAACGCTATCAGTTCATTACTATGAAACATGAATATAATATCATATGATAGCATCATATATACGGAATGGCGTAGTAGAGCATATTTATCTAGTAATATTATAATCATTAGTGCGTTTGTTAGCTTAAGCAACATGCAAAATCAAGTTATGGATAACCAAATTGAAAAATTAAATAAAAAACGGAATTGAAATTATTATAATGGGGCCACATACAAATCTTCTCAATCCAAATTCAATAAAAAAAAGTAACATAAAAAAGTAATTTTAATAAGGTACATAAAAGAATAAAAATAATAATACATACAAAAAAATTGTAAAAAAATAAAGTTTTAATAAATAAAATGTCAAATATAAAAGTAAAAAATTAAAAGGAATGGCCGTTAGTGTTCATTTACAAAAAATAATTAGTAATAAAATGCAAATTAAAAAAAAATACGTAAAAAAATTAATTAATTAAAATAAAACGATAATTAATGCATGCAAGAAAGTAAAAAATAAAAATTGACAAATAATAAAGCAAACAATCAAAACGATAAAAGGCATTTTTGTTTACAATTAATTATATTCTTGTTTGAACAATATAGTGTGAGCTCGATTGTACCTATAAAGATGTGTGGGTGCGAATTTACTGTAAGGACGTAGCGCTCACACTAACGCACAGTAACTTGTATGGCAAAGGGATACCTCACTCTCATTTTTTTTGTACCTCAAAATTTATTTAAATAATTTACCCAATATTTTTTTTTATATATATAATCTTAAATATTGCCACATATTTCTTTATCCATATTGCATTGTATATAAGCTTGTGTTATGCATACTGAATGTTTATGTTGTACATAAGTGTATATATATACATATATACGTAAATATCATGTGCCATTAGTTATATAAGCAGAAGCTTAGAATTGATTAATTATTTATTGACAAAAAAAATATTATACTTTTCGGGCTAGTCTTGATTTTATTCTCGACAACAATGTATGGAACAGCTGATTATTTTTCGATATTTACGTATCCTCATAAAATTTTCGTTTTGTATAATTAACTACAACATAAACACGATAGACAGATATTTTAATTATCGTATAAGTAACTGTGATTTGCTAAGCGTGGGGTAAAACAACGTAACAGGGTAACACTGATCGAACGTTCTCTGCGCATACGTATACTGCGCAATTTGCCGCGCGTGCTTCCCATTATCAATAACATATTTGCCAGACTATACTGGAGCTAACAAAGGAATCGGTTTCGCGATAGTCCGCGGACTCTGTAAACGTTTTGATGGAAAAGTATATTTAACATCAAGGGATGTAAAGAGAGGTAAAGACGCAGTGGCTGTTCTCAATCAAGAAGGCCTGCATCCAGACTACCATCAGCTGGACATTACTGATAAGCAAAGTGTTACAGTGTTTCGCGATTATATAAAAGAAAAATACGGATTTATAGATATTCTAGTAAATAACGCAGCTATTGCCTTTAAAAATAAAGCACCAGAACCAGTAGCAGTTCAAGCAGAGCAGACTCTATTCGTTAATTACTTCTCAGTACTATCAGCTTGTGAAATTTTATTTCCAATATTGCGTGATGGGGCCCGTGTTGTTAATCTTTCTAGTTCTTGTGGCCATTTGAGTCTTATTCCAAGTGAGAAATTACGAAAATGTTTCCAAAATCCCAATTTAACCGTAGAAGAACTGTCTAATTTAATGAATCGGTTTTTGGAAGCAGCTAAACAAGGGAATCATGAAGCAGACTGGGGAAGTTCTTCTTATGTTGTTTCTAAAGTTGGTTTAACAGCTTTAACTAAAATTCAACAAAGATTGCTCAATGACCGAGGTAACTTTTAATTTCTATAAATAAGTATAGAAGAATTGATAAATATAGACTTTTAACACCTATGCAAACATTATTTAAAACTATATAATTGAGATAATAAACATGGTTGTGGATTTGTTCCCACTTGAGGGAACAAATTATTTTTATGTGCTTCCTGTCCTCTGGTAATAAGACAAAGAATGGCGTTAAGACTGCCACTCGACATGCTCACTTAAAAAAATGGGTTCATATAAATATGAGGAACAGTGTCTTAACACTAGGTTCCTCCTGCTAAGCTAAAAAAGAAATATATATTTGCAACTTTTTATCAATTTACAAAATATTCCAGATATCAAAGTGAATGCAGTTCATCCTGGCCGTGTGGAAACTGATATGTCTTCACATACGGGCCTACTTAGTATAGATGAGGGTGCTCAAGCTCCGTTATTCCTGGCCTTCGACGCTGCAGACTCTGTTAGAGGACAATTTGTATGGAATGACAAGAGAATTGTGAGCTGGGATGGTGAAAATCCAGAAAATAGTGATTGTATATAAAATATATAATTTAAATGTTTCAGTTATTTATTTTTTTAATTATTGCTTGTTATCATGAAGTAGAAGCAATATATTTTATATATTGTAGCTTTAAAAACATAACTAGTCGGGTAAATATTGTTATAATCTAGGAGTATAAAAAGTCAAAAATTGTATTAAAACAATTTTTATTGTTTCATTATCCTGATCTATATAAAAATATAATTATATAATATATATCTATATATAATTCATTATAAAAATCGTCGTTATAATTTGTCATTAAAATTATTTTAATCAAGTTAGATTTAATAAACAGATAATTTATGTTAACAGATAGTAATTATAATTAATATCATTTTGTACTTCAAGAATTGGCAAATCAACATCACAATGCTGATTGGCATGCATGCAGGCAAAAAAAATGTACAAAAAAGTAAAGTTTAAGCTATGCTTCTAATATATCTTTTATTGATAAAAACATATTTGAGGAACTAAGTAACTTATTAGATTTATATTTCAGTCTTATGTGTAGTTATAAAATTTTGTTCTTTAAATTGATTACTTATGTATTAATTTTAATCTATAACTTGACGGACAATACTGTAATGTTGCATTGAAAATAGACCTAATGAGTAATAAATATAAAGAACAAACTCCAACAACCACAATTAAAAAGCTTAAACAACAATTACTTTTCGATAAATTAAGCATTAATTAACAGTCCTCCCAAGAGAATTCTAGATTATTATCCAAAAATCCATTTATTTCCTTGATAGCATCTCCTAGGGATGGAAATTGAGATATTGAGGTATCAGAAATATCATTTTGCTCTGAAGCTATCGGTATAAGTTGCCAGTTATTTTCATTATTACTTATTGATTTCCTTTTCATCAATGGTTTATTACTAAATCCAGAATTGTTAATAAATTTTATTTTTATTATACCCATTGCATAATGAATTCTTTGTTTACACTCCACTATTTTGAAGGCGTCCTCTTTAGGTATGTTCAGTATTAAGAAAGTTCCAGAAGGTTTCTCAGTTTTAGTTTTTTCACAACTGGACAAGGACCATAAGTTAATATTATACCAAGGATTTTGATGATATAAAAGGGCTTGTAAATCTTTTACATTTCCATCAAAGTCTGGTATAAATAATGCAGCCTGTACTCTTCCTGGGATATCTCTTTGATCTATTACATGTAATTGGTAATCATTTGATACTTTTAATTTTGCAATGGTTTCTGTTAACCAAGCTAAAGATTTATCATTGTGACACCAAAATTTTACAACTCCTTCATTATACATTGGATTTTTGTTGAAAGAAGGGATGCCCGTTTCTTTAAGTATAGATTTTTGGTTGCACATTGCCAATAAAGCTTTTTGAAGTTCTTTCTGTATATATATTGCCTCTTCTTCTGTAAGATCTGCCTGGGGATTAGCTACTGCTACATTTAAATATTGAGAATTTTTAGCAATTATACTAATTGCTGTGTTATTCTCAATTTTCCCCCTTTTAATATTATTATAATTATCAATATGATTTTGTAAAACTCTTTTCTTTCTTTTCTTTTGTATAGTATTCACTTCAGATATACTGAGTTCAGTATCTTTGTTCTCTTTATTAATTGTACTGATTTCATTAATGGTACTCGCTTCATTAATGATACTCTCTTCATCAATGGTACTCTTTTCATGAATGGTACACTCTTCATTAATGGTACCCTCTTCATTAATGGTACCCTCTTCATTAATGATACCCTCTTCATTAATGGTACCCTCTTCATTAATGGTACCCTCTTCATTAATAATATTCTCTTCATTAATGGTATTCTCTTCATC
The DNA here is from genome assembly GCA_016802625.1 of Heliconius numata. Classification (NCBI taxonomy): domain Eukaryota; kingdom Metazoa; phylum Arthropoda; class Insecta; order Lepidoptera; family Nymphalidae; genus Heliconius; species Heliconius numata. The sequence continues at coordinate 657,418 of JAEBDU010000010.1, read as the reverse complement.
AACTGTACTCTCTTTATTAATGGTACTCTCTTCATTAATGGTATTCTCTTCATCAACGGTACTCTTTTTATTAATGGTACTCTCTTCATTAATTGTACTCACCTTGTGGGCTGTACTCAGTCTACTTAACTCGGATTGATCTTTACTTGGAGATTGTTTTACTTGAGATACATCTTGGGGAAATTTAAAATCCTTAAGTTCTTGTAACAGTAATAATATGCTGTCACAGAAAGGAGCTACACTAATTTCTATTCCATAATCATGAAACAATTTTATACCTAAAATTTAAGATAGTTTTTAATATTTGTAACATAGATTATATAAAAAAAATGTACATTAATATTATTTTTAAAGTACCTTATAAGAAAATACCATAGCATTAACTTATATCTTTGAACCACTAATAAGCTTACCAACTATATAACTATTTAACGATTTTTTTAAAATATTAATTAAATTTACCTTTAGAAATCAATTTTCTTTTATGTATATTTTTTAAAGCAACAAAACCAGCTTTCGACACAGCATATGGAGTGTTTCCCCATGCAGCTTCATGATTGTTTACTTTACTAGCTTCTAAGTACTGATTTAACCATTTTTTTAACTGATGAGAAGTCAAACTGTTATCTTGTATAGTCTTTTTAATATTATTATTGGGGATGGCACAGAAATAGTCATATTTTAAAGCACAATATATGACAGTGCTACTTAATTTTTTTAATAAGCGTATTAATACTTCACAAACTTTCATAACAGTTAAACAATTAAAATTAACCAAAATACTAGCGTGTAGTTCAACATCGAGAGTTGTATTTGCTTGAAAATTATATGTACAATTATTTATCAATACATCTATGCCACCATACTTTTGTAATATATCATTTTTTAGATGTTTTATTGTTTGATATGATGAGAGAACGTTAAAAAAATTTATTCTAACAAAATTTAAGTTAAGATCATCTCGCTTTAAAGCAGTTACGTTATCTTCTAAATTGTCATGAGATATAATATACACTGTTCCTTTACAATAGTGTGCGATTGGTGCGAATCCATCGCCCACCTGTCCAACTACAACAGTCACTAAACTCATTTTATTTTCATAAATAAATAAAAAGTCAATAAACTAATGATATTTTTAAAAAATACTTTTATTTATTACTATTGTGAGAAAATTATGGTATACTTATTTGTAACAACGGTAATAGCACTGTATAGAGTAAAATGGGCCTTGATTATTAAATTCAGCAAAAAGAAATTCTAAAACAAGTCCAATTTAAATTACGCTTAAAAATAAAATTAAAGTTGAGTACAAAACTACCAATTTTTTAAGGATATTTAAATGAGCCGTTTATCGTTAAGTCAATTTTTTTCGTCTATGGTCGTTAGAAGTAAGAGAAGTCTGCGCGCTGAGAAACATAAATATTTTTGATGGACGAAAATTTAATTTTAAAGAAATACAATTGATTCAAGAACTTAAAATTATCTTGTATGAACTAAAGAAAAGTATTTTAATCCCTTTTTAATGCTTACCCCTTACACGCACATCTAATATCTATTGTTTTTATTGATTACTTAATGTTAAGCTTTCAATCAAGAAGTTTTTAAAATAATTTTAAGCAATATCACGCAAAATAGGTGAAACATTTTAAATGTGTGTTAACTTAGTTATCAAAAATGTTCTTCGATTTTTTATTAGTTTCATACTATATCCCGCTCTTAGCAAGGTAGGCAGAGGGAACCTGGGAACTTAGTGTTAAGACACTTCCCTTATTCCCTATCCGCCGAATTCTTAAGGCATTGCGTATTAATGTTGAGTGACGGAACTTAACGTCACGCTTTGCCTCATTACCAGAGGGACGAAATAACATTACTAGGGGCGCGAACCGGACCTCAATTTTGACTCGCTGCGCTCGCAAAATTTCGGTAGTGTTCACATGTCGAGCGAAGCAAGCATCAATTGTTTTCTAAACTCAATTATAATTACATTAATCACCGGATCGATATCTATAGCAGGCGCCTAGTGTTACCCAGAGACAAAATTTTTTTTACATGTAACCCTATGGGGAAATTTGTCACTTGATTGTTCCTCAAGTTCATTGAATTTTTTTCGCCTAAATCATCTACGTGGTCATATCTAAAATATGATTGAACTGTTTGCAAATTTTCCTCTCAATCCGTCAAACATTTTGGGAGCCTATTGGTGACAAAGGGTGTAAAAGTCTCCAGTAGAACGCTCTGCTTGCTCCGCTCAATTATAAATTACCACTGAAGTTTCGGAAATGGTTTCTAGTTGGTTAAATGGTTCAGTTTTCAATAAAAAAAACCACATTTTTCCTCTTTTAATACAACACAGATATGCACAAAAAATAATAAAATTTCGACATTGTTTCTACAATTATATACCTATTAATAAATTAAAAAGGGTCTATATTAGGTGCATTGCAATATTTTAATATGCAATAATTAAGTAACAGTTGACCGTTACTATTTAATGGTAAAATAAATAAAACTCCTCACTTAACTTGGAGATCATAGGAAGTTATTATTAAGCTAATTATAAAATTCTTTACATTATAACATAATTATTAAAATAATTCAATTTATTTTATTAGAATTTATAATATTATTACAAAATTTACATTCATATTTAAATAAAAATATCGTATACACAGAAATTTACAGTACGGTCGACGCGTCGTGGCCGCCCTGAAGTCAGGTTTAACGAACTTTTGCACAAATGAAAATAATCAAAACTAAAATAAAAAATGCGCAGTCATTTATATCTAAATCAGGGCGGCCACAACTCGTCGACCATACTATGTATGTATGTCGGGATCATAGTGTTTGGCGGTCTCTAATTGTTATGCGTCTAAATTTAAACAAAAACCACATGCATTTTAAGCGCAACATAATATAAATTAAACTAAAGAATAAATATAATACTTATATTATAATACATATACAGGGTGGAAGAGGCAGCGCTTCTTTTACTGAAACTGCATATAGGGTAAAATATTTCAATCCCAGAACTAAAAAAAATAATCAAGGTACCTCAATAATTTTGACGTAGGATTTTTTTTTCATTTCACGATTTTTATCCATACCTGTATTTCGTATGACGCACACATACGTATGCGACGTTGCCGCTTTGACAGGTAAGTGTGTGCGTGCCTATGTTATACTTTACAAATGGCGTTTTATTTTACAACGATAATTTTATTATTTATTTTGTTTGAAAAAATAACTTTTTCATTTTTGGGAATATTTTTTTTTCTGAATTATATTAGGCTTTAATAGACTAGTTAAAACTGTGGTTTCATTTAAAGTGGTGCTGACAATTCCACCCTGTATATTTTTATTTAAAAGTAGGAAATTACCAGTTCGGTTTACGCATGACGAACTTTCCTACTAATTTATACCTATGTTGAGTAATAGGAATAATATAAATAACTTAATGTATAGTACTGTCGAAGAGTAGTGGCCGCCGGATGTAATGAATCGAAGAATAAAAATTCTAAAATAAAATCAGCATCGCCATCTGTCCCTACTTCTGAGTGGTGACGTCTCATACCGTTCTCCTCTTCAAATTAAAATTACCATTAACTATATCACATTTATTAATATATTACAGAAATAACTATATACACATTTAAATTATATCAGGAATAATATAAATAAATATAAATATTTTTCATTAAAATGAAACAGTGTTGCCAGTAATATAAAAAATAGAGCTGGTAAATTAATAAAAAAAATCAAAGCGTAGCGGACATTATTACTTATAAATATACTTTTTTATTTCTCTTTTCTTTTTTTAATATTTCAAGTATTGAAGACCAAACAACAAAGTAAAAATTATCCGTTTATAAGTTGAGAAAACAGTAAAATTAAATACGCTATAAAAGAGTAATATTTCAAAGATCGATATGAGGACTTTTATCATATTTTATTAATATTAAAATATTCAACTTTTAAAGTTGTTTATTATATACCACATATAATTGAATAAAATACTGGTAAGATTACTTTTTTTTTCATTTTGTACACTTGCACTTTTGAGATGGTTTTAGCGTATATGAAATATTAAATCAGATATAGATAAATTTTTATTGTTTTTTAAATATTAATAACGTCTTTGATAGAAATTATAGGCTTCCAGAACCTGTTACATTTATTACTATAGAAAATTAAAAAGTAAAACAATACCCTTCAATCTGTTTCAGTTCTATAATTAGAGGAAGAAATCTAATCGTGATAATTTTAATTTACAAAATTTTTTAATCAAAATATTCTTTTTATACAGAGAAAAGTCAAATTAAATTAACTAGTTTTGACATTGAATGGCGGAATTTGACACCTCGTTTAGTCTAACCTATAAGATGGTCTGGACAAGACAATGTTTTATATAACTTGGCAATAAAATGTGTGTCAATGCATATTTCTGCATATTAATAAAATAATTGGGAATAAATAGTCAAATTAATTTGTTTTAATATTATGAACTTTACAAAACACTACTTCCTATTTCATTCACAAAACCTGTAGTGGTGTATCATTAACACCCATGACTATCATTGTTCATTCTATCATCACAATATCACAACTAAACATTAATTTCACAAATTCTATATTCATGAGGTATCTCTAAAACATTCTAAAGAAGCTTATAAATCTCTTTTTTCCCTACTGGCAATACTTAGTTTCAAAGAGTTATTACTCATATTGAATAAATTATATTACTGTAAGTCATTCATTAAATTTTCACATGGTATTATTAACGTTTAATAGATTAGTTCTTTGAAATCCAGTACCTATTATCTCCTGGCAACCTTCAGCAATTAGTTTTTAAGGGGTTTTTAATCATAAAAGGAAATATGATTCACCTACCTACAAATTTAGTTATCCACCAGTACCTACTAGTATTTTTATTTTCACGATTTGTAGCTCGAAATGTTTCAAAGAACGTTACTCTAAACTCCATTTTAGGGTTCCATACCTTGTTAGGAAAAAAGGAACCCTTATAGGATCACTTATTGTCCATCCGTTCTGTTACTACTGGTTTGTTCGTTCTGGTACTTACTGTCTGTCAAGAGCTTTTATCTCAGGAACACTTGGAAATATCGAGTTGAAATTCAGCTATATACTCAGATCTATGGTACCTTGATTTCCTGAAAAAATTGGTTTTTGTACATTTACTTAAATAAAAGATATGGTCTATAAAGGGAATCAAAATCAATAAGGTACTACAACTTCTACAGGTAGTACGAGTACAAAACCTTGAAAAATATATATTTGTAGTTAAATCCAAAAAAATAATGGTCCTAAAAAGCAGGCAAAATTTGGTATAAAAGCCGCTAGTTCAAATGAGTCTCGCCCTTGTTCGGTTTTTTGTTTCAGAGGTAGCGCCAAATAAAGTTATATCTCTTTTTGGGGGGATGATTGAGCCATTGATCTGGTCTGGGTGCTTAAGGGGTCTTGAAATAGTCTACTATGTCTTAGTCTATTTTGTGTAGTCTACTAACTGTAACATTAAAGCTTGCTAGAATAAAGTAGTTTGCCCCAATTTTAAGCAACCTTTAGGACGCCTCGCAGGAGTAAAGGCCCACGTTAAAGGTCTGGTAATAATAAATATATATTTTTTACATTATTGTTCAAAAACATATTCAAACATGAGCGTTTCTACTTTAACATAGGTGAACGTGTACACTTACAACTTAGCAAGTAAGCATAGTCTTACCTACATATTAGACTGTTAATCCTCAACATTTCAGATTTGCTAAAATGACGTAGGTCTGGGGGCCCTGGGATCTCAGTCTATTAGTATTTATACTTGTGTTAAATAAATATTTTTGATTATTACATTTCTGTTCTGTTCTGTTCTTTTTATTATGGCGTTCCGAGCGTGCCAGTTTAATTTATTTATATTGTGCACCAATATTGTTAGTTATTCTTTCTACACTCATACAGTGTATTTAAATAATAAAACATACTTCCTTTTTCACTTTTGACAAAGCTCATATTGACCGAGATAGCACTCATAAATTCATTTTGAATTATCCATTACTATTTTAAGTAATTTAATATGCACACTGTATATCTAAGAATATTACAAATGATGGTACTTCTAAGTCTTTTTGACTACTGGCATTACTTATTTTACAGTAATATATATATATATATATTTATGTTGAGTAAAATATTTTAGACTATTGCATTCATAAATTTATTTATATTATCTAACATTACTGTAAATTATTCATTTACTATTCATACAGTATACTTGGAAACATTTTGAAGGAAGAGTTCTTCAAAATCCACTTTCTTTGGAACTTCTGGCAACCCTTAGTAAGTAGTTTTAAGGGTATTCATGTTAAATAAATCAATTTTTATTCCTATACTGACAATTCATTTAGTAATTCAATATTCACGCTGTATATCTAAAAAAGTTTCAAAGGATGGTACTTCTAAATCCGATTCTTTTTTCACCTCTGGCAACCCTTCATCACTTATATTTAAGGGATCTTCACTATTCATATTAGCTACGACATTTTTGATTCTCGCGTTCATAATTTCATCCAAATTGTCCACCATTATTAGTTTTCTTTTTGTCTGGGCTTTTATTTCCGCTCGAGTCATATTTAAATGTTTTAATTTGTAGTGAACCTTGACGTAAGATTGTGTTTTGAATTTTTGCCCGCATTCATTACAAGGATAGGTTTCCCCGGAGTGACTTTTAATGTGGCGATTGAGGACTTGTCGACTCTGCAATGTAAGAGAAAAATTAATAAGAATAATATAGTATTCAGTACTAATAACAAAGTCTAAATTAAAAAGTAAACAACATAAAATTGACTGAACGAACATTTCACTAACAACTAATATAATTATATTAATCATTAATAAAATTTGGCCATAACTTTTTTCATACAAGTTTTTAAAACTTTTATATAATAAACAGCAGTTAATATATAATTTTTCTTTGACATAAATCTTAAGGTTTCTTTTAAGAACCTTCTTCTTCTAACCTTCTTCTAATTCTTTCTAATTTTGTCCTTATATGAATTTTGGAGGCATTTGTCTCCACACCAGAGCGAAGAAATTAAAATATAAATAAATATTTATTTATAAAAATGTCCAGTCCCTTTTACAGTCTCACTATCTCTACGATCAAAACGGTTCGAGCGAGTGAGTGACCACCAACCGCAAACATCTTCCCGCAGTGCGGGCAGGTCTTGTCGCGCGGCGGCTGCAGGCGCAGGTGCACGGCGCAGGCGTGGTGGCGCAGGCGCGCGGGCGTGCGGAACACGCGCCCGCACGCGCACGCGTGGCGCCGCAGCTGCAGGTGCGTCCACTCGATGTGTGAGCGCACCTCCGCCTTCGTGAAGTATAGCCTCTTGCAATAGTCGCATTGGAATCTGTTGGTATATATACTAAAGTCATGGCAACTGAAGACAACCACACAGTGTCTAAATTTCTAGATTCACCGATCATAGAGGAATATGAAGAAAAAGTTTTCAAGAACCTCAAATTTTTATTTCAGAAATAAGAATGTTAAAGTATTTTAGCAGAACCTTACAAATTATATGGCCGAACAAGCAATACACATCTATGATGTGGGGAAAAGAGGCTTTAGAAAAAAGCGAGACAAATGTTAAGATGATGAATTGAAATATGTCATAGAAAGATAGAAGAAATCAGGATAGGATTAAAGGCCTTGGGTTAGGGTAAAAGTAAGAGAGATATAAAAGACAAACTGTGCAAGCTGCAAAAACATCTAAGATTATAAGCACTAATAAAGACGAAGAGTAAAAATTTAGACAAAGAGATGAAACATTAATGAACAACTTTCGAGAAAACACTAATCTATTCTCGCGAAAAGTTAGTGATGTCCGGGGATCTTTGCAAATCTATAGAATTATAGAGGTGATTTCATAGGTCGGTGAAATAATAGCCACACATTTTACAAAATAGGTGACGAAATCAATATAAAAGAAGTTGTGGGTGCCATACGAAATCTAAAATGTGATGAGGCAGCGGGAGCAAATGAAACAACCTGTAGTGGAAAACAGAAAAGGTCTTAGGCTATTGGCCAGGTGCATTTAACATGCCTTTGTTTAAAGGCAAAAGCAAAACACTGTGCACTGACCAATGTTGTCAGTTATAATAGAGAATTAAATAGCTGGAGTAGTAAAATTTATGCTAAAATACTAACAACAAAAATGCGAGAGCGTCCCAGGGGGGTTTTAGACCTAGAAGAAGGTGCATAGATCCGATTTATTTTGTCAAAAAATCCTTAGTTTTCTGTTGGACAATATTATAAGAAAGGAATTATAGGAGATACTACCCGGCGTATGGCCTTCGTACGACATCCAGTCAGATGTTAAACAAGGTTGCGCCATGTTAGCTTGGTCATTTTACTCCATGCGACATGGGAGGGAAAATAGGTGACCCGGTGAGGATATGACTTACTTTTTAGTATGATCCATGTGCATTCTCTGCGTGTGCCGCGTGAGCATGGCGCGTGTTGTCAACACGCGGCCACATTCCATGCATGTAGTGTTACCATTTCGACTGCAATAAGTGGGTTTACAGAAAATATAATTTAAAATTAAGAAGAAAACGTTTAGCCAGACGCTATTATATTGTGCCAAAAAGATTATTTTATATAAATATTAAATATATATTTTTTTTCTAACAGTTTTTTAGTTCCACACTTAGGTTAGAAAAAATTGGACGAAGCGGGATTTGAACCTAGAAATTTTGGAATCAATTCAAGTATCATTATTATTCACTGCTTCACGCTGTTGTATCCCGCTCAGAGCTGGATAGGCAGAGGGAACCTAGTGTTAAGACACTCAGTTTGCCGAATTATGAATTAGTCACTGTGTTTCATCCTTAGTGTCTAAGTACTTCTTGGAGGGTTCCCACCAAGATGTGAGGGCTCAAAGAGAGCAGTCTATAAATATGGGCCTAGAACACAAAAATTGTGGATCGCTAGTCAGAAATAAAGGTTACATAATAAAAAATATGTATTTACATATCTTCTTTCGATCCCGCATATGACCGTCTCGTGGGATTTGCTTTCACAGAGCCATCTTCATTTCTGAAAAAAAAATAAGATAGAATTTTTTATATTTCTAAATATTTCTGTATTGGTACAATATTTTGCGTGGTTTTGTATTGGCGACGGGTGCTTAGAAATCTCATAAGGATGTGTATTTCAAAATATATAAGCATGAAGATTTTAATTTTTGAATAAGAATATAAACTACACTATTTATTTTAAATTTTATGTCTCCTAACCTTAAGGTTGTCTGGAAGAAATCGCTAATTAGCGATAAGACCGCCTTTGTACTTCACACTTTGTTATTAGCTTATAAGTACTAGATGTAGTTTGTTTTCTTCTGTTTGTGGTGTACAATAAAGTATAAATAAATAAAATAAATAAATAAATACATTCCGCGAGGTGTAAGCTGAACTTTGCATTTGTGTGAGTGATTACCAATAAAAAAGAGAGCCAGATAAAAATCTTTTATTAACTAAATTTATTAAACATTAAGAAATATATTGAGATCACATAATCACAATACACTTTCTTCTACTTCTTTGTCTGTTGTTTTGGTTTTGTTAATAATGATTACTTCCGTTATATCATCAAGAACAGTGCAGTGACTGCGAATTTTTTCTCCTTTTATTGCTAGGTCACACAAATGTTTCTATTCTTGTACTCAGATAGTGCTAGCTATTTTTTACTTTAATAAATCGAACAACAAAAAAACCATCGTCCTACCTACACTATATAATTAAATACACTCACACAAACACAAAGCTCAGCTTACGCCACATGGATTGTACTTATGTTATACAACTAGTACAACTTAACTCACAATTTCGGCCTCGAATGATGTTGCCTTATATGAACCCGCAGCACTTCAACATTCTTGAACGACCTGCTGCAGTGCGGGCAAGGTGCGGTCCGCCTGTCCTCGTGGGTTTGTAGGTGGCGGGTCAAATACGCTTTATTACGGAACTCTCGGCCGCAATGAGAACATATCGCTTTACGTTCTACATTGCGACGTACTTCTTCGTTGTGCGTTCTGGAAATAGTAGATTTTAGTGTTAGGTTCCTTAAAATATAAATTAAAAGATTTTTATCCAATTAGGCCTTTACAAGCAATTTTGAGCCGTCAAGTTTTATATAAATGTCAGTAGTGTCAATCCTACAGGAAACTACCACTGGCTCGGAAGGCGGTTCTGCTGAGAAGAGCCAGCAAGAAATTCAACAGTTGCTTTTTTAAAAATATAGTGTACAACAGATGTACATATAACTGTCATTAACTTCCGAATCCAACATTAACAACATTTATTTCTAGGCACTATTATTATTATAGTAGTCTTGGATTGAATAGTAAACTTTGCTTAGTAATATATTTTTACATATGTATTTAATAAAACAGTTAATCTCACCTAACATGACATCTGTACCAGCCCCGCTCGTGGAAGACCCTCCTGCACACAGGGCACTCCAGGTGTAGGGGACGCGTGTGCATCTGTTCTATGTGCCTTTTCAGGTATTGGGGACGTCTGGAAATAAATGTGTAGGATTAGCATTTTTAAAGAAAAAAATAATCATTTTGTGGAAAATCTAATGAATGTTAAAAGTGGCGGGATATGAACAGGAGCCTCTTGTTTAATGTTCGCGCGCCCTGACCACCAAGTCATATGTTTGTTCTCATTAAGCTACGTCAAAACTCTTATAGGCGTGCTTAGAATTATAAATATATAAATTTTGCTAATATGTCAAAAGATTTTTATTAAATGCCATTCTCTCTTGCCAAATGTGCTTGGCCGTAAATAACAAGCACGGATTCAACAAAGCACGGATAAAAAAAAATCAAAAATGGTTTTGAGGTGCAGGTTTCAAATCCTATTATATTTAAATTTCAATACATTTCCGAAAAAAAACTATAAAATAAAAAATATCACTTAAAAAATCTTAAATCACGTCGAAGACGTCGAGGTGCAGAGAAAACCATGTTTCTGTAATGTGACTGTTGTAGGTATTTTTGTAGGTAGTTAGGTATTTACATTTCTTCGGTCTGGTACCAAGGCAAAAGCGTGGCGTTGAGTTTCTCAACTTAATATACAAAGTCTCGAAAATTCAGCGGAAAATAGGGGATTTAACACTAGGTTACCTCTGCCTACCCTGCCGTATGCGGGATACTCACTTGAAGTCCCTCCCGCAGTGCTGGCACTCGAAGGCGGCGCCGAGGTGCTCGTGCATCACATGCGCAGCCACCGTGTCCTTGTCCCGCAGGCGCAGCAGGCAGATGGCGCAGCGGTAGCGGCGGTAGTGGCGCAGCTTGTGCCGGTACAGCACGTCAGCCGTCTTCATGCGAGCCTGGCATATGTCGCAGAGATGGTCGCCGTTCTCCTGCAAATGTGATGAATCATTACGTTTTTGTACTACTGCTCTGTCCAAAAAAGAAAAAAAAAGAGAAAATATTATGTTATAAAAATATAATTAATATTCGCTTAATTGGCTCCCAATCCGACTTCGCCGAGATATGCACATCCTCTCACTTTTGTTTAAAATCCTTAACTATCAACATTTCCCTTCTTATCTACGCTCCCGCTTTACCGTACTTCCCACTCCTACACGCTCTAGGAGGTCTTGTGTCATACCGATGCTTGACATTCCGAAGAGCAACACCAAATTCCTGCAAAAATCCTTCTCAGTCCATGCCGCATCCTTATGGAACCAACTCCCAAAATCCATCCAGAGAAGCTCATCCATAATCTCCTTTAAATCCAAATTAAAAAAATATCTTCTTGCTTCCATAAGCCAGTAGATCTTGAACAATTTTTAAGCTTTAATACCGCATTTTCATCTCTAATATATATATTATATAGTGTATGTATATTGTATATATATATATATATTTATATCTATGTATTATATGTATGTCTATATGTATGTATTTATGTATATATGTATTATAATAGTTTACTCTTATATATGTACGTATATATATATTTTAGCTGTATTTTGTTACTAGTATATAATTTTTAATTTCTTAAATTGTACTTTGTTTTGCTCGCTACTCACGCATCCACTTCCACTGGTTGACTGGAAGAGATCTCTTATAGAGATAAGTCCACCTTTGTACACAAAATGTCTATATATTGTTAGTTATGTATTTTTTTAGTGCAATAAAGAATATATTATATTATTATTCTTCAGAGTGAGATTCTCTGCCGTTCGAATAATAAAATCATTGCGTGAAATTAATTTTATTTTAATTATCTATTGAACCGGAAATAATATTTTACTGCTGAATATCAGCTTATATTCTTATCTGTTTTTAATGTGGTAAATGTACTCTGTGTTAATAATTAATAAGGCACGTATTTATAGTTCGCTCTCAAGTCTAAGATCGAATATATATCTATTAATCTCTCTCTTGTCTCAAGATCGGTTTTTAAATACAGTCCTAACAGTGAACAATCTCTTCGTAAACAACCATACACCTTTGAGACACATCATTGTCGATTTTACTTACTACTTACTTCTAACAAAAACTTCTTCCAAAACTTACCTTCGAGTGTATCTTCATGTGCATATGATAAGCCTCCTCCACCACGAACCCCAGGGCGCAGGGCTCGCAAGTATAATTCATATGTTTTCTACTACTGAATAACGTGTGGTGTTCTTTTTGTCGCGCCGTTTCGTCAATTGTCACTATTTCTATGTGTTTTGTTATTTCGTCTGAATATTTTTGATCTTCCGCGTCAGCTAACAACGATAACATTCATTTTAATATCATCATTTCATTATAATATCTATTATATTGTATTCGGCCGACCTCGATGAGAACGTTTATCTATTTAACGCTATTTTGGATAAAAAGCAATAATGCTAAAACAAGTCATTAGCAGCCACCAGAATTACATGATCATTTTTAGCATTTTTTATGATAGATAAAGAAAATGATAAGAAATTAGGAATGGGAAAGAACACTTGAAAATACTTACTTTTGGGTTTTCCTTTAATTGTAGGCTTGACATTGGGCTCTTTTTTCTGAAAGAGATTAAATTATAAAATTATATTAAATCTAATTACGTTTCTATAATTTTTACAAAAAATATTTTAAATTTCGTAAGCGAAGTGTCTTAATGGGAACGGAGTGTCTCATCACTAGGTTCACAAGTTCCCTCTGTCTGTCTGCTATATCAGGATAGTTATGTTGCCTCATGGCGTGAGAACGGTACCGGTAAACGCCTAATCAGCGTTCGGCGTATGTAACGCGAATCCCCTCATGCCATGGGAAACAAACGTAGTGTTTTAGTTTTAATTATTATATATTTTATTCTTTAGTCGATTAGAGCATGCACTTCTGCTCGGTCGATTCACTAGTTAAGTTAATTTTAAGTTAGTTATAAGAACATAAACCTTTGTTCTTATTTTAAATAAAATAAATTTAAATTTAACTTTCTTAGTTATTTTTAAAAGCCCACTCGCGCTCCCGTAAACATGTCTGGATAGTTCACGGCTTCACGGCGTGAAGCTACAAAAAATAAAAATATAAATTTAAAATAAATTTATTTCACATCGCCTAAATCAATGTTTTTATCATACTTAGACACAACATGTATTACTATATTAATGCCAAATGGTATATATAACCAAAGTCTAAGATTTTAGGTTGCGTAAAAACCGTATAAATAAATAAATAACGTATACGTAACTTCATAATAATTTTATAACGAATAAATAATGTTTATCTGTGCTATTTTTCTATTCTTTGTATTAATTTTATTTTTAAGAAACAATATAAGAAATTGTTGAAATTGTACAAATGCGAAAGTAACAGACACACATCGATGTCTGTTACGCTTTCACGAGTATACCACTGAACCGATTTTAATGAAATTTGCTAAAGAACTATCTTTGTATCATATTTCAATTTATAAATTACTTATTACTGTGAAAAAAGGGTTTGCAAGAGTTGGCTAAAAGTAATGTTATAAAATATGTATATTAATAAAAAAATACAATATATGTATATACAGGATAGAAGAGTCAGCGCTGCTTTTACGGGAATAGCTTATAGAGTAAATATTTCAAACCCAGGCCTAAAGAAATTAATCAATTAAGTACCTCACCAGTTTAGACGTACGATTTTTCGTTTCATCATTTCACGATGTTTATCCATACCTGTATAGTGTGTGACGCAGTACGCATAGATATCAATAACGTAAACACTTACTACTACAAAAATACTACTGAAGGTTAAACAACTTTGAACTTTATCGCCAATACCTATGACTCGATTTCGGAGTGAGGCGTGTGCGGCGGTGTCCCTGCGGATAGGTTTATGTGTGCGTGCATCGTCCTTAACAAATGGATTTTTATTTTACAACGATAATTTTATTATTTATTTTATTTGAAAAAAAAAACTTTCATTTTTGGGTTTTTTTTATTGTATTAGGAATAGTTAAACCTGTGGTTTCATTTAAAGTGGTGCTGACAAAAACACTCTGTATAACACAAAAACTACTGAGTCAATCTTAGATATGAATGGTCAAATAATATTATTATAAAAACCTATTTGTTTTCATAAATCAAAGTAAATTAAATCAGTTTCACGCTGTATCCCGCATACATCAAAATAGGGGGAACTTACACGCTCCATTCCGGTCTTTCCGTCAAGTTTCCGTATTTATTGAGTTCCACCAACGGAACTCAACGCGCCTTTTACCTTGATGCCAGAGCGAAGAAATGAAAATATTCAGAAATAATAATTAATTCCTTTGAGTGGAGGTCGAATCCACACCCTCGTGCCCCTGCACCACCATGACCTTACTTTGACTACACTAATTTTACCGACTTATACCATGTTTGCATTAATCCATTTAAATTCTACCTATTGTTATTATTATTATTTAAAATGATGCTAATTGTCTTATCCATATTGAAAGATAAAGTTTTATCAATGCGATATATCCATGCAATAAATCAAATTACATTAATTATGCAATCTCTTCATAGACATTTAGGTGATAATTTAAATATTTGCATATTTGATATTTTAAATTTGTAGGTGTCACAGAGACAGTAATATATTTTATTAAAACAACTAACTATATAATTAGGACAGCATCAGAATACAAAATTTGATTGTTATAGGTTCAATCTTTATCTGAGAGAATTATTTTGTGCAAGGGCAGAAGTGTGCCACAGTAGAGGAATTGAAGAATATTTAATATTTTTATTTCCTGCTAACGAGGGCATATGTGACACTGTGTTCTGCCACTCAACACACAATGCCTCAATGTTTGTGTCTTAATGGGAACTAAGAGTCTTAATACTAGGTTCTCAGGTTCCTTCCACCTACCCTACAATTAGCCAGAAACACTATGAAAATAAAAAAAAAATCATCAAAACTATTTGGTAATTTTTTTTAATATTCTGAAATCAAAATTTTATATAATAATATTAAATATTAATAATAATACCTTTTTCTTAGTCTTTGCAGGTAAATATTCTTCATCAGTACTCTTTTTAAGCTTTTTCCCCTTAGCTCTAGGTTTTGATCTTTTACTTTTTGTTTTTGTAAGAAGACTGTTCCCTTAAATAAACATTTTTCATTATATTTAGTGATGCTTCAATTAATAAATATGGAAAAATATATTTTAATTTAATAAAACAAGGCCATTGTGGCATAAAGGGATAGCATCTGACTGTAAATTGTTGCAGGAATAATTATTTTAGCTTACTAATAAAAATGTAATGTCCTAAAAATTGGGCAGTGCAGAACCGTGCAGAATTGGGGATACGATTGCCTCTGCCTACCCTGCTACATATATGCAGATTATATCTTTAAATTTATTATTTCAAAAATTCAATTTATATTTAAATCTTCTTAAGTAAAATTATTAATTACTTCTTTAAATGGTAATATTACCTTCAGGTTGCTCATAAGCTGAGGGACCTATTTCAATACAAATATCAGGCAGTATATGTTCCTGGGGCTCATACATATCATCATCACAAGTATCATCATAATCTTCTGGTTCAGATTTAATGTTTACACTATCTGGTATCTCTTGTTTCACATCTTCATAATAATTTGTAAATTTTGCACTTTTTGAATGGATTTCTTCAACCTCTTCCTCTTTCAAGCTTTGTTCTTCATCATATTGCTGGTCAGAAGGCTCTATTTTTATTTGAATGAATTGTGGCGTACACATGTTTACGTTTTTAATATGTTATTACTTAAAAAATATTATAAACACCGTTTAATTTAAATAACTTAAAACACTGCCTTCACTCAAATGGCGATATAATTCGTTTAACAATTTATTTATAACTGAGCGCCACATTATAATCACGGCACAATAAAAGAGTTATGCGCTTAGAAAAATTTTAAATTATATTTTTGCCAATATAAATATTTTAAATAATCACTTTATTATTAATATACGTAAACTGAGCAAAATGTACCGTTCGCTAACAAATTATGTGACGATGTATGTATGGCTTCCACCCCATTACTACGAAACTTTTATATTGTTAGCCGCTATAAACACATGTTAAAGATAAAGATAGCTACGGGCGATATTATCATATCCATTTAAATTATAAATAACTTTATTTATGGAAATTAGGACTAGACTAGATAATCATTTCGCGAAACCAAATCTGCCGATAAACGATAAATCTTAATCCTAAATTTGATAGATAACGTCAATTGTCAAATAAAAGTGTTACTATAAAATAATTTTATTAATTTGTATTACCAGTTTGAAATTATTATAATGCTTTTTTTACTGGAAAATTAGAAAAAAATAGATTATATATATATTTTTTCATTTATCACGTCGTTCGTTAACCTCTGGTGAATACAGAGGGGGTGTTATAAGTTTGACGTGTCCATATGTAACTGTTTGTCTGTCTATGGCATTATACCTCCCAAACGGAAGAAAAGATTGTAATGTATTTTCTTTAGTGAAAGGTACTGAATTTAGAGTATTCTTAGCCATGAATGATGATAATATGTTTTAAAGATTTTTAAGTCTTTTCGAGTTGTTTGTTTACTTTTTAGAGTTTGTTACATTGGGGTTATTTATCGATTCTTATTTATATTTAAACTAAATTTATAGCGCGTAATAGCGCCGTAGGACGATGTCTGATTGTAAATAATTGTGAATTCGATTCTAACTAAAAATAGGCAAGAAGACAAAACGTAATCTCGTAAATTGATCAGACGCGTGCCTATGCGTGAGAAGATGCGTTTTTTCCTGAAGAAGAAAAATTATTTGTTTCTATATTTTGTTGAGTTGTGAGAAAAGAAATATGCTTATATTCTTTTTTTAGTTTCATACTGTATCATGGCAGGATATATCAAGGAAACTAGAAGCCTTGTGTTATGACACTACATTCCCATTAAGACATGAATCCATTTCAACACACATGCCCACTTTCCGCCGACTTCTGGAGACATAGCGTGTCGAGTAGTGCAAGTTAATGCCGTACAGAGTTAAAAACTGGGAGTATTAAAACACAAACATGAAATATTTGTTCCTAAATTTTTATTTTATTATTACTAAAATGTTACACATAACATTATAAAAAAATTAGACAAATTTCGATTTACGCGACTTAAAAGTTCATAAAACATACATAATATTATACGATTCGTAATCTCAAAATATATTTACTTAGCATTTTATACAATGAATAACATTTGGTATTTATTTTCGGACACACAGGTAATATTAGGTACATATTTAATGAAGAACAGTTTTTACCAAACTCCCACACTGGCCAAGTAAAAAGACATTTTGTTTAACAAAAACGAAAAATGTTTACTATTTGGTATTAGTAACAAAGAAAACAACAGCCACTACTCAAATTAAATGTCATTAAACTTGTCCAGTTATTTAATACTAATCTAAATACTTTCTTGCACCAGCAATTATTATTATAAAAATATTGACTATCATAATTATATCGGAAGATACTTTATAGTTCCTCGAACAAGTCTTAATGGCGTCATGTCACGCAGCGATATTGTGCCGTACATGTATTTTAAATACATTTTT
Organism: Heliconius numata; assembly: GCA_016802625.1. NCBI lineage: Eukaryota > Metazoa > Arthropoda > Insecta > Lepidoptera > Nymphalidae > Heliconius > Heliconius numata. The sequence goes on along the minus strand of JAEBDU010000010.1, from coordinate 639,310 downwards.
ATTATTTAAAGAAGCTACATTAGAGTAATATTCATTTAGTGATAAACATAATATTAGTGTTTTTAAGATGAAAAACTTTGAAAGATCCAGACTAGGCTAAATAATATTAAGATTTTTAACAGTCGCAAATTATTAATTATATTAAAAATGCAAGCATATTAATATTTCCTATTTTGGCGCAAAAGAAAGTTATTATACAATATCTAATAATCAGTTTTAAGTGCTAAACCTATAAATCTTATAATATGTATATAAACAAATATAATATTGCATTTGCAATTAAACTTAAACTATGAAACCGATTGCATGATATCTGTGTCTTTAATGAAAATGGTTGTATACCCTTCTTTGGCTTCATAGTGTATTGCTCCATATATCTTGGTAGGCAGCGGGAACCTAATTAAGAAACTCCGTTCCCGATGCATCGGGTTCAAGATCAGTATTCAAGAGTAGTGGATCTCAAGGCCGTACTTGGTCTTCTTACCAAAGGAAATAATTCATTCCTCCGAATAGGAAATGCACCCACAAACGTTGCGTTTACATTAAGACATTGTGGCGCTCACCATGAAGGCTTAGTTTTTTTATGGAAATTTACCTTTTAAGTTATGTAACACTTGAAAGGTACATTTCTAACAATGTAATCGAACATCTTACTTCTCACGACAAATTATAAGAAATATTTGATTACTTTAGGTATTATTTTAAAACTCATTTTAGAAACAAATTTCATTAAAGACACAAATATATAATGAAGACCTTGAATAAATTTACAAATAAGGCCATCAGTACAAGAGGTCTGACTTCAAAACTTCTATAAATACAGAAATGTATATAGCATATATAATTAATTAATTTCTTTTTAGCTTATTGCAAGAAAAAAATAATAATTTAAAGTATTTTTTCAATGTACTAAAGATCTTTAGGTAAGATTTGAACCACCCTTTCCAATACCCCTTAATCTCAAACTATTTACCATATCCGAGTATTCAATTCTACAATTATATAACAGTAAAAATTTAACTTTTATACAGCAGTTATAACTATTTCGATGTAACTTTGTCAATTCCTTGTAATGGGAACAAATGTTAGTTGTGCCACAACTTTTTAATATTATTAAATTAAATGTATATATGTCATTTACCTTGCCATAAACTGTTATTGTTGCATTCCATGTTACATGAAAATCATCCATTGCAATAACTTTCTGCAACTGTTTTATAATAAATTTTTATTAAAAGAAGTAATTGATTTACTTGTATTTATGTAAAACTTGGCAGTTATACTTAGATGAGGTGACAATACAATAATTTGGTATCATCAAAGTGGTCTGATGATGGAACCAGCTCCTGAATAATGGAACTCTTCAAAAGTTACTAGAAAATAACTCGAGTTTAGGCCCGTATAAATGATAGCATGTAGGAAAACGTATTTTATTGTTTTCTTTTTTTGAACTATAATTATGTTTGATGACATCTGTAATTCAATCATATTAGTAAAAATAACTATGTTAATAAAACCAAAACTCCCAAAACGTTCAGCATAATGGCTGCATAGTAAAAATATTATAAAAAGTTTCTTTCTTTCTAGTCTCTTTTTAGTAATTTTATGTAAATGTTATATAAGTTTAGTTTATGTGAATATTCATATTAACATATATTTATTAAAAATATAGATATTTCTTTACAAAATTGATAAAAAAATTATATTTGAGTGAAGAAGATACAGTTAGAAATAGAAAAGGTGTGATTCTTAGCCTATATAAGTATAAAGCATAGTAGTTACATAGATATTAGGGCAAAGATGGTCTAACTTACAAAAATTAAAAAAGTACATAAAAAATAAGTAGACTAAATATCTATTCTTACCGAATAAATTACTTAAAAAAAACCCAGTCACGATTCATAGTTTAATATAATTTATTTATTTATTTATAACGCCCACCAACAATTGATACAATTATTATATGCCATTAAAGAAAAAACAAAGTAAATTATTTATAATTGCTCAATTATTTACAGGTGGACAATTATTTCAATGGTTACAAGAGTGGAGAGGAAGTGATGTAACGAAACTAATAAAATGAAATAAAAAAACTTGATTTTGTCCCTTCAAAAGTAAGTTAGACCTCTTCTACATTAATATCTTGAAATACAGATAAAAAACTGTAGAAAATTGTTTTATTTCAGTACATTTGTATTTAGTGCAAAAGTATTTAAGAGTGGCTTTATTTGTGCGTAATTTTGTATGAGAAGCAAGCAGAAGTTTTTTTTATATAACATGATATATATAACCATAGCCCTTATCGGTGGGCATACATTATTGTATGTGTCACACAAATAAAAAAATAAATCAAAAATATATATATAAAATATATAATAAAATATTTAAAAAATGTCCTTTAGGAAAAATATGAATACTTTTTACATTGCTCGTTTAGTATGATTGCATTACTAAATGGCACAGTCAATATAGGCCTTATAGAAGGCGATAGATTGTGTTAGCTTCAAATTTCATTTTAGAAAAATGTATATAGGATTGACTCGATTATCTGGCGTTTAGCTGTTATTGAAAATAATATACTTTAAGACAAAAACAACGGTGTGACACATTGTTTGTAGAACAATTTTAAAAAATCGTCCATCGTTTATAATATAAAAAAAAAACTTTCACGTCATTTTTAATGTTCAAAATGTATAAATAGTTTACTATTATAGAATTCAAAGTTTAGATTGATAAAGAAAATATTATGATTTAATACATAAATGCGTGACGCAGGGACACAAGCGTGCAACTGTAACCGCGACAGACTGTGGGTTCAATACCGACTCTGAGAAATTAAATATTTAGATTTCCTACCTCTGTTAACGAGGTAAAGCGCGTCGTTGAGTTCTATCAATCAACACACAATGTTTCCAAAATACATAGGAAAAAGGGAAAAAAAGTGTCTTAATGGCAACAGTGTTTTAACAATAGGTTCCCAGTTTCCCTCTGCTTACCCTGATATGTTCAGGATACAGCGTAAAGCTAAAAAATAAAATACATAGATAGAAATAAATTAGATAAATTGTTGTAAGGATTTTTTTGATGGATGGTTCCGCATATGATGGATATCATATGCTGCTGCCGCTGTGTCTGTGTTAAAATTTTAGTGACATTTGATATACTAAAAGAAAAAAAATAATTTTAAATATTTTAAAAAATAATAATTGATAGCCTAACAAGTTCCTTTATACATCTTGTCTCTGTTATATTGTAAAATAATTAATATAAAAATGACAGTTGTGAAAATTAAAAACATAAATTAAAATTTCCACCTATAAATATAATATAATCAATATCTTTATCAATCTAAACTGTATATAATGTGTAAACTGTTGTATTTAGCTGGGCAGGTCGTCGAGAAACTCCACATATGTGAATGGAAAGTGTCCAACTTTGCCATTCAGCTCGCCCTCCCATTGACCATTTATATTCATTTTTGTTACCTGTAATATGTAAAAAAATAATAAGAATATTGCTTAATAATTATACGCCGCCCTTGCTAAATCATAATTTAAATCAATTACCTTTGGGAAGGGGAAACACGTTAAGTGTTACAAATATGACTAAGATAAATAAGTTTTAACAAGAATTTCGAGGTAGCTCAATGAAAACATAATATGGGACAGTGGTCAAAGGACTTGGAGGCAAAGCACAGCATTGAGTCAGTAAACATGCAATTTCTCCAGAGATGATTTCGTGGAGAGTAAGGAGCGTAATATCTTGGCACTATCAACCGATACAGTGTGAAACTGAAAAAAAAAGTCTATATCGTTAGTGAACTCATGTAAAAGGTAGGTATAGGTGAAAAAGACTATTAAAGCAGTGGAATTGGGGGCAGTTGCTTGTAGGCAACGGCTGTTATTGGATGGAAACTCATGTGAAGTATTGTTATTAGGTGATACACATCATTTAATACAAATACGTAGAACATCTTTCTGAATAATTTAGAAACATATATAATAAAACAGTAAAAATATTTTGTCTGTACATTTAGTATTTTTGACTGAAATGGACAGAGGGGCATTTAAAAAGTAATAGAAAGCAAAAATACATTTTTTTTTAATTTCTTGTCTGTCGCGCTAATCTCTGAAAGCAGGTGCGCTAGTAGACAATATGTGTTTTTAGAATCGTTAACCGCTTCCTATTTCTAACAATATTGATATTACAAAACTGCGTAATTAAAGTGGATATGCATGGCGCGATAATCGTCGCGGCGAAACATGATTCGTCCAAAATTTCTTAATGGGTCATTGTTACGTCCTGCCGTCTGTGGGGACAGCGGGACGGTACGGTCCCGTTTAAAACAGGACGTCAGGTCATACACAACTCTAATTGACCGCGGAGGCGAACGCGCAGGTTAAATGTACTTAGATATATTTATTATAATATTATTACTTAAAATGTACTAAATACTAATATTACAAAGTTATCAAGTACCTTGAGTAAGTCCCCCTCCTGCAGTTTGAGCGCGGTCTTGTCGTACGCGTTGGGCACTCGCGACTGTCTCACTCGCGCCAACGCTGGTAACGTCCGCTAGAAAATAATATAATTATATTATAGACTAGTAGATAGAGTATTGAGTAGTTGTGGCAGTGTCATAGCACTCGGGGGATACAGCGGTAAGCTACGAACAAGTCTACTCTCACCGGTGGTTCTCTCATATTTGTCTGTTTGTATTAGTTAAAGTTTGTATGAATGACTGACTGTATGAAATTGGTCGATGAGTCGTGGCCGCCCGGAAAGAAAATAAACAAAAGTAAGAAAAAATCCCATCCCATCCCTCGTCGTTCATACTGCATAAAGAGTGAGTCTATAGACAAATCCAACTTACTACTATATATAGTATAAAGCATATTTTAGTTTAAAATACATATTGTCGGCTTAAGGCGTAAGCCTACTCAGATAATGTTAAACAAATTCTCAAGAGAGACAAAAAATTATAAGTATACCGTAATCCGTAATCGTACCGTGATATGTATCAAAAAATTACTACAATTTCAACAATTAATTTCTATAAAAAATGTAATAGTACATAATAACCAAAAAAAGGATTCAGCAGGTTTATATCTAAGCCAACGATATATTTAAATTACCAAATTACATAATTACCTGCATATTGGTTCCCTTCTGTGGTTGTTTGTTGGTGGGCGGGCTTGGCGGGTCGAGCTGGGTCAGCGCCTCGGTTGGCGGGTACGGGGCGCCTGCTGCGTCTAGCAACTGGGAAATATTAAAAATATATGTTAATTTTTCTCTCACATTTGTAAGTCATGACGGAAGTCCTGGCGCAGAGGCGCAAGCGTGCAACTGTGAACGTGACAAGTTGTGGGATCAGTGAGTGAGTGTCTTAAGATTAAGTTACTAGGGACCCCCTGTCATGTGCGGGATACAGGGTCAAGCTAAAAAATAATAATAATAAAATATCAAACAAAAAATATAATTTCGTTAAATTCTAAGTTGCCAATGCTACTAAATGTAAGTTTATTCCCTTGTTTCAGCTGATATCTTTTTATAGAAATAAATATATACGAATTTAATCTATTCACTATGTCCCACAAAAAAATCAAATTATTTTTTAAAAAAATTTTACATAACTGTTTAAATCTACCAAATCTGAAACTCATCCCTCCAAAAAATATAATAATAGCTACCCTCTGTACGTATGGTACGGGTATGGACCCGATCCGGCCCTGGGCGTTCCTCGCCGTCCACCACTGTTCCTCGTCACGATTGATGACCATTAGTTTCTCACCGCGGCTGAATGGTAAGTCGTCTGCGTCCTGGAATTGTGATGACAACAACATGAAATACATTATATCCTCTATATTATGATATATAACTATAATATAATATCAACAAATAAGGTTTATAGGTTTTTCTCCACGTTTTACGCCGTGTCTCACCACATCTGCATATAGAAAGGTTAGGTTAGGTAATAATATCTAAGAATCTGAATTACACACACTTCTATATCATCATGAAACTTAGCAATTCTATGTAGTAATCTACACGACATGACAGTACAATATTGTGGTGCTATCGAGCTGGTCTGATAATGAAATTGGAAGGTGGCTGCTTGGTGAGTGGCCGCTTTGGATTGCCTACTAGTAGAACATATCGACTTTGTACTCATTATATTTGTCTTATTAATGTGGTTTGTTTATAAATGCGTATTTTTCGTTTTTTTAACTATGAATTATTAGTCATTTTATGACTCTCTTCCTCAGGCACAGCACATTTTTTCTAGATATTGTGTTGAATGGCGAAACTTAACGCCGACCTTTTGCCTTGTGCCAGAGCGAAGAAATGAAAATATTACTAAATAATAATTAATTTTCTTGGCCTTCACTCCTGCGCCACGGCAGTATTTGTACGATATCATCACAATAAACTGAAAAAATACTAGTCACACTTTCTACATTCACTGAGTGAGATTTGAAGTAGCAATTATCGCAAGTGAAACTGTACAACTGCGCCATAGAGGCGTAACGTAGACTAATGAACACGCGAACGCCTATAAAAAATCCGAGACTAAACATTCACCGGCATACATCTAAAAACAAATATGTAGTATACAAAACACGTTCCTATAAAACAGAATTCGGTAAAATTACGAACACTTTCTTTTACATTTTTTAGCTTCACGCTATGTCGCGCAATGAAGTGAAGGTGTTAAGACACTCCGTTCTCATTAAGACACTTTCGTTTCCTACTCTCCGAAGATTCATGGAAGCATTGGAAGCATTTCCGTGGCTAAAAACTATCTCGCGCTTTACCTAGCTGCCAGAGCCTATATTTCCTATAAAATATTTAATTTTCTTTAACCTGTTGCGTCTATAGTCGCACGCTTGTGCCTCAATTGTGCAATGTAGCTTCTTCACGCTTTTTCACGCATAGCACGGTGGGCAAAGATAAACTAGTGCAACGAAGGATCTTCTCGTTCTCGGACCGATCTCAGACTGTTATGTGACTGTTATAAATATTTTTATAAGAGCATTCACACTATCGTTCACGCAATTTAAGTATATCGTGTATCTTACTAAAGTGGGGGTATGTAAATAACATAATAGATATTTAAGTTAAGTCCAGTTCTTAATCCTAATTATGGCGTTTCGAGATAGATAGATAACATTTATCGATATTAATATTGGCACGTAAAAATGGATCATCAATATGGGCATTGAATTATCGACTATCACGTGTTCCATAATAAAGAAAATATATTAATAAAATAAATACAAATGAAAATGTATTAATTGGTAATAATATAAATTAGAAATTCACACATGTAAAACATAAACTTCAAAATATCATAATAAAGCCACGTTTTTCCCAATCGCAATATAAGGAAACAAATGTACTTCCTATAAATCAATTTACGTAAGTTACTTAATAGGAATTTAATTAAATAATTTTTATTTTAATATTAATTATATTAAGTAACAAATGTAAGAAATATCTGAAGAAATTCTTTCATGTTTATTTTATATTTTCAATATTTACAAATTATATTCTCCAATATTTCTTTTTAATGCTTACAACACAGTTCTTTACTAAAGCAGTCATTATCGAATTTTAACTTTATATATCACTCTTTTAAGTTCCAAAAAAAACATTATTTTTATTTAAAACAGATGTTCCAAGCAATTTCAATATAATATTAGTACACAACTTTTAATATCAAGTACAAGCGTACTCGAGAACATTTTTTTATCGAGTGAAGGCGGTATCGGCATAGAAACCCATTTAGTTTGGTTATTTATAAACGTTTACATTTATTACATATTTAGTCATCGCAATCAACCCACTGCCATAGTTTAGAGTTTAGACTTTAAGGGGATCTATTTTAGGAGGTATGAGGTCTTCTTCCGCTAAAAAATATAGAATATGTAAAACTAGCGACCCAAACGTGGATTCGATCGCTTAAATTTATTGCTTCATTATATAAAACTTTCCATAAATTGCAGTGAATATGTTGTTCTGATATATAAGCTATATTAATGTAAAGTTTCATTAAAAATCTTTCAGTGGTTTTTGTGCGAAAGTGAAACAAACATGCAAACCTACAAGCATTCATATTTATAATATTAGGCACTATGATTCACATACACAGAACAAAATTAATTATAGTGAATGAAAATAGCTTTTAGGTGTAAGAGAGTATGATGGTTGCGAATTCAAATCCACAATGAGGAACATAATATGTTCCCCATTTTTAACCGACTTCTGTAAGAAAAGGAGGTTATCAATTCGACTGTATTTTTTTAATCATCATATCAAGGATAAGGAAAGTATTATTTTCTTTTCTTGTGATATGATGATTAAAAATGGAGAATATAAATAAAATAAATTTGTCTACTGATAAAATTAATAATATTAAAAAAGTGAAAATGCGTAAAGATAAATAAATAAATAAAAATTATAGATTCACTTTGTTTACCGTTAATATTAATCAATCTATTGTCTGGTTAATGTTACGTTCTTTCCATCTTTTAATAGAATCAGTTTAAAATTAAAAAGAGCATCAACAAATTACAGCATTTTGGCAACGATGTACTAAACATTGTACAATGCATTTATGATGTAAAAGTTCGACACTCTAAAATAGTCAGTGCAACTCCCTCTACCTACCCTGCAATGCGGGTTACAGCATAAGGCTAAAAAATATTCTTCTAAACAATGGTGACGGTTGAATAATATCTATCGTGTTAAAACAATAGTTAAGTTTATATAGAAAAACAATCTATAAAAAAAACTAAAATTCAACTTACACTCCCAACAAAATCGAACTTGGCTATCACGACCTCCAACACATGATACAAATGCGGGGTCGCGGAAGGCGTCGCCTGAGCACTCGCTTGAGACAGTGGCCTCACCAACGGCGTGGTGTCTAGGTAGTGGAGCCTGTAGAAGGCTAACAAGGCTGGCATGTCTGCGAACAGCTGGTTGCCGATCCTGAATCTGGTGGTGCCATCGGCTGATATCACACGGTTCACTATGTAGTGGGAGACGCGATCGTCCTCCCTGAAAAATAATGTGATGTATATGTTGAAATAGTATAGTATTAGTAGTGAGTTAGTGGATTGGTGTGGGTTCGAAACCTTTATTACGGTAGAAAACATTATTTTTTCGCTCCACATTGTATCCCGCAGAGTAAAGTAGGAAGGAGCCTAACGTTAATGTTCCCCGGTTTTCACCCAACTTTAGAGATATTGCGTGCTCAGTGGCGGAACTCAACGCCGCAATGTGCCTTGCTATTAGAGCGATCCACCACAATCATCCATCAGATCCACAGAATGGGAATCGAACCCAGAACCGTTACATTTACAATCAGACACGCCACGACCGCTGCGCCACGAAGCACTCAAGAGGATACAGCTACAGCTACACCGATAGACAACTATTAAGTTAAAAACAAGGAAACATAAGAACGAGGATTATGTCTATCTACTACATACACATTGTTGTCATATATCCTAGCGACGTCACTAGGAGCTTGTATGTATATGGACGAGTAAGCAGTAAGCACTAAGCACACATTGTTAGTAGATAACGACTCAGTTAATTAGTAATGAAATAATAATTGGCAACTACTTAATTGAAACCTGCCATAGCTTCCCTCTGCTGAAGCTAGATTAATTTTAATTTACTATAGTATATTAATATAATAAATAAAACACATTAAAGTGAAAACTAATTTCATCTGTAAGTCAAAGAGTACTTGTAGTGTATGTATGTGTAGGTGAATAAAGCATGTATATTTAGTATTTAAGTATCAGTAATAAACTAGTATTCATAAGAACAGTCTTTCAATAGACGTCCCGAACGACCTCACAGGTGGTCCCATGGTGATCATGTCAAGATCTGATGATGGGATCCTGGGGAAATCGAGGGAACACTTTAAATTTTATAGGCGCACTTACAAGAATTTTGGCATTTTTTGTAAGAGACTCGTGTGTTTGCTTTCGGAAATCACAATTTGATGACGTGAAACTGATGATGAAGAACATAGATGGCCTAAGTATTTGTACTAGTTTTACTGTAATAGTTACAAGAAAAAACATTGTTAAAACTTTTCGCAGAAATGAGATTCCTCAATTGTTGCATTTCTTTTTAACCAACTTATTTTTTTTAGATTAATGTATGTTTTGGTTTATGTTAAGTAACTTTATGTTATATTTTAAGTTTATTGTTTGAAGTCGGTTTGTTTTTTGTTAAAAATTAATTAATGTGCATAACATATTTCAAGGCACGAAGTACGAAATAAAAAGAAGAAGTTTTAATGAGTTTAGTTTTTCATAAGATTTGTTAGTCACAACTTCTAATAAAAACAATAAATATTCAAGGTTTTTGTATAAAAAAAAACGAAATTCGAAATATCAAGCTTTCCAAAAATGAATAATACTAAAATATACATTAATTGGAAACTGGATTAATCAGTAAAGGGAACTCAAAAATCAAAGATGGTATTATTATATTTTGCCTTCATGGTTTTGAATCTATACACTCCCAATACTTACCTAACACACAACACATAGTCGCCATGTATAGTTTTGGAGTCTCGCACCAGGAAAACACCACTTTCCGTCTCGTTTAGCAACAGCTTCGACGCCTCCGCTCGTGACAGACCACCAAAATACCAGCTGGAATTAATTATGGCATATTAATGTATACTCTTCACAGTCTTACAGTTGGTCCAATGGATTTCATGGATATCTCGGAAAAACTGACTTTTGGAATTATTGTAAAAGACTGTTTAAAGTAATGTTTTTAATCATTTAATGTGCTAAACAGAGAGAACAGAGAGGTTTCCCTCTATATTTTTTACACTGTTCTTCTTTCTATAAATATGTATAGAAGCATATATATGTTTATCTTTACACATCTCTGCATTGTTTTTTCAGCGTCATGCTGTATCCTGATCATAGCAGCTAGACAGAGGGAACATAGTGTTAAGACATTCTGTTTCACACTTTGGATAGAAGTGGCAAAGACATAATGTTGCTTGGCAGAATTCAACACCACACTTTGCTTTGTTACTTTGTTACTCTCTAAATAGGTAGCTGTCTTCCTACCACCCAAACATTAAAAAAGTAAAATCTTAATATAGAGCAATTAAACCCTTTTTATAATAATTTCTCATAGAATCTTGAATTGTTTATACACTTATCTATATATCAACACATTTGCTTGGCGCTAGTATATAATAAAACATTAAAAATATTTTGTACATACATTTAATATTTTTGACTGAAATGGATAGAGGGACACTTAAAAAAAATAATAGAAAGCAAATTATTTCAATTTGCTTTCTATTATTTCAATTTCTTGTCTGTCTGTCTGTATGTATGATCACACTAATCTTTGAAATCTATACTTATACTTATAATAAATCTGTATTTGTTTGTGATAAATCTGTATTTTTAACTGACTTTTAAAACAAGGAGGACATTCTCAATTAAATATTTTCAATTTGCTATTTGATTCATTTAATTATTCTGAATTCAATTTAGACATTGGATTATTTGATTCTATTTGGGTATTTTTTGTCATATGCAATCATTACAGTTATTTTACAAAAAATATTATAAATCCTTACTCAATAACATTATATTTAAGGCTGTATCTGAATGAATAAATTAAATTAGTCATTGACATCAACACATTTGACTGTCAATCAATTCTATTTATTAAACAAATGAAGCATGTAGTTCAAGCGGGTGAAGCCGCTGGCAGGCCGCTAGTATACTATAAAACAACAAACTTGCAAAACAAAATATACATACAAATATTATGACATTTTATACATTACAGTTCAAGAAAGCAGTTAACTTGTCTTTCAAAACCAGGACAGTCATAAAACATCACTGAAACTATAATCTGTTATTAGAATTACAATAAACAGAAGCACAATTACTCACGTGCCTACTGCCTACTGTAAACTGTATTTTAGCTCAAATCTCACTATGAGGATAATTTTATTGAAAATAATTAAAAAAATTCAATAAATATTTTAAAAAATATTTATTTTTTTTGAAGTGTAATTTTCTTTCCGCTAATCTTTTTGCCGAAAATTAAATCTGGGAACAGTATACTGTATGTTTGTTGGTCACTTGCTTGTTGTCAAATAGAGAGGTAAGCCAAAAAAATATAGGCACAAACAAGTTTCAATTCAGGTATCCATATCTAGTTTGAAGCACTAAACATTGTCATTAAAATTCATTTCATGTTCTGTGTCATAACTGCCAATTCACACTTAAAATATGAATTTGCATAGAACTACAATTTACATTTATTGGTTTCCTATTATAACTCTAAAAAGCAAACCAAAGAAGTTTCATATTTTTTCTGACATAGCAAGGTATGCAGAGAGAACTTAGTGTTAATGTTAAGATACTCCACACACTACCCAACTTTTCAAGACATTGTGCGGTGATTGGTGGAACTCAACATTGCAATTTGTCAGTCAGAGTGAAAAACTTGTGTCTTAGTGCTTGCTTGTAGTCCCCAATTAAATTAAATATATATTTCAGTTTTCTACACAATGTTATTTTGGCTGTGCATTGTCAATCAATCAACAGAGAGGAAAGAAGTTCAAATTGACAGATTATAGTTTATAATACCATCAAGTCCTTTGATTTGTTCCTTCAAAAGTTCTTTGGTGTTTTAATGTTCTTTTTTTACAAATATATTTAAATTTGGGGTAGGTGAGACGAAGTCGCACACCATCTAACTGTATATGATGGTAATAAGTTTGATACCCACTTAGCAAAATAATTGTATTTAAATAATATTTCCATTACCCAAATATGTGACTAACACATCTTGAGACTGCTTAAGTTCCCTCTGCCTCACACAGGGGAGTTCCTGTGTGATGTTTTTTTTTGCATAAATTTATTTACAAAAATGAACAAATCAAATCACAGTTATATCTCACAATGTATCAAAGCATCTAATAATGTTTTAAAAATGAATGAACGAAATGAATTATGATTTTATTTTTGAAAATAGAAAAGAATGTGTTGTTAAACACGAGAGGTGAGAAGTGTGTTGAGAAACACATTTTTTCAATGAATGATGATTTCAATGATGAAAGAAAAATGTGCCTATTTTAATAATAATAATAAACTCTTTATTGTACACCCAAAAAAGAAATAGGAGAATATGAATATGGTACAATAGGCAACGTTATCGCTGAAATAGCGTTTTCTTCCAGGCAACCTTAAGGCTTTTAAATCACAAAAAAAAAAAAAATATTTAAAAAAAAAAACTATGTGCCTATTTTGTAGTCACTAATAAAAGAAAAAAAATGTACTGGAAATATTTTAACTCAAACAATATTGGTTGATGACGAGAAATATTTTGTGTAGTCTTTTTGGTTTATTATTTATTTTACAACCAAAAGAGCCGTGCTTAGAATTATATTAGTTATGGATATTATTTCTTCTTATTAGTAAAATCACTATATGATATCCTCTCTCCGGAAACAAGATAAAGCGCGGCGTTAAGTTCCAGCAATGAACCAGAGGAGTGTCTTGACACTAGGTTCACTCTGGCTACCCTGTAATGCGGGAAATAACGAGAAGCTGAACCATAAAAGTATTCAAATATAAAATATACCTGGTCATGTCATTCTGATCAAACGAGGCCCCAATATTAGGGTTCGCCATCCCGCCTGTTTAATGCTAACACTAATCACGATTACCGATACACCATCACGATAACACCGGAAGTGGAATCAAGTTCATTACACTGTCGATATCACTGCTCCCAGACTGAATGCACTCAATTTATAAATCTAAACAACGTTTCCGCAAATTTCGTACAACACTTTAATAATAATATGCCATTCGTCGCAAGATATAATTACAATTTGTTGACATTTATTTTATGGGTAAATCACCAAGTTATATTCACATCGTAACACATGTTTTCGCTATCTTCATGCACTGATATGGAGACGACGCACATACGCGCACTTTTCTAACTAACTTTGGGCTCCAATAAGTAAAATAAGTCTATAATTAGACCAAATTATAAATAATGTTCCACGGGTCACACACGCGAAGTTTTGTATGATGGGGTGTAGACAATGTGTAATTTTTTTTATTTTGACGCATAATACTTTTCTAATGAGCTTAGTTTGTGGTCATTTACTAAAATAAATGGTAAAGGTAAACATTTATTGAATGCTGTATAATTTAATTGTTTTATTTTAAATTATTAGTTGGTTCTTGCTGTCATTATTTGAAATTTTTAATGTTTTTAGTTTTACTATTTGAGCTCTTGCTTTCTACTTAATAATAAAATTTATTAAAATGACAAGAATTTATAAACATCTAAACACATATAAAAAATATTTTACATTTTCTTAGGTATACATTAAAGGTGTAGTCATATTTACTACTTTTGCTTACTTTTGCTTATGAACCACAATTAAGCTGTATTAGTTTGATTAAGTGATATTTATTTTTTGATGGCAACACAGACGTCATTACACATCACCTTCGAATATTAGTCTATGGTGTGTGTCCATTGTTTTTCTACAATGTTATTTTTCTGACTGCTGCTGGTGGACGAAAAAATTATCTCGCTGCGTCGAGTGTGGGGTTTGTGCTAGTGTTCGTGTTCGATACAGTGATTTATTAGCAATAGATCACTAAGATGTCGTCACCGAGCGCTGGGAAACGTCGCATGGACACGGACGTCATAAAACTGTATCCTTTGTTATAATATTCCATACAAGCAGTACTGCGCTGGGCCTCCATGTAAATAAGTAGGTAGCCCATCAGCTGATTGTCACGACCCAATACAAAATCGATACAGGCCGTTTGTGTATTAACGCTTTACTCTACCGACGTTAATGAGCTCTCGTTTGAACGTATGCTACGTATTTTATTTAGAAAATAAGCTTTGAAGGGCTTATCAATGGTGCTTTGTGTAGGTCTGTCGATATATGTTTCTATATATAACACATAGATAAGCACGATACGTTAATGTTGGCGAACGGTGTTCTTCCGTGTATTTAGATTGTAATATTTCGTAATTTGTATGTAGGCCACGGTCTCAATTGCGCATTTTTCTAACTTCATTGCCATAAGCTATTAAGAAGTATACCTTAATTCATTCCCTTTGAGATAATAATAAACAGATGCGTTGTAATAATCAATAGTATTTTTTTATTAGTATGCAAAGGTTGCATGTTATTGTTCCATTGTTGAAAAGGTCCTTTATGATGTCATACACAAAAACAATTTCATACTTATATTCAATTAAATATTTGATACCTGTTTTAAATGATGTTGTTCATAGTAGTTTTGGTGTTTTGCCAAATACTAGTAACATCAGTAGACATAAATAGCAATGCATCCGATTTTAAATTACAAATAAAGAAAATATTGAAAATTTAAAATAATATAACAAAGTGGACTTCAAATTATTTTTTATTATTATGTAATAAATGTGTAGTGAGCCATTAGATAATTTTCTTATATTAAAATCTATTTCTTATCTACAACATTATAATTATAGATTTTATTTGGTTTAAAAAATATATTATAGATTAAAATGTAACTACAAAGATTATTTTAAGTAATTAATATTTTGCACTATTGGTAAGTTCTTTAAAAAATTTAAAACATTATATCTAGAAGAAAAATATAATTATATATTTTTTACTTTTGAAAATAATTTTATCCATTATTTAAGTTTTTGTTCTTAAGAGAACAATCATAAGTCATGAACTTTGGTGAAAGGATAGAATGTCTTAACTTAGGTTCTGTAGCCTACAAGAATAAAAAAGAATGAGTGGAAATTGAACCCACAACTATTTTTTCTATTTACCTACTTCTCTTAAATTTTTGTAGCTTTGTTTTATGTGCCACAATGGCACAGTAGTACAGCATCTGACTTTATAGAAAGATGGTTTTTCTAACCACTAGGTTTTTTTGTCTACCCAACATGTATAATAAAGCTCAAAAAATACACTAATGGGTGGGGTCATTCCCCTATTTCATTATACTAAAAAAAATATGTAAATCACATTTTTGCTTGTCACGGTAAGAATAAAAACACCAGCCAAATGGATTCTCACACTGTGTCAACTTTTTTTTGATAAGCCTTATCAGAAATAGTTATGATAAGTGGAAAACTGTCATGTTTTTAAAATATTTTGATTCAGTTTAATTTTTTTAGTTTAGTTTAGTTTTAATTTAGGTTAGTGTAGGTAATTATTATATATAATTATTTAGGTAATTATAGGTTCAATCACAAACAATTACCAGTTTTAGTCTTATGTCCTTAATATAATGCAAAATATAAATAATCTACAAAATGTATTTTTTTATCTTTCCGCTGTGCTGTGCATGTGAATAAACAGAAAGAACTTATTTATAAATAAATAAATAAGTTTAAGATAAGTAAGCTTAAGATGGATTCTTTATTACTCATCCAAACAGAAATAATAATCCAGACAAGGGAAATGAGTAAGTGGGAAATGAACCCATAGCCAATGTATGTACTTAGATTGGGTCAAAATGGTGTAATAAACTATTTCTATACAATCTCTAACTTAAATATCCATTAGAAAAAGCCATAAAAGAGAAATTCTATATGTTACTGTTTTTGTACAAATTATCATTGTAAATAGTTGTGAATGTGTACATAGTATCATGAATAGCTTAGCTTAGATTACAAATCTAGTTCAATATAATAATAATATGGGATATTAATACTTGTGGGATACACAGATAAGTAGTGGTAGCTTTACTCTCCATTTTCCCCAAATTTCATTAAAAAAAACCACCCACCAAGGGTTCCGTACAAAAATTGAAGGTTTCAAAAATTTCTGGAATTCAAGCTTACTATTACTATTAAGGCAATTATTTTTTAACCGACTTCTGTAAGAAAAGGAGGTTATCAATTCGACTGTATTTTTTTTTTTTTAATGTTTTTAGATTTAACCACAAATGTATAGTTTCTGATTTTTTCCTAAACTAGTACTAAGTACCTGTAAATGCTAGCTGCCAAATTTCAATATTCTCGGTCATCCGGAAGTACCCTATTAATTTTGATTCCCTTTATATACGTTTTTTGCGATATAAACGGCTATAAATAATTTTAAATAAATGTAGAAATACGATTTTTTCAGGAAATCAAGGGACCGTAGATCCGAGTATATGATTTGAATATAATTATATAACTGAGACTTGTATACTGAGATAAAGGCTCTTGACAGATAGACGGACAACTAAGTGATCATATATGGGTTCTTTTTTCCTTAAAACGGAACCCCAATGAACATATTTTTATCTATAACCTGCTTTCGCCAGCACATACCGAATAAATCTAGTGATAAGTGATTCGGTTCTCCGCCCATCTCTTAAATTGCGTGACCCAACGCCGCACATTTTTTTTAAATAACGAAGGTTCGTTGTTAGTAGAACATACATTTATAAATACATACACACTACAGATATAAAATTGTATTATTGTTCCGTGTTATTTTAATTTCTGTGTATTTTTTAGTTTTAGTAATATTATTATTGTAAAAATTTTCTTAATTACATAATCAGCATTGAAAGTAAGCATGAGGTCACAATATTAGGGGGCCTCAACGAGTTCTGCGTAAAGTTCTTCGGACCTCCTGGCAGTGAGTATAAAAATAAATGAATATTCTATATTTATTATATTCTACAAAACTAAATATAGGTATTATACATTATGATATATTTTACTCGAGGAAATAAAATCAACAAACAATGTCTGTAAAATTGGGCGGAAACTAGGAAACGGAGTATCTTAACACTTGCTGTGCCTGCGGGAAAAAGCGTGAAGTTACTTTTCTCTTTGTGTATTGCTTAAAAGAGTCCAATATTTATAAAACATATATTAATTCAAGTTGCCATAACTCATATTGCCACAGGGCACAGGTTCACTTTACTTCATGTGATAGTTTATAAAAATAAACTATCCGAGATAATTTTAAACTTTTACCTCTTCAGCGACGTTAAAGTTATTAATATATTTGAGCTGTTCTTATATAGTCCTGACAATCTGTCTTAGGGTTCCGTACCGCGCGCCACAGATGATACGAGCTAAAAGACAAAATACTATCAGATATAAGGCGGCTCCCATAGAACAGACAAGATTTTTATGTCGGTTTTATAAGTAATGGTACGGAACGAGTCTGACGCGCAATTGGTTGGTTTTTCTATTAAAACACAGCCACTCGTGGAAATAAAATAAAATGTATTCATTTCCTAGCTATGGTAACGAGGCAAAGAGCGGTGTTGAGTTCTGCTACTCAATACGCAGTGCCTTCAGAAGACGTCGGAAAGTGGGGTACGGAGTGTCGTAACACCAGGTTTTCTCTGCTTACCCTGCTATGTGCGGGATACATATAAAAAAAAATGTTAGAAATCGGAAGCGGGTAGCGTACAATATATACCTATTATTATATTAGTATGTAATATATAATTGTCATTAAATTTTATTTTTATCTATATACTCCATAGTCTTATCTAATGGCACATTTTTAATGAACCACAAGAAACTAAATATATTTTATATTTTTGACCACTGACTAGTCAATGTGCTGAGCGAAATTTGAACCCGCGACCTCGACGTTGTGTAAATTTTAATTGTATGGAAAAATTTTGTGAATAAATTCATTTTTGCCATTAAGTACCTACGCAATTTAACTATTGCGTAGCTCGGGAGTAGATATTTTGTAAACACGCGAATATCATAAATAACTAATTTACCTTTATGTAAAACAAACTTTATGATAATTTGAAGCTTTAAAGTGGTTTTTAAAATAAAATTTACGCAGTGGATACAGTTTTAATGTGCTAAAATATTTTGTCAACAGATAGAAGTAGATTAGTACATTGCGATATGAATATTATTAATAAAGACTTTCTCCAGCTGTTTTTAGTAACGTGTTTCTTTAATGAATAATATATTTTTTTTATATTTTAGCAGCTACACGATGTTTTTGACGAGAACCTAGGGTCAAGATATTGTGGTTTAACCCTCAGATGGTCCTCGAACCAATAAACGTCGCGCTTATAAAGACCTTGTGCCGCTGGGCTATTACAGTCTTCCTCTCCAAGTCACCTGTCTTCTGTGCTTTCTAAAGAAGTATAAATCCTCTTAAGTTAGGTTTGGTTGGATAATTGAGCGGGTAGTGTTTAGGCGGGTAGTCTTTCTGCTCGCTTGATCCTTCCCGATTGACTATTTATTAGTGGAAATAAAAATATGCAACTTACTCTTGCGAGTTCAACATAGTCCGCATGGGCCTGCTTCGCTCTCCGTAAAAACTGTACCTTGTGATAACTCAATTATTATTTTAGCAATTAGTATTATCAGCGGAGCATTGTTTAATAATATCTAATTGTCACTGTCGACCGCGTCGCGCGCGTCGGAGGTCGAGGATACGATTTCCGAGATCAAGGAGCTTATTTGCGAGGTCGTGGTTACAATGCAAAATCATTGTAACTACGACCATATACGCTAGATAGAGTAAGTTTTTCTATTGTCTTATAGTTTTGTGTATTAAAATTTTCTTAAAAAAATCCGTTATTACTTGGAATTTAAACGTACTTTCCTATATTTTCGCTTTAAATATGGAGAAAATTGGCGCTCCATTGGCTAAATGATCCGAAATAAATAATTTATTTTTTATATATTTATTTATTTTGATATTTCGATATATTTCTTGTGCTGACTTTTACATGCGGCTTCGCCCGCGTCAGTAATAATTATGGGAAGACCATATTTATTCAAAATTCCTGAGATTGGCGTATTCAACTAAATAAACTCTTAGTAAAGATTGGCGATGTTATACGGACTATAACATGAGCGGTTAAGATATTTTTAAGGGGTTTATTATAGACTTAATTTCTATTATTATTAGATTATTTTCAAATGGCCATTTATTTTTAAATGTCCTATTACAAACATATTTTATAAATATAATAAATGTAAGAAAATTGCATAATGAATGCATGCACTTAAAAATAACGTCAAACTTTGCCAAGAGTGGGAACCCAGCCCATAATTGTTGTGTGTCCTAAATAAAAATGAATACACTTTGTTTCAAATTTCAGCCCCCTACGAGGGTGGTGTGTGGCGGGTACGTGTGCACCTCCCCGACCACTACCCCTTCAAATCCCCGTCGATCGGCTTCATGAACAAAGTGTACCATCCGAACATTGATGAAGTATCCGGCACCGTGTGTTTGGACGTTATAAATCAGGCTTGGACTGCGTTGTATGGTAAGTTCCCGCATATAGTGTACTCTCCCTCTAGCCAGAGGCTCTTCATAGTAGTTCTCATTTGCCTACCTTGCTATATTCGGGACACAGCATGAAGTTAAGAAAATCTAGGTTTTACTAGACTAATTCACTTCTAAGGAGCAAAAAGTAGTAGAAGAGGATCATATGATTTTTCATTAGATTTTCTCTGTTTCCCACAAAATACGTCAAACGTGCTGTACGTATAGTTGTTGATTCTAATCCATTCGATATAATCATTAAGGAATATATTTATTGTATCATTAATTCAAATAAAGAGCGATATTGGGCTCCAACACTCAACACGCAATGCCTTGAAATTGGCCGAATATTAAGAACAGTGTCTAAAACTAGGTTCCCTCTGCAAATATGGATAAGGATGTTTATGTTTATTAAAAGCAAACAATGTTAACTAGTAATTATTCCTCTGTTAAATTATTAATTGCTGCGTATTTTCTGCCTAATTATAGTAATTTTTAACCTTTTATAGATGAATCTTGATACTATTAAATGCATTATTTCCACATACATTACTATTTAAAATGTATCTACTTACTAAAAGATTTTTCTTGCTTTTTAAATAGAAAATTTACAAATAAAGATTTTTTAGCTTTAGTCAACAGCCAATTTGAAGACGCCTAATAAACGTAGTGTCTTAACACTAGATAAAAAATCATGAGTGACTTACAACTTCGCAGATCTATCAAACATATTTGAATCGTTCCTGCCCCAGCTGCTGACCTACCCGAACCCCATAGACCCGCTCAACGGCGACGCGGCCGCCATGTACCTGCACAAGCCTGAGGAGTACAAGAAGAAGGTATCAGGTGAGTTTGACAGTTTGGTTTTTTAAGTTCATTTTGACAGATGTGGTTGGTGGCGTCTCCTTGCCTCTCTTACCACTCTTTGTTGATTCAGTTTTCCAAACCACCTATCGCCAAATATTATTAAGTATAATGCATAATATGATGTTGAATGTTAATGTTTTTTTAGTACACGGTTACTCTTATTCAGCGGAGCGAGCCGAGCGCTCTACTGGAGACTTTTTACACTCTTTGTTACCAATAGGCTCCCAAACAGTTTGACCCATTGAGATGAAAATTTGCAAACATATAGATATGACCACGTAGATGGTTTTAGACGAAAAAAAAAATCTAAAAATTCAATGGACTTGAGCAATAATCAAGTGACAAATTTCCCCATATGTAAAAAAAATGTCTCCTCTGGGTAACGCTAGGCGCCTGCTATAGATACCGATGAGGTGATTAATGTAACTATAATTGAGTTTAGAAAACAATTGATGCTTGCTTCGCTCGACATGTGAACCCTACTGAGATTTTGCGAGCGCAGCGAGTCAAAATTGAGGTCAATCATCTTAGATAGATATATTATAATCCGACATCGCGCTGCAAAACGCTTCTCAGATAACCACGGGTCTCATCATCATAGACAGCCATCTTTTGTCCACTGCTGGACATAGGCCTTCCCCAATTCTCGCCACCACACTCGATCATCAGCTCTTCGGACCCATCCGCTTCCCGTCAACCTCCATATGTCGTCGGCCTAACTGGCAGGGGTCGTCCCACCGGTCGTTTTGTACGGGTTCTCCACTCTAAGACACTTCTGCCCCAGCGGCCCTCGGATCTACGACAGATATGCCCTGGGTCTACTTTATTTTAATTATAAATTTCATTTTATGAATCAAAATCGAAATTTCATGTAAAATATTATGGGACTTTGAACCCGCGCCTATTATAAATTACCTAACCCTTTGTGTTACCAGTTAATTATTATTGTTAATAATAACTTTATAAAATAACATTTGGATCACACCGATCCAGACTACGTCCGTAGGTTCGCAACAGAGGAGGCTCTATTAGAAAAGGACGCCATCACGGGCGTCGGCGCCGCGTCAAAACAAAATGGCGCCAACTCCGACACAGAATCATCAATGTCGGAGTTCAGTGATGACGAAGCCCACGACATGGAGTTATAACGCACGGAATATGTTTGCTAAAAGTTTTGTCGATTTTATTTTGGGCGCCCTCGGTCGTGTTTTTGATGGTTAATCGATTGAGAATTGTAGGGAGATTGGTTGGTTGATGAGTATACTTGAGGTTGTTTGTCTGTCAATGTCGGATTTCTTATTTTTTTGTCTGTAGTGGCTGCTGTACTTTATTATCTTGAAATAATTAAATGCTCAACTACAAATTAATGTTTTACACGAACGAGGATTCAAAAAATTACTAAGTAATGTTATTCATTATTTCACTTTGCTATTGAATTTATAAAATCTTTATAAATATTTATAAATCTTAGGCACTATTTAGTTGGTTTTACAAGTTTTTGGTATTTAATCAAATGCCAAAAATGTGTAAAACCAGTTAAATGAATGAATAAAAAGTTTTTTAAATAAAATAATCATTAAAAGCATGGTCGTATTTAATATTTTCTGGGGATCTGGATTTTAGCTTTAAACATATATGTTCGTGTAAACGTTTTTTTACGGCAAATTTATGGTTAACAAAAATTCTGGGGTAGCCCGGACCATCTGCCCCACATATTCCTACGCCCATAATTAAAAGTATGGCAGCCATTTTAAAACTTCAGGCATTTCCATTGACGTATGTCTGAAATTATTCTAAACAATTGGTGAAAATTTAAATCTGTTTTTGTTTTGTAAAAAAGGTATTCAATTACGGTTGTGCGTTCACTGTTCTAGTAATATATATACTTTATTATATTTTCTAACGTTAAATTATTGGTCTTGAGTACCCTTGAACTTTATATTATCTATGGACTTAGCTACCTTGTATTATAGACAATAGTAATAATAAATATAAATAACCTCAATATTAAAAAATATACATTTTCCAAAAAACGCAGGGCGCCCGTTGACAAAAGGAAATTATCTTACTACCTCAACCATTTAAAAAAAGGGAAACTTTAAAAAAAATTTCAAAAGCATAATTTAAAAAAAAATTACAAAACTCTTACATATCTCTAGAAATGAGTTTATTAGTTTTTACCTTCTGACGTTAGATGAATAAGTTTTAAAAAAATGTTAGTTATACTTGCGTAAAAAATTGTGACGAGGTAGTAACATAATGTTGTGTAACAATAAGTGTTTTATAATCTACTGTCCGCTGTCTATTTTTTTATCTGTGGACCACAATATGCCAATTTTAGGATTCTAGATCTATGCTCAGAATATAAAACGGCGAAAGTGCTTTAAATATAAAAAAACATTGTATAAGAAAATGAATCGTGAATGGTTTCCTTTAAATATGGCTTGTATTGATTGGACACACACGTCACTGCCATAAAGTATAGTTTATATTTTCTTTTTGTCTTCGTATCTTATACTGTGTGATGTGTAAAGTCCGTTTTACGCTTAGCAATATTATAAGAATGGTGTTCACGATAAAAAAGTTGGAAAATCAATGTGACATTAATATAAGTCGTTGTAAGAACATTTATTATCTGTATTCGAAATATTCTGAGTAATGTAATTAATGGAAATGCTTAAGTATGTATATTTTAATAATAAAGCAAGAACATATATATTTTACACCTCAACTATTATACTGGCATCACAGCGGATGAGTGATTTTGTAAATATCTTTTTAATCTGTCCCCCATAGCGTAAACCAACTTTGAGCCCATTATTGGACTACAGTCATCGCTATATCTCATAGGTATTTAATTTTTTATTAGTGTTAATTTTTTTATATATATATAAATAAATACGTCGTACGTTCGTCCATCTCGTTATGACTACGTTGTAGTTTTTATATGGCAACACTGTACACATGACTTGAAAGAAATGGTGAGTTTGAGGAGAGCGATTATTAACAATAATTAAAAAAAAATCAAAATATTATAAAAATTAATAATTATTAACACTTAATTCAGTCGTCGTCGAATCGAATGAAGTCGGATGAAAAAAATCTAACTTAATATATTAATAATCGCTCCCTCATCAGTTTCTATTGTTCGTCTCTTACTGTGATTGATTCTTTAATTGTTTAACGAACGTCAATTCGCCCGTAAAATGTTGGGAGTTATATTATCTGTACTTAGTGTAATTGATAATCTGCTTTAGCACAACGGTTTTTAACTCTTTAACCTGACATTTTGAAATTAGAACTTTGAAATCTTAATTTGCCACTTTTACATATTGACAATTTAGTTAATTTCTCCGTCACATTTTGTACTCAGCGGTCGCTTTACCAAATATTTAGCATTTTTTTAGTTTGATACTCGGCAGACTACTGCCTATGATCATTTTGGCTCTATTTGTAATGATTTTTCTGATGAAATGTTTGTGAATCACGCGTTTTTGTCATAATTTTCTTCTAGTTCTACGTAAGATACGGTCAGAAAAGGCATTACAAACGAATATAATACAGATCTCTAGAAATGACATTTTGCGATCCTCAAAGTGTTGCAATCGTCGTATAATTAAGTTAGGCTACGATAGAATTTAACACGAAAAATATATTAATATAGAACTTATTATATCTTTGAAATGATAACAAGCCATAATATATTTTGGTATAAGGAAATAACGTTTAAAAATTTTTTAGCTATAAATTTGTTTATTTTTTTTATATATTTTTCATACATTTATTCGAGCTTCATAAGTCCACCCAGCTTTTGTTTTCGATGTGCTATTATGAATGATTAATCGATATTGTAATTCTAAACTAGAAATTGATTTTGTATTGTCATGTTTTCTATGTAATAGTCTGTGGTAGCATTCATAATCGCAAATCGCGATATATTTTCAAATGCATTCTTATTTTTATCTATTGACTTGCTTTTTTAATTTGTTGTTACTTGTATTTGAAAATTTAATCAAACAATAGTTGCGGTGATGATGAGAAACTTTTTTAATATCATTAATCGGTTAGTACCAAATTGATTCATATAAGATGTGTATTGTCTGTGGCTGCAAATGTGAAATCAGTTATACATGTAAAAGAATAAAAGTTCATAGTATATTTTTATTTCATTACATGTAATAAACTTACGTTATTTTTAAATTAACTTGTTGTTTGATTGTTTCCTAAATAATCCTATTATCTCTAACTATGGTTTATATTCCCCGTTTACACCATCGACTTATCTGCTAGGGATATAACGAGACGCATTTACACTAATAACATTCACTTATGAATTATTACTTAATGGGTAATTCAGATAAATAATTAATTATTATGTGTTGAATATTGAAAATGCATAGAAATAATTAAAATCCACTTTTTTTTCTGTATCCCGCTTATAACCGGCAGAGGGAACCTATGTTATAAAATAATTAGACTTCGTGCTCCATTGTCCAAAAAATTTATGAGACATTACACCAAGCTTTTTTGTTTTTTGTTTACCTGAGAGAGGGGAAATGAAAATAATTCATTATATATATTCGATATACTATTAAACGTAATTGCGTTTCAATATACAAATTCTTACATAATTTGAACAAGAGAAGGAAAAATAAAATAAAAGGCCAAATGATTTATTAACATAAGTCTATTAAAAATAAACAGTTCAACAACATGCTATGTACAGTCACATTAACTACACTCATAGTCCATAACTCAGGATGTCAGTATTACACTGCACTTTAGGGTGACTTCCATTTTATTTATACCCACATATTATAATATATAAAAGAAATCTTTATGCATTTTTTGTATATAAACTAGTGAGTCTAGTGTTAAATGACTCCATTCTATATTTTCTCTAACTTAAAAGAAAACAAATTTTATTATAATAATAATGTCCAATGAAATACTATACACTTAGTCATGAAAATATGAATACATCTATCATTTTTTAAATAAAAATATGCAATGTGCAATGTACGTGATTTTATACAAAACAATTATTTCATTAATTGGTTGGTCAAAGAAATCGAAGAATGGAGTGTCTTACAAACTACTTTTTCTCACACAATGTGATGGTGAATATATATAGTACTATTTCTTTTCCCTAAAAACACAATCTATGTATATTTGGAGAACTGGGAACATTTACAAATGGCTTAAATTATTTTATTTAACTTTGTGCTTTACCCAAAACCAGTGATGATATAACAATGTACAACTAACCAGTAATAAAACAAGATAATACAATGAAGATAATATGTATCTTGTGTGTTTTATTATGGAAATAAAATTATATACTATAATACTTAATTGTTTTATTATTTATTTATATAGATTTTTAAGTGCAGATTCAAACCCCAAAGTGTCAGCTATAAATGCTATACTGGTGGAAGTAGCGCGGGACAATTATGTAAAAATATAATATAATACAAAATGAATTAAGCAATCACTTCTAGCTACCATTTTATGTTTTATCTGATTAAATTTTCTTAGAGATTGACATCAAGCCTACTTTACTTTGGTTAATATATCTAAAGTCCTTAGCTACAAGTCCCCTCACATTTAAATATTGCATTAAACAAAATAAATTTGTATATATTTCTGCATAGCTTGTGGAGAAAATAAAATTTATATATAATTTTCTACAAAAAACATAAAAAATGGCAGCAGTAATATTGACATAGTCCTTTGTGATAACAGGATTCAGTAACACCATTAGAATTATTTGCACATTATTTGTATTTTAGATCAAGACTAACTTACATTTATTCAATATAAATTTTGTCAATATGTATCTAGAATACAAACAATCGAGCTCTCATACAATACATTATATATAATAGTGTAGAAATGCAATAAACTGTAGTGTTTAGCAAGAAATAAGATAAGAGATTTTTCTTGTATTAAATTTACCAAGTGCGAGCAGACATGCATACAAATAGGTAGAAAGAATAAATAATTTTATGGAACCATTTAAAAAGAAATATATATTCTAAAACAAAAAAAAACACATCTGTTGTATAGAAGCTCCCTTTTAAATATTTATATTTTAGTAGTTTTTCAATATTTATTGTTTATAGCAGCAACAGAAAATGCATCATCTGAAAATTTCAACTGTCTAACATGAGATATAGGCTGGTGTCTTTCACCCTTTGTATATGGAGCTCTAAAAAGACTATATAAATAAAAAAACTATAGAACAATTATTGTGGCATTGGCATATGTTGTGTTCAATGTTGATTTAGGGGAACTAAATTATTTTAATTTTTTTACTTTTGTACGACAATGAAGTAAAACAGTGGGTTTCACGACTCTATCATCTAGTGCAATTTTTTATGTAGATAATAAAATAAATAGTATTTTATAACTGTATAAAATGTAGGAATCTTGATTAATATTTCGGGTTTTTAGCTATTAACACCATATTTTATTCCTTTACAATATAAAACTGACCTTTACTTTGGCAGATTTTTTTATTTTAATACAATTTTTATATGCAAATAAATATAAACTAATAATTAATAGTTCATTGTCCCTTAAACAAAATATAATTTCCCATAAAAGTCCAAAATAAAGAAAATTTACAACTTCAGTGCACATTACTTGATGATTAAAATTTAGATATTGAATACAATAACATAAATGTTAACTTAAAAGTAACTCTAAAAACCCCAAGAAAAAACCTCTTACCATCTCTTGTCTCACTACAAGACTATCTCATCATGACACTATCACATAACTTTCACTGTCACTAACACATTTAACCAATAATAAGTCCACATCCAAATTTGAACTGTTGTTTAGATTGATTGGCCATGCCCGAGAGAGCAAATGTGAAGGGGAGAGGCTGGAGTTTCTTCTCTAGAACTGCTCCAATGTTCCAGTTGGAGTCAGCCATGCCTGGAAATGATGAAAAAAATATTGATATATGAAAACATAATTTATAAAATTTGGATATCTTAGGGAATTGCACTTGAATCTCTTGTTCACAGTCCAAGCACTTGTCACAAATTAAGCTATACATTTTTAAAAAGTTATATTGTATATTTTTTTAAAACCTTTTCTTCAAACAGAAATACATTTTTATAAAATGTCTAAAAATTTTAAGATGGTGGAATATGTTCCTACTCTTCTTCTTTACCATTCAAGAGCTCATAGTCGATTAAGCTATGCTCACATAAAGCTTTGTTGTGATTCTTATACACTTAAGTTATTGTGGCAAAGCGCGGCATTGAGGTATGCCACTCAACACACAATGCCACCCGAATTCGGGGGAAAATGGGGAACTGAATCTTAACACTAGGTTCCCTCTCCCTACCCTACAATGAGCTGAATATAGTGTGTTATTGTGTGATTTTGATTTTGTTAAATAATTAGTGATAAAAGATTTAGATTTAAGAAAAGATGTAATTATTAATAACTATTTCTAATAAAAGTCGAATCGAAATATATTCAGTACTAAACAACTATAATTATTTAACAACTATAAGTATATATCAATAGTATAGTAGTTATAAAAATATAAAAAAAAGCATAAAGCCATTGTGTTGTGGACGCCACCGGGGCAAAAGTAAATAAATATTTCCCTTGACTGGGCATCAAACCCAAAACCACATTTACCTTACTACACCACCATGGCGTCATTACTTAATCTTTTAAGTTATTTAATGTTAAAAGAGAATAATTAATATATACCTCTAAATACAAGTTCTGCCTTTGGTATAGTTACTTGGTAGCCGATGGTGCCTACTGACTCCATTCCTCGGAATGACGTTTCCATTTCAGCTACTACCTGGAATAAAATAAATATAATATTTTTTTGAGAAGATTTGAGGTCAATCGTGGAATAGGGTCACAACAAGCATGTGATAATAAACATAAACATTGTGAAAATATTTTATATTTTCATTACCTTACTCTAGTCACAAGGCAAAGCACGGTGTTGAATTTCGCCACTTAACACGCAATGCCTTTAGAATTCGGCGGAAGCTAAAAAAATTAAAAATTACCTGCAATTGTTCACTAGCTTGTTTAAAGTAACACACATGGAAGCTAGCCGCACCCAGTGTGGCTGACACTTCTGAATCTGGAAAGTAAAACAGAACATTTCCATTTTATTACTTATAATTATATACACTGTAAACAGCTATGTGCATAGTTATAGTAGGTAGGATATGGAATATGGGTTCAATTTCCACTATGGTAGTGTGTACCCCCTGTACATACATATTATATAATAATTATTATTATTCATAAATGACAATTGTAAACACGCTATCTCAGCATACCAAATATTTTCGGTAGAAATGCAATTGTGAAATTATTTTCTGCTATTGTTTTGCATGTAAATAACGAAATTTAATACATAATAAATTCATCAATGAGATGAAACTAAAAAATACACAAAACTAAAAAGATTTTACTGTTTTCCTTATAGATGTTTGATTTTTTTTATTAACTTTTTATTACTCAAAATTAGACTTCAAACTAAGAAATAAAATACCTATAAGATAATATTTCTTTTTAGTCTTATTGAAAGAAAACACAGTTAATTGAGGCCTGTTGTGTCTTAGGGACACCAACATACAACTATAAATGCGACAATTGTGTTCAATTCTCACTCAAGGAAATGAAACTATTTTCCCTTCTGGTAACGAGGCAGAGTGCGGCGTTGAGTTCGTATTTATGTACATTATATATAATAAATTTTCACAGAGTTTCTAAATAGTAAATTAGTTCTATTATCCATCTTGATGCTGTCAAATATAGGACTAACAAAAAACTAATTCAATACAGTGGTCAACTCGTGGCCGCTCTGCCAACAGCACAGCCAAGTCCACTGTTAACGTACTGACCTTCACGGACTGTCAGAGTTACCATTTGTACTTTTTCTTCTTCTTGGTTCTTGGTTTCACGGTGAGTACACTATAAATTTTGTATATAAAACAGTTGTGTATGACACTTGATACATTCTAAGAGTGAGGTAGAATTTGTCATGTGTCATACAAAACTTAACTTATTGTCATTTAGATTTGACCTTGGGGTTGAAGATACAGGTAATAAAGAAAGCATTGTATATCAATATTTACCATCCATTGTATATCTGGCCGCCGCTGACGCTACAGCCACTTCACCTCCCGCTATGCGCGGACTCGACTGGTACACGAGCTCCGCGCCCAGCGTTAAACGCCGCGTCACTGCCTGCAAATGTTTCGAATATGTATATGTGTTATTATTCTTATATTCAAATGTGATTAATGTAAAAGAATAATTCTTTAAAATATGACATTTTTCACCAAATAGTATTAAAAAAGGTAATTATTATATTCTTAAAGGAATTATCGCATCAGCTTCAAGACCCAGAATAACGAAAAAGATAGTTAGGGCACATCAAAAGAGTGAATGACAAATAATATGCCAAATATTTTTGAAGAAAGAGTGAGTAGTAACAGAGGCAAGGGGAAACCTCAATTGACCTTTGAGAACAGTTTCAATGATAATTGTTGTAAATGTTATTCCACACTTAAAAAATAAATCTAAAAAGATTTTTTTCTTTTTTTTAGCTTCTTTTTCTTATGTAGTATTCAGGTAGGTAAAGGGGGCATAGAGTTAAGACCACTGTTCACTTTTTAGATGAACAAATTTAGAAAACATAGGTTTTATACTGTGGATATAAACCCTAAAAAACATTACCTGTAAATAATGTCCAACAAAAACAGATGATTTCTCACTGCAGTCTGGTTTACCTACAGCTAGTGCTAGTGTATAGTCAGGTCCTTTGTACTCTAATGTGCCTTGCGTTGCAGTTAACTTGCATTCTTGGACCTAAAAAGATATAATAAATAAAAAAATGATTACTACAGCATATAAAATTTAATAACATTTTTTTAAATAAATAAATGTATTTTAAGATTTTTAAGACATTTTATAGCTAACCTGTGCGGCACCTTTAACTCTAATTTCTGGTGTAAGCTGATGAATAAGATTAAAGTTCACATTCCCTGCTGGATCCACATCTCCAAGAACAACAGGGAAAGCTTCGGTGGGTGAAATTTGTTTAGTGCCAATGTATGTCGCTCCTAACTTGTAGCCATTTTGCATTGAACTCATTGTGAGGGTGTGTGACATCTGAAAAATTTTTAATAAGTGTTATGGCCCTCAAGTTAGGCTTTCTAAAGCCTTGTGTATTGTAAATTCAAAAATATTAACAAAAAAAAAACTTATATTAAATCTTTGCAGCAATTTTTGTTATCTCCAGGTTGGCTACAACTCATCTATTAGTACAGACAGAACCTGGGAACCTACTATTAAGACACATCATTCAAATTAAGACACTTTTGTTCCCCACTTTTACCGAATTCTGGAGGCACTGTGTGTAGACTACGAGACTTCAACACCATGCTTTGCCTCATTACCAGGACAGGTATTTAATTACTTAAGTGGGAACCGAAACCACAACCTATCACATTTACAGTTGCACACTTGAGCCCATGCATCATTTGTAATTTTATACTTATATTTATTATAATCATAATTAATTGAGGCTATTGTCACCTATTACTGTAAATATAATTGTTAAAATATGTTTTGTCATAGTATTCATTGGTCTTTTTCTATTCTTGACTACAGTAATTGAGTGGTAAAGATGCTGCCAATATCCCAACTTAGGATTATCAATTGTGAAAGTTGGAAGCAGTATTCAACTATACAACATAATATGATGTTGGTAAATTAAAAAATAAAATATTTTTTTATAGAAGATCCCTATCATAATATTTATAAAATTATTTTAGTGTTTGAATTATAAAAATGTTGAAAATTACCTGGAAGTGATTGGAAATGCCTTTATTTACCATAAGTTTTCCACCCTCAAAGTTCACTGGCATGACCTCTGTAATTTTTTTACATAAAAATAACCACTCCAACATTCATCAGTTAAAATAAAAATTTCAATATAGAAGATTACTTTTGTACTCAAACCTTCTAAAAGATTTTTTGACCATCATACAAAAGCATTATTTTCATACAATATTACGATTAAGCAACTATATATGGTTAAATTTATCTTATCTGAATACAAACAAGGCCAATTTCAGGTTGGGGATAAATGATGGAAACTTAAAATTATATTATATACTAAAAATATTATTTAAATTTAATTTCATTGTAAACTATATTTATAACAGATTTTTTAACCAGTAATTAAACAATATTAAACGTGAAAATTCTTGGATTACATCACAGGTAACCAAACTTTTCTATTTAGCCTACATACATATTTTAAAATATTTATGAATGAATTGATAAAAACAACAATTTATAAGAAAATTATATGGAAGAGACTATTTAGTAAACACGTATTTATAGTTATTTAATATATACAAAGCTTACCTTTGGTCTTTTTATGTAGTTCATCCAATGTCCCGGGATTTTCACGTTTGTAAGCATTTTCTATGTTTTGTGCATCTGCGCTACTGAGTGCTGAGTTAGAAACGCGATATCTGCTCGCTATAGCACCCATTTTACTTAATTTATTTCACTATTTTTCAAATTTATACGAAAAGCGATGAACATGTGCAGCGAAACACAAATCGGCAGAATAAAAGAGAATCGATGTGAAGTTGACAGAAAATGATATTGATCATAGACTATAGAATATAGTAGTGTAATAAGATATTCTAAAAAGTATACAATGCGCTAGAATTTCGAAATTAATGAAAGTAAAAGTATAATTTTGTTTTCCATATCAATAAAAAAATATCAAAATATATTAAATGTACATAGGTGAAGTTACACAGCAAATAATTGATATATAATATTTATCTTCATTTAAAGTTGTATACATACATGTAGGTCTACTATATAATATAATAAAGCATACCGAAAGTACAATCTGACATATCATGAAATCACTTTGACAGATGTCAAGAAGATCAAATATTCAATTCCTCTTCTGCAGCGCTTAGTTTATTTACAAATTACAATTTTATAATTGAATTACATACATCTGCTGTTGAAAGCAAATCAAGTATCATAATTTTAAATACACAATGCCCAAAGTAGTATCAAGAAGTATCGTGTGCTCCGATACAAAAGATCAAGAAGAATACAATGAGACGAAACCTCTACACATCTACTATTGTATTTGTGGTCAAATGTCCCTTATTTTAGACTGCACGACGGATAGATTACCTTTAAGACCAACAGACGGTGCCAGGGTTATAGATGGATCAAAACACGCTCATAAGCTGACCTCGGATCCCGATGAAACAGTTTATTTAAAACGTGACAAAGGTATCGAAAGACAATACAGGTTAAAATGTAGAAAATGTGGTATACCTCTATATTATAAGCATGATCGAAACAGTAATGTGGTTTTTATCATGAACGGAGCATTAGTGCAGTCAGCGGAGGGATCCTTAGCCGATATCTCTAAGCAAGTAGCTTTATCGCAACCAAAAAAAATTATGGTCACGAAACATACGAAAAACATGGGAAAATTCAGTTCAGTTACAGTATCCACTATAGATGAGGAGGAAGACGAGATTGAAGCTAGGGAAGTTGCTGACAGCTATGCAAATAATGCAAGGATAATCGAGAAGCAGTTGGAAAGAAAAGGCATGAATAAGAGGCAAGCTGAAATGCCAGCACAGAATGTAGCAGAAAAAAGGGTTAGGGGAACCCTTATAGATAAATGAATTATAGATAAATTTAATATAGTGCACAAAAACCTGTTTAAGTAGCCAACAGGATTAATGGTTATCTGGTCTTTATTTTCATGATCTGAAATGAGTAATTTGTTTGTTAAGATACAATTTAATAAAGCTCTTAATAATAAAAAAATATATTTATAATTTATATTAAATTGTTTGACTGTTTATAATTATTTGTATTTTTGTTTATCTGTATGCCTAACAACAACAATTAGTCTCAATCCATACATAGAAGATTTTTTTATTAACAGTCAGAATAAAACAAACAACATAATTTTCGACATTTTTATTTATATGAAAACAATTTTACAATGTTTTTAAACCATAAATATAGATAATTAATAAGGTTTCAATTTAGTGACTGACGGAATAAATATATTTTTAGTTTAAATTTTATTTACATAATTATGTACAGTCAAAAGTCCATTATAACTAGCCATTGCTAGAATATAAAAAATTTACTTAAAAAGACAAAATTTGAATACAGATTTCATAATTTGTACATTATTTACAATTTAATTCATATATTTAAACATTTTCACTGTTATAATATTAAGATTTTTATTTTTTTATAGAGCTATAACAATATTTAGAATTTCTTTGCTATTTTAACCTTATATGAGTGAAATAATATTTTATTATATACACAACAGACACGACAACATGTATAGGAAGAAAATGTATAATAAATATGTCTAATAATTTTATAAGTTATAACATATTAAATTTAAATAATAAATAAACTATGTAATAAAACTTAAAAAACTACAGTTGGCACTAGACAGTCAAAAACGAAATAGTTTTTTGGAAGAATAACTTCATACATTGGAAAATAAAATTATTAAATTAAAAAGTAAATATTTTATAAATAAAAGACATAAAATAGTGGTTGAAGATGTGTTGGCGAGGTTTCAATATATTTATAATTTCAAATTAGGCAATTTTCACAGACTTTGGTATATTAACAGGGGTAAAAAAAATATAAATTTATTTTGAAAGAGAATTGTAGATATTTTCGCTTAATCCTAGAGGAATGTGGCTCTTGGTAGATCGGGGAGCATTCGTCTATTCTAAGATTGAGAGTAAAAGGGCACTTACTAGGAATACTTATGCTATGTTTTAAAACATTCACTGGAGCACCAAAAACGAAGTTTAACGATAATTTATTGCATTATTTGATATAGTAGGTACAGAAATTTTTATTGATACAGTTATTTTTTAAATAACTGCTTTTTACTTGCATAATTTACTTATGTAATAATATAGAGATAATGTAGATGATTTGTAAAAATTGTTTTAATTTTCAATAGTCAACGAAAAATCATATTTAATATTAATAATTAATAGTAATATACTTTTAAATACAATAAGATCACTTCTTGAGTGACACAGTTTTTATGTTCATAAGAATTCAAATCCATAATTTTCGTTAATATTGATTTTCGGTGCCTCCCTCTCATGAAATATCTTTCAATTTTTATGACAATGGACTACGCAATCGAAATTGATGAAATTTGTCTCTTGACTTCTTAAATGCTTTTCAATATTAATTATTATGTTATAATATTTCTACTGTCTTTTCAGAAAATTATTGAGTAGGTATAATATAAATTAAGGAACATTTTTTTTATTAAACATTGGTTCGGTTCTATAATTATAGTTACATGTCACGTTCATAAATATAATGTTAGAAAGCAAGTGTAAGAGTAACAAAACTACTACTTTTTGGATTAACAAATAAA
This sequence comes from Heliconius numata, assembly GCA_016802625.1. NCBI lineage: Eukaryota > Metazoa > Arthropoda > Insecta > Lepidoptera > Nymphalidae > Heliconius > Heliconius numata. Next base: position 603,626 of record JAEBDU010000010.1, on the reverse strand, counting down.
ATTCATTTTTTTTGAGTACGCAGTACGTATATATTTTATGTAGGTATATATAATACATTTAATTAATTAATATATATTTTTGAATTTGGTGGTATATGTGCTCATTTTTAACTGGGAAGTACTATAAAATATATGGCACCAATTCCCTTGCAAATGCCAAATTTCTTTGTAATGCTTTGAATCGTTGATGTTAATTAAACTTGATAGGATGATAGGTAAAATTATTTAGTCGATCGTTTGTATAAATTTTATATATTAGTTCTGTGAGTTCTTTTTAACCTTTTGCACTCCGTTGTCGTCGTATTTGCGACATTAAAAAGCTAACAGTAAAAGGCTGGAGTGCAATGGGTTAAGATATTCAAGGCGATCCTTTAAGAATTAAGTAGGGAATATTGAGAATACTATGATTATGTTCATGTGTGTAATGTGGTCGATTTATTGCTATAGTAACAAATTTGATATTATAAAATAAAAAAAAAATGTTTTAAACATAAAATATCTAAACAAATAACATTCAAATTGAAACCTAAGAGGGCAATCTACTTGAGTGGTGGAGCTCAACGCCGCAGTTTGCCTTCTTACCAGAGTATAATTTTAAACTATCATTTAGTTATGCTGTAGCTTTAATGACAATATGACATGACATCACAATAACAGTTTGTTGATATGAAACCTACAATTGAATTCCTGAAAGGCCGTCGACATATTACAATATGGAGTTACGGACTTAAGTACTTAAATATAAAGTTTGCCAAGTCTTTAAGTGCGGTATTGTCACTCTGATGTAAGTATATCTGCTTATTAATAAAGTGAAGAGTAAATGCAAAAATTGTGTTTTAAGTAATAATTTGGTAGAAAATTTTTACGAACAATTATATAGAATTCACTATAACGAGCTAGCGATGTTTCAGTCGGGCTTACTTTCAAATGAAGAAAAGACGTTTCGTTTTGTATGGTCCATTTTTACAAAGGAATCTAATATCGTCTACTTATACACTAGTTAGTCAATAGGTACAATAATAATAATTAATACTCAAATTTTGAACAAGCCATCACACAATTTTTAACATTTATAAGACTTACCTACATCTTTCTTAAAACTCGAACAAACTTTAAATTGTTAAATAAAGGTCAGACAAATAAGAAACCTAATTCATTAAAGATTTGAAACTTTACTTTTTTGTTATTAATATATCGTCAGTTTACATTTGGAATTTATTTAAAATAATAAAAAAATATTAGCAAGAAATTTTATACTTTTCCTTCAATTAAAGAAAATGGTAAGTATATAATAATAATAATCAGATAAATATATGAAAAAAATTCACTCTCGAGTGCTATTTGTTATTTAGATTTAATTTGCAAATGATGAAATATTTTATTTAAACATACAATCGTATAACAATTCCGTAGTACAATAAAAAACTGAAAGCTATATTTGTAAAAGGATCCCAATATCGAGGAGAGTATTTCCTAATCTATACTATAAAATATCTACTAAACTACGAATCTCACTTGACTGCGAAGCAGTCGAAGAAATTAATTGGCTGAATATGACGTGCCTTGGTCTTACTGTGTATCATAATACTTAGTATCATGAGACGAGAAAAAAGGCGGGCTTGTCAGTTATTTTATCAAATATTTTTCAACGTTATTACTTTAGGTATACCATTTCATTTAAAATCAATAATTCTTGCAATAAAATAAATCTTTAATTGTTAAGAAAAATCTAACAAATGGCACTAAACGATGGCACGTTCTATGGATATGAAGTATCTATGTTGTATCAACCAGGTGAGCACGTCACACTCAACCTCAATCTAACTACATATTTAATGATCTGGTCGTGTCCGCCAAAAAGGCTTAGTTGAGCATATTATCAAAGTGTAAAATCGAGTAGTCGCAGTTGAACGTATCTAAACCAGCACGGGGCGCCGGCGCGGCCGCCGCGGCTCGGGCTCTGCTATAACCGCTCGCGGGGCCGGCTCAGCACCTCGCCCTATACAATCCCAGATGGTACCCTATACCTTCGTATATTGTTGATCGGTGCGTATAGCACTACGGTTGTGGGGTAGTTAATTTCACCACCGATTTCGGAATTTTGTTTTGGTTTTTCGCAAAATATTTGTCTATAAAAAAAAACTTTATTTCCTTTGTCAAAATAAATAAGGCTTTAAGCTCAGCGAGTTTTTTTAAAATTAAAAAACAAATAATGAAGGGTATATTTTATAGATTAGCTATAAATATACTTTCCAGTAGTTTGTTATTCAAATTGTTAAGTTAAGTACTCAAAGTTAGTCCACTTTGAAAATAAAAGTGTTTGAGGCTGGTCTCCTAGCTAGTTACGTAAGCTACGTATCCGTTATGAAATATTTTTTTATTTCATTTTATGGTTAGCATTTCTGTTAAAAGATTTTCACAAGGTGAAATAATTTAGAGAAATTGCCATCTGGCGAGTGAGGATGCTAATTTTTAAATCATCATATCATACTACCAAGCATAGTAAAGTTGCTCATTTTACAATAAATTAAAACACTTGTGAACTGAAAGCCCCATTATTTATTGTCTTATTTAAATTTGAGCCAAATTATTCAATCAGGTACAAAAGCAGGTGGTGAAATTAACCTGACTTTACTCACGAGATGCTTACCACTTGAGGTTGTTGGATCTGAACATGTTTTAAGTTCTTCTCTTTAATCATAAGTTGATGCGCCGCCCTGAAATTTTATTATATGAATCATAATGTTTGCATTTTTTTTGGTAATCTATTGTCCTATTTATGTATGCATCTATATCTTCAGAATACTCGCTTTGTCTTACAAATGAGGAAGTCATTTTCGAAAACGGGTTATGAACCTACAGCTATCACACTGAGTCGGGCTCTACTAGTAAATCGTACCTATCCATTTGCTCTTGAGTCATATCAAGTGCCTCCTGCATTTCCCTCGATGTGTTCCTCACGAATTCTGGATCGCAGTACTCCGCTAAGCCTTGTTCCGCTAACACCTGTTCAAAATGTTAGCAATAAAATATTGCGTTTTCTTATTTAGAATGAATTTATACAGGTATATTTAATACATAAATGTGACCCTGCGACCACGTGGTTATGTTATTTATTTGCTACATTCAATTTTCATATTTAACCAGAAAAATGAAAGTCACGTCTTGTGAGGTATAATTGAAGAAATGTGTTATATCATAAAATCTATCAAAGGAATAGTAAATACTAGAGAACAGGGCTGAAACCCTTATTTATATACCAGCATCCTATTGTCACTATCCTAGTAGCAATAGTACTAACACATCTAGGACATATGATTTTAAAAATATTCTTTTGTAAGAATTATGCTTGTGCATAATCAAATAATCTTTAATATGGTGTTACCTTTAACTATATCCCGCGTATGAAAAGGAAACGGGAACCTGGTGTAAAGACACTTTGGTCTCATTAAGCCGATTTCTGGAGGCATTGTGTATTGAGTCTCGAATGGGAATTGAACCCACAAACTGTCGCGTTAACAGTCACACGGTTTTGCCCACGACTACCGTCAATATTTTGAGTAAAATGTTCTTACCCTCGTGACGAGACTCTCAGCGGAGCCGACCACCGGCACTGAGCTGTTGCGGGGACTCCCGGGCAGCGACACCACACTGCGGCAACTATCGCCGCCTGTTTTATTATTATTTTAATTAGCACAGTTTTCAGTTGTAAAAAAAAGTCCTTAAATATCGTGTATAAATTTTATATATTAATTAGCTTTTGTTGCTAAAATTGTTTTTCAATTGTACTAAATGTAGGAAAAATTTAATGGCTTTGTTAGTAAAGCAGACTCTAAATTACTTAATAATACTTATCTCTAGAAATACGGATTACTTTATCTCATTTTGCTTACATCGCCAATTTTCTCTAATCTCTACTGTCTCATTCATTTACTTTATATACATTTAGTACTATTTCAAGCCTATCCAAGCTATGAGTTCTGAATTTTGAAGCAGCTATTCTAATTTTTTTCTAATCACCAATTTTATACGGTTCTCGTGAAGTTTTGTGAATTCTTCTATTCGTGCAAGTTTCAGATGCAAGCGTTAATTTTTATTATTCCTCACTAAAAGCTTCTATTTGTTATTCTATACTAATGCATTACAGCCGTCCCAATGAATTGTTAGTTTTCATGTCCATTAACTGTTTATTGGTGTAGTGGTTTACTTATAGCTTTTCGCTTCCAATTTATAACATTATGTTATAAGTATTTATTCATTGTTTAGTTATCTTCATATACATATATACTCGACTACTCCGCTTAAATTAGGGAAAGATATTTTTGTGTAAAGGGAGTAAAAAATATTTAATGCTGTGCTAATTTTGGTACTGTTTTGTGTAATTTTAGCTGTCACAATAATGTTCAGGTGGAAGCATAAGGTTATTTAGTGTAATATTTAAAAATTGTGCAAAAAGTTGTGTAGGAGAATTTTTTGGAGTGTAGGTTAATGAGATGATGTTGGCCACGTGATAGCTTGCGTAATTGTGTACTTATACCACTTTCACTGATTGCATTCCTTCATGATAATATTGTTCCTGAAAAGCTTGAAATAAGTTAGTGCATGATGCTCGTCATAAGAAAGTTTCCTTCATATGGACGTTTGAGCTGTATTACTTCATTTTAAGCTCCTAGTTTATTTTATTCTGCCTAAAAATTTACTTCAACCATCATAATTAACATACTATGAATGTATTCGTCTATATTTTCTATATAAAAAATATTTAGATACAAAACTGACTTTTTATTTAAATAATATTCAAAACGATAATATGAATGTTGGGATTCATTGCTGGACTAAAACCCAACAAAACTAAGAAGGAAACTTCCCGCGTGCAGACCTTCTACAAGCGGGCGCTGGTGCGGCGGTGCATGCGGGGCTGTGGCGGGGACGGGCGCGGGTGCGGGCGCGGCGCCCGACGACGCGGAGCGCACCATCCGACCTGCGGGCGGGCGCGGCGAGCGCGGCGCGCGCAGGCTTCGGCGCCCACCGCCGCGCGCTGCCCCCGCGCCCTCTGCGTGGGAGAACGCGAAGGGCAGGCGCGCCGCCGCGTTGTAGCCGTACAGCGTCATGGCACGCGACTCGGCCGGCGCGCACGGCCGCGCCAGCAGCGCCGATATCTTGGGCGCTATGGTCTCGGCGGGCGACGGCGTCTTGTCTTCCGGCGACGCCTTGCGTATCGCCAGCTTGTCGGCGCCCTCGGGGTGCACCTTTTGTCGCGAGACGGGGGACGTGGACTTGGCGCCCGCCGCGTCGGGCGTCGACAGGTAGTTGACGCACCCGAACGCGAGACCGATCTGTCCGAGCATTTCGGGGTAGTTCGACTTTTGGTTGCTATCCAATGCGGCGTGGAACAAGGTTAGTGTTAGTCACAAAACGCAATGCCAGAAAATGTAAGTGAGTGTTAGAGGAATGAGTACGTAATCGGAAAACCACTCGTTCACACGTTTTAGCTACCTTTGTAAATAGCGTTCTTTAGATCGTTTGTTGTAGCTCTGCAATAAGGCGAGACAGTGATTATTTTCCATTGAATACGTAATATTAAACATGAAGCTATGATGATAGGAATAATGATAAAATAGAGAATACTCACTCGAGGACTTGGTATATTTTCTCTGATTCTCCGTTGAATATCAGGGGCCTTAATGGTATTTGTTCTTTTGGTTGACCATTGGCCCTAAAAATGAAATATATTAATATTTTCTTTATATATGTAATATTTTAGGGGACTTAAAGCTGTAATAGTATAATAAGCTAAACGAACTTACAAATTGGGTGCTAATGGCAATGGTCCTACTCCATACTCGCGTTGCATTAATGAACTTAAGTGGTTCCCAACGGCTTCTGTTAAACATTTATACATACTTATGTATTTTTCTGCTCTACACAAAAATTACAAAAATATGTATTTTTTCTATATTCGGTTAAAATAATACTACCTGGTGGACCTTCGCCATGTTTCCGAGGCCTGTGAAAGTGTCTGTTGGGGCCGTGCCTGCGTATACTGGACCAAACTCCACCGAATAATGAATGATTTCGCTGTGGAAAATGTTATCAGTGTTATAAATCAAATATTTAGGCATTTTATTTAAGATTTTACTATTAGCGTTTTCAAATTATCTAGAGAGACAAAAAACGTCTTTAAAAAAACTATGAGTAACTAGACGTATATTATCAGAAGCATTTTACAATTTTGAAAGATGATTTATATTCTCTACTATATGAAATAAAATAAAGTTCAATTTTAATTATTTATTTTCTCTGTGTACATTTATATTCTAAGCCGACGATATATGCATATAAGTTACGGAGCGATATGGTCTCTATCCACAGCCTTGGTTTCTGACTAGATTTACTTTTAGTTTTTACTTACCCTATGCATAGGTACATCATTATCTGGTATAACTTCATCGAGGGTTCCCGAGATCGCTCTCTTTAGCTCCGGGCCAGCCTCGTGCAGAGTCCTCAGGCCGGCCTGTAAAGTCATCTGATGACACTGCTCATCGGTCTGTCTCATCTCTTGTTCCTTTCTTTTTTTGAACCTTTACACCAATTGTATGTTTAAGTCGACGAGTAAATATTAATATGAGAAGATAGATTTTTTGGTCTATGCAGCTATTTATACAATACATTAGTAGCTAAAACTTGATCAAACGTGAAATTTTAAAGCCACACTTTATAATCCAATGTATGTGTGCAACTAAATTTTTAGCTATTCTATTGCGATATACTAATAACATTTTTACGAATATTGTTTTTTGTATTTTATTTTTTCAAATTTTTCGAATTTTTACACGTTTATTCTATATTTTGTTATACGCTACTAAAATTTAATCTAGCATTTGCTAAATAAAAAAACCTTTTAAAACTTGATATGTTAAATGTGGCTGTTTCGATATTCATGTGTGTCTGTTGATAAAATCCGATAATACACAAAAACACAACATTAAATTTCGGATATTGGATGGGCCTTCTGTCAGTGCATGCGTATGTCGTGATTAGACCGTGTGATGTATGTGGGTACTTTGAAAAAGTCTTCAAACCGTTTAATGTTTATGGAATATTAAGTCTCGAAGGACCATGCGGGGTACAACCGAAAACATCTAGGATTGAACCTACTATCTTTTGATTTGATTACTATCGTCTATATCCGAGCTCTTATAAAAACACTAAAGGGCAACATTCTCTCTCCTAAACAACATACGTTTTCTCAGATGGGTTACTTACGCGTGATTCCTATGGAACAAAAACATAGAGTCAGTGTTAAACTGAACATAATAAAAATATATATTTAGAGTTTAAATACAAAATAAAACACAATTTACAATAATAAGTTATAAGTTCTTATATAAATTATTAACTTTTCGCACAAAAGTTAAACTTGTTCATTAATTAGTATTTCCTATGGATAGTTATTTGACCTATTTTTTTAGTTTTTTTTTTCTAACTAAGATTTTTTTAGTTTTTTTTTCTATTAGATATTAAATTTATTAATAGCTTTGTATAATAAATTGACACATGTAAAAGCTATAAGAAAGACTGAATAATGTACAATATTATATAAGATTGTAATATCTCATGGTGCCTATGTATTTTAAATGTGTGTTATTGCAATTATAAAAATATCAAAGTTTCGAATCCTTAATCTGTAACTTTTTAGCTAGTGATAGTTGGCCAATTTTTATCCATCTTCGTTTGTAGAAAAAAGAACAACTGTAACTGAAAAGTCTGGCATGTCATACATTAAAAATAATTATAACTTCATCAAATAAAGTGAATAACTTTTTAGTTATTCAATGTTTGTAGCAATTCTTTAAATATTATGTAAAAGATAATACCTTCTAAAGTAATCCTGTATAAGGAATGTAGCGTAGAACTTGCCAACAGTGATCTCGTTGGGGTCCCCTGGAGGTGGTACTACTTGATCCAGGAGTTTGGGAGAAGTTCTCTTCCAGATCTTTTTGATGACCGCTCGAAGTTCTGTGTTACAATCGTCGATGTTGCCTGTGAAGTGATATTTTGATATTACTTAGAAAAATTTTTTTTTTGCTGTTTCAATTTTTATTTATGTTTCTATATCTTCAGAATTTCGTGAGATAGATCTATTCGTATATTTTAACTTAATATTAAGACACTATTCTTCACTTTCCTTTAATTTTAGATATATAATAATTTTGTTTTCTTTAATATATAGCGATGTAACGTTATCCCCCTTTTCTTTTTTCATAATTCTTTTATTTACAAAAGGTTGTCTGTCGGAGATAGCTTGAAGCAATAAGATATCCTTTACATACATGGTATCAACATACGTTTCTATAACTTTGTGTTATTACCATCAGTTTTGATCTTGAGCGACGTACGAACAACGGCGAAGAGCGTCGCGTTGAAGAGCACCGTCCCGTCCGAGTTGAGCGGCATGTTCATGGAGACGAGGCGCTTACACGCCACGCGGTGCGGACACAGCTTGCCGAACCCTGTCCCGGGAGGTAGTTGGTTTAATATAATATCTTCTCTTCGCTCACCCAATTTCTACCCGTGTAAACATTAGGTGCTATTCAAGCAACACAATATAGCTTTATGTTATAAATAAACAATTAGAAATTTAAATCTTCATAAAAAACAGAATAGAAATAACAAAATGTACAATAAATATATAGCATACCTAGAGGCGGACTAATTTTTCTTAATAAAGTAACTACATCTAAATGTTTTATTCGTCCTTTTGCATCTGGATCATATTCACTCCATAACCTGAAATAGTTATGTAATTACGATATAGGTATATATATTTTATTAAGACAGTAAAATTTATTTTTATTTATTTAATTTATTTTTATTTATTTATTTAATAGTACAACTATTTATTAATTATATTACAATAGATGCAATTTAAGCTCTCCACCAACCTTATAAAGTCCAATAATAAGAAATATTACGAATAATAGAACCAGAAACGTAATTAATAGAATAGAACCTTAAATAGTGTCCATTTATCTTCACATAGTTTTTTCTAATAACGCTGTTACTGTACAAATAACTATTTGGCCCATTTATTTTGAAAGTGGTGTAAGTCCATTTTCTTTTGTGTCGAGAAAATTAAAGGTTAGTATATTTGTTGATTTAAAAATATAGGCAAATAATATGAGGCCTGGCATTGTTTCTATTGTTTTATCAACATTTAATTTGTTTATATAAATTTGTTTTTGGCTAATTAGACTACGATAACACATATTTATGTGCTGTAAATGGACTTACACCACTTTCAAAATTAGGCAATTGTAAAAATCGTTTAATTTCAATTTTGAAAAATCAAATATCGCTTAAAATATACTTCATTTTAATATAATTTTGTTTACAAATACGCATAACAACACATATAATTTTATTTTAGACGGCAATTACATTGTTATTACAAGAATTTACATATTCTCAATTAAAATATGCATGATGCACCGGAGGTATATAGGGTAGTAGCTGCTTCATGTCTTTATATTTTTCGTACGTAATACGTCTGACATTTTGTCATTTTTCACGTAATATCACACGTAATCCTATAAATATTATAAGTCTGAAACATTGTAAGTTTTTTTATTTGGGTAAAGGTATCGCCAAAAGTACGTAATAGATTGGTTTCAAATTTAATACACAGCTAGAGTATGAATTGGAATAGTACATAGGCTACATTTTATTTAAAAATTCAACTCCTAAATAATATAAAATTAGAAAAATCGTAATAAGATTGGGGATTTTTCTGCAAAAAGATGTTCTACTGTTGTTTTTGCTGTTTTTTTAATTCGCCAAAATACGGGCAAAAATACGGAGTCATACAGCCTTGTCGTATTTATTTTCTTCTCACAGGTTATGCGCTGTACATTTTCTAATACATTTCTCTAATTTTTTAATATCTATCTTTTAACTTACGAGTAGTGGAAACACGGATGGGAAACAATGCAAATCGTCCGCGGGACACATAAAATAAATGAAAAATAACAAAACACAGATCGGCATCCATCTGCTATACCTCTGTCAATTGGACTTACACCACTTTCATAATCAATGATTATGCAATTTCATTAACCGACCGATTTTGAGTTGTACAAAACATGGGATTTTTTTGAGAAATTAAACATGGACTTGTTATAAATAAATAATTTACATTAAATTAAGCATGAATTACGTGATAGCTCATTTTTTCTCAAAAATGGACTTACACCACTTTCAAAATAAATGGTCCATTTAATGTTTGAGTGGATAATGTTGTTTTACCTTATAAATTCATCTAAATGGTGTGGTCCCAATATTGACCAGTCTCTTGTTAAATAGTCAAAATTATCCATAATGACGGCAACGAATAAATTAATTATCTGAAAACAAATATGATAAACTTGAAAAAGGAAGCTTGAAAATAAATATACGTATCCGTTTGGATGAAGCAAAATATTATCAAATATATGATAATTTATATATACTAACAAGAAAAGAACACAAGACGTAGAAAGAAATGAAGTATGGGAAAGCGAGGACGCTGCCGCAGGAGCCGCTACTGTCTTCTTCCCCCTCTTCCTCATAGTTCCTGTCGCAATGAACATCCGGTTCCGGAGATACTCCCATCATTATGTCCTGCCATGCTTCACCTGGAAAAGAAAATGTATAATACTTGTAATTATAACAGTTTTGAACTTAAATAATTAAAAAGAAGATGATGTGACATAGATAGAGTACAGTCTTGTGACAAATTAAAAGTTTTGCACTCTTCCAAAAGAAATTATGTAAACATCCCATTTAGAAATTCAAATACAATAGGGGAAAGAACTTAATTGAATTCCATCATAAATAAAAAGAAAAACTATTTAAATATTTAAAAAAATATATGTTAGTACTTAATAGTGAATAGAATATGTGAAGAAGAATTTTTAGAGATAGGTTATTGAAATAGACCTTAGAGCTATATTAAAATATTTTAAAAAAATGTTCATATCTTACCGGTGGCAGATCGAAATAACACTAATATAGCTTGTGGAAATGTTTGAAAATGGTTATTTCGTGTGATAGGAGTGTCGTCGTCTATCGCTATTTTGCCAAACACCTAATAGAAGGAAATATTGTTTTGTTAGTATTGCTATTTGTAGTACAAAAGACACATACAAAATCATGTTTTTATAATGTAACAAAGTTAATATTTCCCACGCTCCGTCAAACCTTGTGGACGTCATGGTTGAATTCGAGATGCAATTTAACCATTAAATAAATACCATGAATAATCAAATAGGATTGATAATTTTATTCAAAAACCCGAAAGGGTCCTAGAAAAAGACAATATTCTTTATATTTGCAAAAAGAGACATATAATAGTTATATCTGTTAAGCGTGAAATGTTTAAAGAATGATAAAACTCACCTGCATTCCAACTACAGCATAAATGAAGAACAGCATCAAAATCAGCAGAGCAACGTAAGGCAAGGCTTGAAAGGACTTGATAAATGTCCAGAGTAGTGTCCTAATGCCTTCTCCTCTGGACAATAGCTTGACGAGTCTCATCACACGAAACAGTCGAAAGAAGTTAATGGAGGGGATCGAACTTTCCTGTTTCAGATATTATATGAGTCAATATATATTCTTTCTTATTGTAGGATTCTATTTGTCTATCCCAGAGAGACATGTCTCTTCGATCAGTTCTCCTATTTAGGGATGTTCTAGTATTTGTTTTCTAGGGTAACACCTTTTTTCTATCAAATATAACTCTATTCGTTTTTCATGTCCGTAAAACAAGTATGTTGAACTACTTTACTATAATTGTCTTGTCAGTCAAAAATTTGTTCTAATTACTTTGGACATTGTTCATAAGTGCTATACTATTTTTTTGTGTATTTACAATTTCTATTGTACTTATTGATTTTTGTGTTTTGTGAAATGCCGTGCTTTTTTACCAATATTTTCCCATACATACATATATAAATAGATAGTTTTGTTGCAGGTTACTGTCCCAGATGCAGTACGATACATCGAAAGCTAACCTCATCATTAAATCGCTGGACAACATGTAAAGCTTTAATATTAGTGACATCAATAATAGAGGTACCTACGTAATGTATCCCAAACTAATTTTTGTTTTCACGCATCCTTTACATATATATATTTTCAGCTTCACGCTGCATCCCGTACATAGCGGGTACTTAGACTGAACTTGGGTACCTAGTGTTAAAATTCTGGAGGCATGACGTGTTGCGTGGCGGGACTTAACGCCGCGCTTTTCTTCGTTATCAAAGCGAGGAAATGGAAATGTTAAATATTTCATTTCCTCGAGCGGGAATCAAACTCACACCACGTTACACGGTGCGCCACGACTAGCCTCAATGAAATTTTCGGCAAAAGTGATATCTTAATATACAAAAGCTCGCACTCACCTTAACAACGTGGGCTCTTGGTAGTCCACTTCCCTGAAATAAATATTACGCTTCAATGATCTACGTATAGATGCAGCGTGCTTGCTGTTATTACAACATCTATGTATGTCCATGCTCGGGACAGTAACTACGCCGCCTAAATTTAAATATTTCAATTTTGTACTTTCTGCACTTTGTAGCGGAAAAAAGAAATCTGTACAGATTAAAATGTATTAAAATACATAATTGTTTAACTCGTATTAACTCTCGTAAAAAATATTTTTGAATATTTAGGACTTATTCAGAACTTAATGATGATGATATTTAGGATGAACGGAATTTAAAAAATAAAAAACTTAATAAACCATATAAAACTTATAGTTGGATTTAGACTCACATTTAGTATATTTAAATTTAGGCTGCGTATTAAGTGAATTACTATATATAATAGAATACCGCTTGAAGCGTGCGCAGTGATTTTACCTGATTCTTGAGTTCGTTTACTTGTGAGACAACGATGTCGATGATGCTGCCGAGCACAATGATGAAGTCGAACGTGTTCCACGCGTCGCCGAAATAATTCTGGAATTTACGATCTATTTATCTTGTTTGGTCTAAAATCGGTTAATTAATAGGCGAACAACTAAAAATTCTGGATAAGTTTAGGTTATTAGAAGTAAACTAATACAGTACATTATCTCATTTTATTTCTTGATTTCCACCACTCAACACGCAACGCCTCAAGAATTTGACGGTGTGTCATAAAACTAGGTTCCCAGGTTCCCTCTGCCTACACTGCTATGTGCAGAATAAATCGTGAAGGTAAAAAATTGAGCAAAAACTCTAATCCAACAAAAGTCTTATTAAAATTAGACTGATGGTTAGAAAAATATAGTCATATTATGTTGGATTTATCTTCTTTATGTTTTTGTTTCATTTATCTACTTTATAGTTCATTGTCTCAAAACTTGTATATGGGTTGGGTCTTTTCACCACAAAAGCGACTAAATATGACTTGTTTTTTTATCTGCTTCCCGCTGTATCCCGCATACAGCAGGGTAGGCAGAAGGAACCTAGTGTTAAGACACTCCGTTTCCCATTTTCCACCGAATTCCGGCGGCATTGCGTGTTGAGTGGCAGAACTCAACGCCACGCTTTGCCTTGACACCAGAGCGAAGAAATCAAAATATAAACTCCATCAAAATATAATAAATATTTGAAATAAATATAACTTAATTTAATAATTCACCTTAAACCTAAAGGCAGCGAGTTTAAAAATGAACTCAAGCGCGAATACAGCAGTAAATATCATATTGAGCATGTCCAACGCCTTGCTGTACTCCGGCGACTGGTCGTGGTACTTCATGGCGAGGGTGATCGTGTTGATCATGATGAGCACGAAGATGGCGTACTCGAACGGCTGTGACGTCACGAACCACCACACTTTGTATTGGATGCGATGTTTTGGTATGTACCTTGATTGGATAAATAACATTTTACTAATTAATAACGTTTTAATTTTAGAAGTTTTTGAATTGAAAAAAAATTGGTTTCATATACTTTTTGTTATTTTCGGAGAGAACAGAAAACCCTACTAACAAATAAAATTTTTCATATTTCTGTGTTCAAATTCTCTGCTGATAGCTTAACGCTGCGATAATTTTAACAAATGATGTTTGCGTCAGATATATAGTAACACTGTTTCGAAATATAAAATAATTTTTACTTACGAGATTAAATAATTTATTTCCTATACTAGATGATAATAATTTCAATGACTCACCTTCTAATAGGTTTAGCTTTAAGAGCAAATTCTATACAATTCCTTTGGTTCTTGTCTAGTTCGCAATTCTTATATTCCTGCTCACCCTCATTCTGGAATGTCACTATGACGAAACCGACGAATATATTTACCTAAAAAAAATTATATAAAAGATGGTAAAATTTATATTTTGATAATTATGTCCATGACAAGTGAGTTAAGTCAAGTGACTCACCATAAAGAAGGCAATTATAATTATATAAATAATATAGTAAGCTGCTACAATTGGACGGAAGTTAGTGATGGGACCACGATCTTCGGCATTCGAATCTATAGATACATACAATAACCTGAAAAGAATATTTTTTTAATTATTATGTCAACTATAATTTATCTATATATCTATTTCGTGGTTTTTATTATTATATATATTTTGATGCAATTTGCGTTTTGGGATTGCAATTGGAAAGCAAATTTCATTAATTTCTACTAACCCATTAATCCATTTTTATTGAAAAAGACTAGATGCAGTACTTATATTGGATAGCGTAACACAGGCTTCCTAAATACCATCATTTTTCTTTTCCATTAACATAAATAATTAAGTCAGGGAGACTAGTTCTGGCGCAGGGGCACAAGCGTGCGAATGTAAACGCGACGCATTGTTGGATAGATTCCTACTCGAGGTGAAATTATAATATAAAATATTTAATATTTTCATTTCCTCGCTATGGGAACGAAGCAAAGCGCGCAAATGTCTTAATGGGAACGGAGTGTTTTAACACTAGGTGTCCAAGTTACCTTTGCCTACCCTGCTAAGTGCGGAATACAGAATGAAGGTAAAAAAAATTAGGTCTTACCCTGGCCATCCTTCAAAAGTAGACACAGTGAAAAGCGTCAGCATTCCTTTCATCACATTGTCGAAATGAAAATCATTTCTCTTCCAAACTCTGTCTCTAACTACATAATTAGGATTTTCGAATACTAAATAGGTTCCCCTGGAATTAAAATTCACTTTCAATACATGTCCAGACATAAAAAAACCCATACGACTGAAATACTTACTGACACTCATCTTTTGTCATTTTTGAAATATCATTACACCTAAAAAATTTACCCTGGAACAAAACTTAGGTGATTAGATAGTATTACCAGTTTTATTGTAATAGAAGCAGTTAGTTACGAATACATGATGCTGAAGCTGTTACGGAGGAACCCATTTCTCATGATGTCACAAGCGATTTCAAACAGCAATTATAAACATATTTACAAACTGGTTTCATTTTTTTACAATATTCATAAAATCTTTTCTAGGATGTTAGAAAAAACGATATAGATTTCGTTAATTAGATTATCAACGTTACAAATGAATATGAATATCAGGGCTCACCTTAAATAACTGTACACCGACGACAGCGAACATAAATTGTAACAAATACGTAACTAGCATTATATTGCCTATTGTCTTAATCGCTACTATCACACATTTCACTACATACTATATAATGAAGGGTGGTGCGAGTTAGTTGCGTGGGTATACATTACCAGGGGCCAGTCCGGTCCGGTAACCACGCAGCGACGGAACATACGGGGAAAAGCAAACAATATTTAATAATGGGGCTTCAACACAGGGGTATGGGATTCTATATACTTTGTTAAGACAATTGTTAGACGTCTCCGAATGGGTTTGACGAGAACGCCAAGGTAGGGGGGTAAGGTTATCTATGAAATTAGTCCTCTAAATGAACTGGATTGTTTAATTCTACACCTTTGGGCTCAATCTAATCTAATCATGCTTAGAAATTTTGGTTAGTCGGTTGATATCAATATATTTTTACAAATTATAAAGTTAGTTTTAATTAAGGAAAGATGCCCGTATCATTCCAATTGGTAATAATTATTTTTACTATAAGTTCTATTTTTTTTTAAATTTTAATTCTTCAAATATTATAACGAAATTGTTTACAATAACAATGAAAATATAGAACAAAAGGAAGAGAAATATTTAAAATAAGAATAATAAAAAGTGTAGAATTGTTAGATAAGAAGGCGTGACAAGCAACAAATGAAAATGCGAAGGAAATAAAGCACAAAGCAAAGCATAAGTAAAATACATACATATAATTACATATAGATAGATAAAGAAAAAATATAATCATGAGAAATGAGTGACAAAAGAAAATAGATTGAGAAACAAATAATAAGTTACCCAAAGGTGTAAGTTTACAAAAGTTTGAAATTTGTGTAAAACTCCAACCGGTGTGGACACACGTGAGGTACACAATACGATACAAACGACCGCAACGGTGAGGGTCTGCTGGTGCTGGTGGTACGAATAGGCTACTACACTACACACGGTACTGTCAGTGTATACAGCGAGTTCTCTCTTTGAGCACGAGTGTCTCTATAGTGTTAATACGTTGTGTCCAAGTGTCTAGTATAGATGAAACACTTTCGTATAGGTTTGACATTTTCAGTGCACCGCACACAACAAGTTTGTGTGTGCAGAGCTCGGACACAGTTTCTATACACTTACAAATGTACAAGTGTAAACAGTACATACATACATTAATGTATGACATTTACGTCACAATTGTAGTCCTAGTCTATTCGTACCATAAGACTCTTAACGGCTTCGACGCCCCCTACCTTGAACATTTGCACTCCCATGACCGCGAACATGAATTGGAGCAAGGACGTTACCAATAAAATGTTGCCGATCGTTTTGATTGCAACGATCACGCACTGAACAACGTGCTATAATCAGGGAAAAATTACTTTCAATATCCATTTGTATTAATTGCAGTTTTTTTAAGCATTAATCTATAATTATCTCATTTTATATTATAATTCAATATATTTTATTTTTGGCGTGATTAACTGATTACTGACCTTAAGGCCTTTGGCCCTATTAATAGCTCTGAGAGGTCTCAGAACCCTGAACACTCGCAAAATTTTCACAACGGATATACTCCCAGATCTGGAAAAGAATTGAACATATACAAGCAAGTATTAGTAGTGTGGTGGTGAGGTGGTGAGGTAAGACGCAAGCATAGCCGTAACCGCTGTGCGTAGAAACGTGAAATTTTGACAGATATTTATTTTTGTAATGTCACCCACTAAGAAGGGAATTTGAAAAATTTTTACTCTAAAGGGCTACTGAAATAGGCCTTGAAAGTTTGTATGGTTTTTTTTTTAAATCCGCACCTAATTTTATACAATTTGAAATTCAGAATGATAAAAATGTTTAATTAAACACGTGTTTTACGGTTTTTAAGAATCCACCCCCTAAATTGAAAATAATTTCATAAATATTCGTACAGTTCAAGCGGGCCGCCCAGGTCGCTAGTCTTAGTATATTCCTGTTCGGTTTGACTGTATACGATGATAAGTATTTCACTTAAAGGGGTGTTTATTGTGGTCAGTTCAACTCTGGGCATTATTCTACCGCCTGTCACACCATGTCTTTAATTTGACGAGTTGGAGTTGAAGTGGGAGACAGGTGAGTATGAGACTTAAATTACACGATACAAAATTATTAATTATTATTATGTATTAATTATTCTCTTACATATTAACAAAAGCACTCACCTAAAGCTCATAGATATCAAAGACACGCAGACAACGAGCATGTCCAGCACGTTGAAAGCGGAGCGTAGGAAGGCGCCCTGGTGTAGCACGAGACCGTATGTCACCAGTTTCAGGAACAGCTCCAACGTGAAGATGCCCGTGAAGAACATGTCGAATTGACTGAGCAGCTGGAATAAGTTTAATTTTGATGCCATTATAATGCATATTTAATTTTAATAAACTTAAACCATAAGTATATTTGTTTTGTTTATGCACGGTTTTATGTAGTTTGAAGTTTATTGAACATGATCATGAATTTCTGAAGACTTAAGAATTCGAAATATTGAAATCCAAAATATATATAAAATAAATGATATGTACTAAATAATTTCTTTATCAATAATATCCTAAAAATCCGCAGCAAGTTAAAACTTACCCAATTGCGAAATCCCTTTTGGGCAGCATCTAATGGATCTTCTGCAGCTAACATAGCCGACGAGAACATGATGCACACCAGGATGATGTTGCCAAATGTTGATGACGCAGACATTTTGTAGCAGAATACACGAAACCTAAAATAATAGACACGTTATATTTTTTGCAAATGTTACAAAATGAAATAGAAATTGATGATATTCATATAATATCTTTTGAATTTTTAACTTTAAACCGTTATGTAATTTAGAAAACACATGTATCTAATGGAAATAAAGATCAACACAAAGCGAAAGAAACGACACATTTATTACACATACAAACATATTTATACAATTTTATTATTTAAAAAATATTAAAAAATCGTGTAACATAAGCTACTTCATGCAAAATTATAAAATATCGACAAAACTTTTATTTGAGCTCATGCTATTAACACAATATATAAGAACCAAAAACATGCACTAGTATCTCGGCATGTTCTAAAAATATAGAAATGTCTATCTATAGGTCTAAAGTATCATACGTTCACTTCTATTAACATGGTCCTCTAGTTTCATGCTTCTATACAAGAAAGCTGAACGCTACAAAAATACCTAACCTCTAACATCGGAGTTTAAAGGTACCCTGTAATCTCATTGTCGATATTTTTTTAGTTTTTGAAGTAATTTTGAATGGAGGACAGCACTCGTGCACAAAATATGAAATGATACATATAGACACGGACAAAATGAACGGAGGTGAACCAATCAGGACGCCAATAGCACAATGAGTCACGGGTACCGAGTGACCGATCACCTGTTGGTTGGTGAGAATACGAAGAAACTACTAGCGTTCGGTATTGGCGGCGTCTGATTTGGCATATTCAGTTCAGAGATCCGCCTCGGTCTAGCGGTTACGAGCGTTCCCTCCTCTTCGAGCTCGCCGCCATCTTTGTGATAGAAACATATGACATTCCTTTCATTCAATTCTAGCTACGAATACTTAAATATAACCTTCGCACCTATAAGAAACATTACGTGTTCATGCCGATTGTGACGTCCCTATGCCTACTTTAAATCAAATGCAATTAAAGAATGTGTTTAGCTAAAAAATGTGAGAATAAATTAAATACAGTAACAAAAACGAATAGCTGAAAGTATTAAAATTGATTAAGATAAAGGCATAAATACTGAAACAGAAAAGCTCTGATGATGTCAGCGGTTTCTCACTCGAGATAGAACTGACGCTCATCAGAGAAATTAAGAAATAAAAAGAAGAGGCAGATAAGAAAACATCTAATCGGAAGCGCCGGTCCGCGACGATCCCTAACCTGTTGTCTTTGGGAAATATGAAGAAGGAGGAAGCATCGGGGATCGGCTTGGCCGAGTCCCGGATGTCCACCTCCGAGAGGCGCCGCGGCCGCGCTGACGACGTCGTCGGCTTGCGCCTCAAGCGCGGCTCGTCCGAGAACTCTGTGCTCACTGTATTTGTTTTGTTAGCTAATTGCTTGGTTCTCGATTTCGTTATTACTCTGCGATAATCTTTACTTGATTATTGTAGAGTAATTCAAATAGATTATTTATGAGTATAGATAGACTATTAGATATTACAGCTTAAATAAATATCAATATTTGTATGTACCACCTATACATCTATGGATATATTTGTTCTGTCTTATACTATTAAAAACGAATAAAAATGCTTATGCCTAATATAGACATAAATATAATAATATGCAAAAAATATTCTCTTCTTTTAATACCATTTGAACAATAAATTAATAAAAATTGTATGAAGACTTTTATATTTTATGTAATTTACTTATATTGTAAACATTTTTCTTACCAATATGATTTCTCTGATGATTTTCCAATTCATCCATTTCTTGTTCTTCCTCAATTCTCTCATCGTTTTCCTCATCCATACCCGGGTCTCCGATATCACCATCTATATCATCGTGCGGTTCACCCTCAGAACCAGTTTCTTCTCCTTCATATTCTCTTTCAGAACTAAATTTAATAAGGTATGTAAGTATTTACTTTTTAAATTAGCTTGAAGTCATCGTGACGCAGTGGCATAGCGTGTTACTGTGAACGCGACGATTTTGAGTTTGATATCGACTTGGGGGAATAAATTATTTAATATTTTCATTTCCTTGCTTGCAACGGAATGGCTCATACTAGGTTGCGATTGAATCACCCTCTGTCTACCCTGCTGTATGCGGGATAAAGCGTGAGGCTAATTATTATTAAATGTATGCATTTAATATCGTTGTTAAAAAAAGTACACATAAAAACATACTATTTCACCAAAATAAACGAGTAAAAGAAAATTTGCATATAATATATCTTATAGGAAACTATTTGAAATTTAGCTCAACAAATAAGAGCTGCGCTAAACTTTCTTAAGTAGGTACATACTTATCACTTGTGTAAACGTCATCGTCGTGTATGTACTCGTCATCAGTGTCAGCGAGAGCACCCTCAACTTCTCCTTGCTCCTCTCCTTCTTTTTCTTCTGCAGCTTGCTGAACACACATTTGATTAGTAATCACAATTTGAAAGCAAAAGATTTCAAAATCTATATTTTCAAATTTTATTAATGAATATACTAATTTTATTTAGCAAAACAACACTCACTCCCTCTTCTTTTTCAATATTGGTCAAGGATTCGGCATCAGCCAAGTTATCAACAGCGATGGCCAAGAACACATTCAGCAGAATATCTGAATTGCGATTAAAGAAATATAGGACTTATGTTAAAGTAAAAATTAAGATCCATTATGTATAAGATACCTAATAGCGACACAAACGCGACTTCGGCCGCTTGAAATGATTGTTACGTTATACCCAAATTATACAAAATCTTAACATAAATTGTAACTTACGTGTTATTCTGACGTTTAAGCTTTTACTGTAAAGTTTCATTTAAATTACGTGAAAGTGGAATAACTATATATCCATAGTTTATATTATGTTATGATACATGCTTTTTAAAAGGTAATCAAGAAAAATCCACTCTATTATATATTAATAAAGGATACAATTGCCGCAAATAAACAGTATGATGAAGTAGATGCAGGCGAGGATGCCGAAGGTGCCGACGCCGCCATACGCCTTGATGCCTTCATACATCACCGCGTTCCAGTCCTCGCCCGTCAGGATCTAAATTAGGAATAATAAGTGTTTAATATCTGTACAATACGGTTGATGAATCGTGGCCGCGCTGAAATTTTCTGAACTTCTGTGTAGTGTTCGTTTGAGAAGAATGTAATCAAGATTCTAAAAAATCTTAAAATCAAATCTGCGCAGCTAACTTCATGGCGGCCACGATTCGTCGCCCGCTTTAGACGTAAGTATAGCAGGGTTAGTAAATCTGATTGTGATAATTTTTTTTATTGTTATTGTGTTCCCAGAACATAATGAATGTAATGTTAGTAAAAATTATATTTATTTAATCTAAAAGTTATAATAATTTTCATCATTGTGAAATTTACCTGAAAAACCGTGAGCAGCGCTTGCCAAAAACAATCGAAGTTGTGACGATCCTTTTCTTCTTCAGGATCATAGTTGAACTTTCCACCAAAGACCTATATCAAAGCAATACGTATTTTATTTATCGATATCATATCATATCATTACTTTCCGTCGAACTCTGAAGGCATTTCGTCTTGAGTAGCGGAACTCAACGCCACCTAGCGCTTAGCCTTGTTACCAGAGCGAGCAAATATTTAATATTTTATTTCCTCTAGTAGGAAATGAATCCGCAACTTGCGCCACGACAGACCTCAATTTATTTATTTAGTTAAGATCATTATTTACCTGCATGCCCAACAACGCGAAGATCATTATGAAAAGAAAAAGCAGCAGCAACAAAGACGCGATAGATTGTATAGAATTCAGCAGCGATGCTACTAGATTTGATAGAGAACGCCAGTACCTGGTAATAATAATTATAATATAGTTAACAGTTATTATTATAATTAATAGTTTGTACATACACTTTTTTTTATAATGTTAATATGTTATTATATTTTAGTTTATTAACTTTTATTCCTGGATGTAAAATCGATTGATTATCTTTTGTGTAACACCTAATAATACTTATTAATTATTATATAGCAGCTTAAATGAAATTTCTTAATAGGATTCATCGCGTATAGTTTGATCTAATACTTTCATTTAAAATGCGTAAAAATCGCGAATATGAAAGATTATATTACAGCAGTTGACATACTTAGTGACCTTGAAGACCCTCAACAACCGCACGCAACGCAACACAGAAACACCCAGTGGTGGCATCAGCTCAGTCTTCGTGAGCACCATCTCACTGATGGAACCGACTACCACGAAGCAGTCGAAGCGGTTGAACAAGGAGACGAAATAACCCTAGAAAAAAGGCAAAATATAATTGATGAATTTGGTGTAAAATGTTCACTTACAAAATATAATTTTAGTTATTTTTTTATAATTATCCACTATATTTTATTTAAATTAAAACTGTTATTACTTATTTTTAATCTACCCAATGTGTTCAATGTTTAATATTATTTTATGTAATAAAATTATATAAGTCACCTGTAGGCCCAAGCTGTACATCTTGACCAACATCTCCAGAGTGAAAAGGGCCACAAAGATCGCGTTCCCGTACTCTTGAAAGTAGTCGAGCCAAGTCGGCTGTCTGTGCAAATACAATTATTTTAGAATGTTATAACTTATAAATAATTGAAAATAAAATCTTAAAGAAAAAATACATACATCACGTTTATCGTTTCATAAATACCATCAAGTTTCATACACAACCTTACTGATTTACATATGACCTAGAAAGTTAAGTTGAAGGAAAGGAAATAAGCTAGTGCTATATCATTAAATAATCATTAATAACTCACTGGTAGTGTTCACTAGCGAGCACGACAGTGTTCAGGAAGACCAGCACGATGATCAGCCAGTAGAAGGTCTGCGACTTGACTGCGCGCCGACACGCGCGCTTCATGCGGCGGTTTACCTGGAAGTTGAGCATTATGTTGTTAGCAGACCATATATTTTGGGGCCCTCATGGTGTAGCGAAACAGTGTATGGCGGTAAACGCGGTTGTGAGTTCGTTCCAAGCTTTGGTAGGACGAATTGTTTTCGCCATTGACGCCCAATGTCCTGAAACTTGGGCAGTGCATGGAGGGCGGATTATTTTAACTACTTTTACTCTGCTATATCCGGGATATAGCATAAAGTGTAATAATTTTTTTTTATAAATATCTCATTTTTGATTTTTATAATCGAATGTGATTTGAACTTTTTCACGATGAAGATGCTACTTTTTTTCTATGCAGAATCGCTTATGTTTTATAACAAATTATTAAACTGTAATTTAACAGATATACATAAGTATTATCGGTATCGGTTTAACAGATATACATAAGTATTATCGGTACAAATCTTGAGGAATCGTTAATTAATTTTTTTATCATCTTTGCCCATAAAAATACATATAATAACAAGAAGTACACACACGTAAGTAAAAAAAAATATATAATTTTATTTTGTATATAATTAATTATCCTGTGTGAAAATACAAATATTACCTTATCAAAATCTTTCTTCCACATTCTGCCTATAGGCACTTTCTGTTGCTCCGCCGGCTCTATGCCCAAGTGGTCTGTTGAATCATGATCGGTCTGATTCTGGCCTTAAAATAAATTTTATAATGTATATATTACTACAATATAAGACTTTGTGATTTCTGATTTATAGATTGAACTTTGTTGATGACATTGACATTTCCTTGAATGAAAATATTAAATATTTCATTTCTTTAATTTTTATTTTATTTTATTTTGTTAATGTCATTGTTATTTTGTTAATTTCATTTTCGATTTTATCGAAAATGAGAATAAAAAACATGAGAATTTTTATTACTTTAGTTCATAGTAAGGATCAGTCAGGTAAAAAAATGTTACAACACTTCAATTTAAATTATTACTACAAAATTATTACACTTTACCTATTAAATTTCCAATTCCATAGTCTCCCTTAAGGTCGGTAGTGTCGTGTTGGTCTGCGAGCGGCTCTAAGTACTCTGCCTGGGTAATCCAGTCCAAGTAGCCTTTTAAATCTTCTTCCAACTGCTGTTTCTCCCTTAATTTCTGGAAGTCGCCTCTATTTTTCGCTTTTTCTCTTTCTTTCGAGAACTCTCTGGAAATGAGCAATAAATATATAGATCTTTTTAAAGAACGTAGATTATTATTATTGAAAATACTCAGACTGTTTTTTTTCTAGAATTGACGTGATAGCATCATATTTTCGCTTATAACAAAACTATAACGAATTGAATAATTTAAATGTTTCTTGTAACTACTCACCCAGACAACACACCGAGAATTAAGTTCATGACGAAAAAAGCTCCTAATATTACCATTGACACGAAGTATATCCACTCCCAGCTGTTGCCCATTGCGTCTTGAATCTGGAAAGATTTTATTTACATTTTACTTGTTTCCAAAGGCCTAAGAAATCGTTTAAAAATTATTTATATTAAATATTTAACTACACACTAACAATTAAATAGTGATGATGGTGCTGATTGACCTCTTTTGAAATATGAAGCAGACGATTATGAACCAATAATCATTAGATTTACACATTGAACCCAATCAACCCACCAACTTAAATGAAGAATAAATATGTAGACATGCAGCCTGTATACTGCTTTATAAGGTTGTCCTCACGTAAAACATAGAACTCTTTAGTGTAGACAGAGTGTTTTGAATATTGTGGAATATTTCTTGTAAAATTAATATAGAGTACTCTGTATAAGAATATTATAGTTTTGTTTAAGGCTTACATTATACATAACATCGGTCCATCCTTCAAGAGTGATGCACTGGAACACCGTCAGCATGGAAAGGCCGAAGTTATCAAAGTTGGTGATACCGAAGTTGGGGCCGATCCAGCCTTCCCTACATTCCATCTCTTCACCGATGGAAGAGCAATTGAAGCCATTGTCCACGTCGCACGGGTGTGGATTATCCATTATTTCATCTATAGTTTGAAATAAAATAAATATAAAAACATAAAAAAAAAATATGAAACCAAAAAGAAATTTTAAAATCGATTCATAAAGGACGGAGACTGTGTACACAATATAGAAAGCAAATGGGTACAGTCTACGAGGCGTAAGCTGAGCTTTGTATTTGTGTGAGTGTACACCGATAGTATAGGTGTGACGACACGGCAATCGGTAAGCCGCCTTAGGAGACGCGGTGCATCCCTTATTTGGCGTAACTGGTAGAAAAGTAACTTGCTTACGGGAACTAAAATATTTTATGTTTACCTGCTCTGGCAAAGTGGGGAACGGAAGTGTCCTAATGCAAACGGAATGTCTTAACACTACATTCCCACTGCCTTTAATCTAACAATATCAAAACGTACCTGTTAATTTATTATAACATGATTTATGCATCTTCCCGGAGAACAGCTCAAGGCCGATGATGGCATAGATGATGATGACGAAGATCACCAACAGCGCGATATGCAGCAGTGGAACCATCGCCTTTAGGATTGAATTTAAGACGATTTGTAAACCTGGAATAATTTTTTTATTAAGTTGAAAATAGGATATAATGCACTTTCTTGAATAGTTTCTCGAGTCGGTTCTTCTAAAGTACAAATTTCAAGAAGCGAGAAGTATAATATACATAAATGCATATACATAGATTGCTCCTATTGACGTACTATTTTAAGTAATAAAATGAAAAAAAATAAAAAATGACTTTAAGGTATCTTAAAGACTAAATTAAATTCGAATACAAGATAACTTTTATGAAAAAATATTTTCTAATTAAATTTAGAAACAAAAATATTAAATATTTCATTTACTAGAATGGGGATCGAACTCACAACCAGTCGCGCCCCTGTGTCATGAGTGGTCTCTACATATATTTTTTTATTTAACTGTTCCACTTTCTCATTCAGTCACCAATTTTGTAATATATTAGTTACAGTTACCAAGTATCGGTTTACAGGTTATAAAAAATAAGAAAAATCTAAGTAGAACACTCACTTGGCACTCCTGACACGAGCCTCAAGGGTCGCAATACTCTAAAAGCTCGAAGTGCTTTCACGTCGAAGGCGTCTTTAAATATACTCGATAGCACCGTGCTCACCATTCTGGAAATGTATGTGAAATGTTTATAATATGATATAATAAGGCAAAGTCCTTCCAAATACTTACAATATTAGATTGGAAGTAGCTTCATGTAGGTAAAAGACCTCCGTCAAAGAAGGAATCCAGAGTTAAAACTCTCGAGGCAATGAAAATAATTCATTTCCCCGACTGGAGGACCGAGCTTCGATTTTTATACCTAGCGGGACAACCAGATAGGAAGAAGTGCCTAATACTACGATCTCTCATTTTTGTGATCTATCATCGATATTGTGTTATCGGAGGTCCATCAGGACTTTCCAGGCTTTTCCTTTGTCTCACTACTACTCATTATTGCTTGAAAAATAATTTAGTGTTACAAACCAAGGTGCGAGAGATAAGTAAAAATAAATAATTAAAAAAAAAACAATTCTATTATAGTTAAACTTTACATTTATATAATGAATGACGGTATTCCATCTTGGAATCCACGTTTTCCTTCTACCCAGATGTAACACGTCAACGCGGGCTTTTACTTATTCAGGTCGTCCCAAAGCACTCGTTCAAAAGCAACCCACTTTGAACAACTTTGTTCCTTTGTTGCCGGCCTTTGTATTTTTATAATGTAGGATAATAAATACTTTTGATTGGAAAATTTTTGGTTCTGGAATTGTAAAAGTAATATTTTTTGTAAATAGGTGCAAGTATTATTTTGTTTATTATTTTGTTTGTTTTTTATTTATTTTATATTTCACGTTTGAGGAAGAGATTTCTTCACTTTGACGGCAGCTGGAATCTAATATAAAGTCATTCCATTCTCTGTTTACCGCCTAAATTAGAACCACCGTGAGTCTATGTGTTAGGTTAGGCGTAGTAGTAGTGTCTTTTCGTCTGTCTCTTCGTCAGCGGGAACTATAATTTTTAAATTTAAAATGTAATCTATAAGACATATCAATTTATGTATTTTTTAAAAAAGCAGCATCTGTATAGTTGTTGTGTATTTTTGTGATTTTCTGACGCGTCATGACATTTCTACATATTTTCTGAACCTCCCCTTGGTCGGTTAGTGAGTAAACCTAATGTTAAGGCACTTCGGTGTTAAGTAATTCCAATTTGTATCAGCTTAACGACTTACCCTATAACGACAATGGTAAAGTCGAGTAGATTCCACCCATTCCGGAGATACGAGCCGGGGTGCATCACGAAACCGTACGCTATGATCTTCATCACGCACTCCCCAGTAAATATCACCAGAAAAATATATTCTATTTTTTCCTGTAATCAGAATATAGGAACTTAAGTTATATAAGAATAAATAAGTTATATAATCAAAATGATATATTCATTGAAGTAAACGTTTTTGAGGTAGTCGTGTCGCGTTATTTAGCATCTATGTTGATATAATTTTCTCCTGGTTTGTTTAGAGGGGGCAGTGCTAATATGCAGGACAATATACTGAATTATTCTCAAAATCTTAATATTAAACTAAATGAAAAACTATTGTATAGGCTTGAGGTGATCTCTTATCATAACATAACATCTACATTATATATAAGACAAAGATATACATACCAAAACCCAGTTGGTATAATTCGAATCGCTCGCCGGGTAAGGAGTGTAGACAGCAAGGGCGATGCAGTTAGCAAATATCGTTGTCAGGATCATCCACTCGAACGGTCTGTATACTGAGTTAGGGTATATTGGGGCTGAAACGCTTGGGGCATGCTGAACAGTAATTGAATATTGGTGTTGAGGCGTTTGATATAGTCGAATGTCATCTGCCTTCGATTTTCACTTTAATTAATGATTATATTGAAATTCCACCTCTCAATCTGTTGTCTCGAAAAAACCGAGCTGTCTTTTTATTGAATGTTGGTTTTATCTGCACGTTTAAATCCTATTAATTGAAATATAATCGCATAGTAGAGTAGGCAAATGGAACCTATTGTTAAAGTTGTTTTAACTCTACAATTATGAAACCATTCATTTGCCCTAGTATGGATTAGTCGTATAAATAATATCCCTAAATTCAGCAGAACATTAAGAACATACAAATTACCTACTCACTGACGTTCCTGGTTCTCCCCACCCAGCAATAAACGACGCTAGTAAAAAATAAACCAATATACAACTACAAAAGTTAAATCCATAACAAATACAAGTAAAATAATGTTTTTTGGTATATAAATAATAAATATAAAATGGCATCGTCCATGTGGCGGAGGCGTGCGTGCCAGCCTGCCGTGACTAATCTAATAAGCAGCGTTCTGTATGTTAACATTACCACCAATTTGTTACTCAATTGGGTGTAATACTGAAAAAAATCACTTTCAAAGCTCTAAAAATTATGTTAACACGATAAGAGTGACCGTTTAGTTCATTCATTCGCTATTAATTTGATTCATTACGTCGTATCGTGGATAGTCTTTTTTGTTTCTTTTTTATTGTGCATTTTTAAATAGTTAGTAGCGAAAACTTTCTTTTGAGAATAATCCCCCCGAACATTTCCCCGAATGAGAAACTGTCCTATAATGGCTATAATAATCCTTTTTTTCTATTTACTAACTAACTATGACACCAGATTATTTTATGAAAACAGATACAAAATGTGTTTACAAATAATATTTGTTCTATATAAACAACAATTTAGTCATTTCGCTTTCAATTCGCAGTTCCATTGTGAAGCTCGAGGTATTTCCTGAAGGGCAATCACCAAATGTTTGTTCTTTCATTCACTCAGTGCCACTATTTGGCGTCGAGCCAGTTTACTTCAATACATTGTGTTTTTTATGTCTTCTTTTTACACTGATTCACGTAGGGTAGGCCGATAGCGTGTATCTAGTGCTAGGACGCTGTTCTCCACCTACCACCTAGTTTTCAAGATATTCCACGTGGACAATAATTCTTTCCCCTGAGTGATAATCGAACCTACAACAGTTGCGTTTACAGTTACAAGCTGTGCCAATGCGCCACGAAGGCCCCTTTTATTTTTTCTATGTAAATCATTTATTTCCGGTGGGGTAAGCGGAGAGAATCCACGGCTAAGACACTAGGTTATTTAAGAGCTTGAGTTAATTATAGTTAGGTAATAGTGTTATGGGATTTCTATAAAATTTCAATACAAAAAAACAAAGGTCGTTGAGTCACTGGCGTCTGATTGTAAACGCGACAGCACACGATTTCTACTCGGGAGAATGAATTGTTTTCATTTCCTCGATCTGGTAAAAAGACCAAGCGCGTTGAGTTCCGCCACTTAACGCGCAATGTCTCGAAAATCGCCTTTGATTTCCGTGCTATAAGAGGAGTACAGCATAAAGCTAAAAAAAAAACAAAAAAAATAATAGGTAGTTAATCCGGTTTAAGTAAAAATGAGCACTTGTCTCTTAAGGAGTAGGTACTTGAATGTCAAAGAAAATTAAGGTAGTTAAACAGAGTGAGTAATGAGCTTTGTAACTTTCTCATTCAACGCCGATGTGTCCTAAATATATAAAATATCTAGAACAAAATGTTTTTTTTTAACTT
Source organism: Heliconius numata (assembly GCA_016802625.1). Lineage (NCBI taxonomy): Eukaryota > Metazoa > Arthropoda > Insecta > Lepidoptera > Nymphalidae > Heliconius > Heliconius numata. The sequence goes on along the minus strand of JAEBDU010000010.1, from coordinate 573,794 downwards.
TTAAGTAGAGGTACTTTTATAAAAAAATTTTTATATTTTAGTCTGAATATTTCTATTAAAATATAAATTTATCTTCTATGCAAATTCTCCTTTCTCTGCGTAGCAGGGCGGCTGCGGACAGAGAGAACTTACTGTCGACGTTCTTTAATATACAACAAGATAAAGAAATTAAATAAAATCTTTAAAGTGACTGGTCCAATTATTTAATTGTTTTACAAAACAAGTTGACCTTTAGAAACATCACAGATTGGATGTCAAAGATTAAAAAATTAAAAACGAAACACTCAACTTTTAAAAGCTCAGCGACATTTTAAGCTCAATATTTTCAAATTCAAAATACATATATTTTCGCAGAGACTGTTTGTTACGAAGTTGGCAATCCGGAAGTATGATTGGGGAGGTTGAATCACGCTTGGCTGGCTGGCATCGCGCCATCGGACCAGGTATTGGATTTTTCAATAACATTTAGATGAATATTGGCTCAATATACATAGAAATGTGAAGTTACTACGAAATATTATTATTTTGCATAAAATATTGAAATAATTTTTCTTTTTATTAAAAGACAAGCAACCTTTTATTTAGTTGGTAGGTGAATATTTGTACCTTTAACATATCCCCTTAAAATCTAATGAAAAATGTCTTGTAGATTGACACACCATGTTTATATTCATCTATGCTTCTATAGTATTATTTTAATTTTCACGCCCCCTTGTCGCTCTTGCGACATCATGTACGCAGTGTTTGAAAACGAGGTAAGGGCTAAGTAAGTAATTAATAGTAAGTTGATAAAGCCCTTTAAATGTGTCAAAAAGTTAATCTTATTATTATGCAGAATTATGTAATTTCCATTTTGGTATTAATATACTAGCTTAGTAAGTTATATTTTCAAAAGGATACTTCCATTCAACAATGTCAATACACAATTTTCTAAGTGGATTCTTTAGTGTAAGGCAGAAGAGAGCTCGCTTAGGCCTTTCTTGCTGGACTTTAGGCCCTCTCCGAGGCGGCTTGCGAGGAGGCACTGGCACGGGGACGAGAGGCCCTTCTGGCGGGTTGGCTGGTGTTTGTGCGGCCTCTTCACCGCCCTCGGTTGCGTTCATCTTGATCTGAAATTATATTTTTTTTATTATTGCGTAACTTCCGTACTTTCAACCGTACCGGACATTTTGACTATTTGACTAAATAGATCAGGGAAGCACCTATGTTATACCTAAAATAAATGTCGACCGCAGATTTTTTTGCAAGGAATATGAGATGTAAAAAGCGCAGCGTTAAGTTCTGCAAAGGCAATAACTTTAACTTTGGCGGAAAGACACTCAGGAGAACAATGTGTGACACTAGAACTAAGAAAAAGTGTGAAAGTGTTTTTTTATAAGCGCCATAGTCAAATACAGAAACTTGTCTATAAAATATTTTAATATGTTTAACAATTGCAATCTCCCATTGAAATGTTGTTACAATGAATGCAACATGATTTTAATTCCAGTACCTAATTGATAAAGTTATAATTTAATAATAACTTATAGTCACGCCAACAGGACGATGTCACGAAGTTGGCTTAATTTATGTTTTTCTGTAAGGAAGTAAGTTATAATTGTTTGTTTTCTTTGATTAGGGTAAAATGGAAAAGCTTTGCGAGTTAAAATTGTTATATTATGGCTTTATGGCAAGGCAGTTATCAGCAATTAATATAGCAATTTGAGACCAGTCATAGCGCACGGGCTCAAGCGTACGGCTGTAAACGCTACTAGCTGTGGGTTCGATTACCATTAGAGAAAACAAAATAATGAATAACTTCATTTCCTCGCTCTACTAACGAGACAAAGCGCTGCGTTGAGTTCCGTCACTTAACACGTGTTGGAGGCACTAAGTGCCGGTGCAGGTTCAGAATTCGGCGAAAAGTGGAGAACGCAAGTGTCCTAACGGGAAAGGAGTGTCTTAACATTGGGTTTCCTGTTTTCCTCATCCTGGCTTGCTATGTGCGGGATACAGCGTGAAGCTAAAAGAAAGAAAGATACAATGTATATTTTTTATGCTTAAGAAATTCACTTAAAAAATCATTATTTCATAAGTGAAATTTCCTAACTATAAAGAGCTCTTCATACAATGAGTGAGCGCGAAAAGTTACTTTATGCTATATTTGTTTAAAATTTAGTAAAAGCCGGCTTTATCATACTAAGTGGGTATATAATAGACTTGGGTTGAATAAAAAACTTAACCATAAGTTTTACTTTTATGTGTTTTAAAGTATAATAGCTCAGGAAAATTATAATTTCTTTATAAATAGATTTAAAAGTGCTCCTCCAGGAAGGTATGTTAGACAAACTCAGTAAGAATGTCTACAATTCAGATATACTTTTAAGCAGCATCATATTTATTCCCACATAACAGCGTATTGGTAAGACATTGCCTACTCCACGCACCGCACAATTTCCGAGTCATTGAGTATTGAGTGGGGTAATTTAACGCTGCACTTCGTCTTGTTATCAGAGCGGAGAAAAAAATCATTCCCCGAGTGGATATCACATCCACAATCATCGCATTTACAGTCAGAAGCTGTGTCACTCCGATCAACTACTGAGCGGCTGATCATTGTCTACCAGATCATTTGTCAAGGAGATTGATGGTCAGTGGCGTAGTAATGGGGGGAGGGGAGGCATGGGGGGGGGGCATCATGCCCCGGCACCGCTCATAAAGGGGCGCCAAATAGTCCGTAAAACTATTTAAACATACATATGAAGTTATTTAGTGTTCCCGTAGGGGGCGCTGTAAAAGTATTTCGTCCCGGGCGCGAGTTAAACTCGCTACGCCACTGTTGATGGTGAAACAGAAAAAAAAACTATCAGCAGCCTCTGAGTGATGATCACAATGAATATCAGATAACTATCTAAAATTTTATACATAAGCGGTGAACCTCCCTTCTTTCTCCATCCCTCCTTTCTCCACTATCATTAGATATTATATAAAATATTTCAAACACGTAACGTACGAGCAAAATCTCAAGTGTTTAAAGTTCAATAGCTCATAATTTGATATTAATAGCTGCTTCGCCCTTCGCCCGAGACGTGCCTTGTATCTATCTTATGACGCCTTTATAGATAAGTTGGCAGCACCTTGGTGGTATAAACGTACCTACATTACGTTACTATTACTATACTAACTCATTATAATTTTTTTTTAATACTAAAAATATTAAATAAGAAGCCGTTGTGGCTAAGGGTGCGACTGTAAGCGCGGCGGTCGAGGGTTCGATTCCTATCACTTTTGGATATATGCATTATAAAATTGAACTTTATTATTATAACATATTTTTGTATAGTTTTGTTTTATTTAAAAAAATACAAACTTTTGTTATCACACTTCACATCTCTTCAATAATTTAAAAAATCGCACAACCAAAGAAACTACAAGCTGAAGCTGTTACGTTTAATAAATAATTGTTTTGTAATTTGTTCCCTTCAAACCGAAGGCCAAAGTAAAATAAATAAATGAGTTACCTATCAGGAAGAGAAACATAACAAATTATATTTCAAAGTGACAAGGGCAGTGTTGTTTGTATTAGAGCACGTATACATTACGCGTTTTAAAAGTGTTTGGTAACGCCTGTCTTAAGCATAAAGAAGTTGCCGAAGGTGTACAATAAAAGGAACCAGTCGTGGCCGCCCTCCGCCCTGAAGCTAGCTGTAGACAGTCATCTACAGCTACAGACCAATTTACAAGACATTGCGTGATGAGTGGCAAAACCGCGCGTTGTCCTGTTAGCAGAGCACGAAAATGAATAGAATTCATTTCTCCGTGTAGAAATCAAACCCACACTCGTCACGTTTACATTATAACTAACGGTGTACCTACAGCTGCTCAACGATTCTTTATTTATTTTGTTTTTATATTATAACAGTTGCTGGTACTGGTGACGACTGAGTTGTGAGTTGTGACCCCCTTGAAACTTTGGCATATGGTATGTCCCACTTTATTTATCAAATTAAAAATACTTTTTTTTTGTTTCCAACGGATATAAGACGAATCAACAATGTTATTTTAATTTTAAGCATTCTAGAGAACTCTTACTGTATGCAAGTTTAATGGATATGGATATTTAATTGACGATGTTCATGCAGAGTGGCATAAGACAAAAATTATCACTTGTGAAAAAATAAGAATTTAAGATGTTCAGCATATATTGTAATATTATTAGCCCATTTAAAACAAATGCTTCCTGGGCATATATAAATAATTACTTGCTAACTTCTGATCAGCAGTTCTAAAAGTGTACTGATAAACCTTTGATATTTATTCAAATATTTATTTTAATTTATTCAAATGTTTATTTTAAATTTCAATTTGATTTTAATTATGAATGTTTTAATTATCAAGTCCTATAAACTGTACCTATAATACTCACATTCATGACTAAGAAAGTCTACAAAGAAGTAACGATCCACGATCTACATCCAGTAATTATAGATATAAAAACATTGAAATTTAATACATTAATTAAATATTTTTTTAGAGTTAGGTCGCTTTGGCATCGTCTGTGTAAATTTCGTATTCGATATTGTATTTTATGATATTCACCACTTGTACACTTGGAGTGTCTGACACAACGTGGATGCTTTAACGAGGTTAAAAGATACTTATATTATAATACGTATATCGAGAATATATAATTATAAAATCTATTTTAAGGGTCATTGTAGAACAAGAGGTCAGTCATAGCACCTAGGAAGACGAAGTGACTGCGACTGTAAACGCGATAGGTTGTGGCTTCGATTCTCACTCGAAGAAATTAAATATTTAATATTTTAACGAAACGAAAACTCTGGTAACGAAGCAAAGCGCAGCGTTAGGTTCGAAGCAATGAAGAAGTAGTAGAAAGTAAATTGGACCAGTAGATCCAGAGATCATAGGGTTGAAATAATCAAACAAATATATTCTTTCGCTTTATTATATAGTACGACAGCACGAATCTAAAAAAGTATAACAAGAAGTTCAAGCGGGCGAAGCCGCCGCGGGCGGGTCTCTAGTATAGATATAAATAGATTATTTATAATAACATAGGTATATTTTGCCACTGAATCCATACAGCAACAAATGTTAGCGTACCGTTAACAAATAGCTGTATTAATTAATACTAAAATGACTAAACGTTAGCGGAACACGCCATTAGTCCCACGGCTCCTATCAATCATTGGATGTGACTTATATTTGGGAATTGGGGCAATACGAGCTTTTCCATATATGTATGGAAGAAATTGCTAAAATAATTTAACGCTAAAAGGTTTTTATTAGGGCTTTTTCTTCCATTTCTTGTGAGTAATAGTTAATTAAATTGTATTATTTGTTTGTTTGTGACCCAATATGACACTCTGTTCTCCGCACGCAGCTCAATTTTCTAAACATTCTGTGTTGGGTGATGGAACCCGACGCCGCCCAATTAATTCCTTCGCCTCAGTCGAACCTACGACCTTCAATTTCATACCGTCAGCGTTCAAACGCTGTGCCGTGACCCATGACGGAGCTAAAGTGACATTGTACTCTACTATATAATACCCATTTAGCCAAACATCCATTCAAGTAGAGGGTTGGCAGAACAGTGAATTCGATAACTTGACTCGTAAGCATTAAATGAGCTTTTTATTTAATTAATAACGTTTTACTATTCATTTGTGTAAATATTTATTGCGTAATATATAAATATATAAAGTACTTATAAGCAACGATGGTGATGTCGATGTCCTTCTATATATTACATAGAATAAGCCGATAATCCAAATAACTTAATAGTAAAAGTTACTAATACCATGTCTTGACGGATTATTCTACTTCTCATAGAAGTAACTACGATATTAACACATACATATTTTCACTGGGTAATTATATTGCCAATTTATTTTTACCACTGGAATGGATTTTCCATTAAAAAGGAAAGAGAGCGTGAGTGAAGGCTCTTAATTTAACTACAGATATTTTAAGCGTCGCGCTATATCCAGCACATAGCAGGGTACACATAGGGAAGCTGAGAATCTAGTGTTAAGACAATCCGGTCTTATTCCGTTCCGTGACTCCGTTTCCCACTTTTCATACTGAATGCATTGCGTGTTGAATGGCGGTATTCAACGCCGCGCTTTGCATCTACTCGAGAGCGACAAAATGAAAATAATAAATATTTTATTTCCTTGAGTGGGAATCGAACACATAACCTGTCGCACAATGTTACAGTAGTAAGTTAACAGTGTTAATAGGCACGACTGGCCTCAAGCTACACATATATTAGAAGGACCAGAGTGATAATGAACAAGGCCTGCCGTCATTTACATTTATATTTTTCAAAGAAAATAAATGTACTTTTATATTATATAGTAACTTTAAGCGATTTTCTCGTTTCGCAGGGTCAGGCAAGATCTAGTGTTGAGAAATAGCCTATAAGTGGCGGAACTTAACGCCAATTACATACCTACTAATATTATATAGTCCTCTCATACATAATTAAATAATAATTTCATCACTGTCTATTTCTGACATGGTTAAATTAGGCGGGTCAACTATTGCTGAAACTTTAATCATCCGTCGCGTGTTAAGGACTCATTTGCATGCCACATTTACGCGCTATGGGAGCGTATTTAGTGTAAGTAGTGTTTGTAAGCGTGGAAAGGAACGTTGTGAACGGTTTTTCGTAATTTCTTTGTATTTTGGTTAAACGGTTTTTAGTTTTACGATAGTTGTTAAAATTCAATTTTGCATTATTACTTTTGCGTTTCTTTTTTAATTTTGATTGTCATTTAAAATTTTGCATAAACTGTGATCATATTTGTAAATTTTGTTTAATAAAATAGACAAGAAATATAATTTTATCAAAAAACGAAATGAAAACTTTTAACTTGTAGTGATCTTGTATTGACATTAATATAAGTATTACTATCTAAAATCATTGTATTATCTTACATGAAAGTATAGGTAATATTATTATACCTAATATGTATAAGAAAATACAAAACATACAAAATACTAAAATCCATACTAATAAACATATAGTAAATTAAAATAATGAAATTATTACTCCGCTTGACCTATTTTTTGTGTATTTGGCTGAATGCGGTTAAGTCCACGTCGCGTAAAAATACATACGGATCGTGATAAATGATGCAATGTCACCTTTTGGCGGGAAACATGTGCCGCTTCTTCATAAACGTCACTTTTGATTTATGTTAATATTAAATTCAATTATTTTATGTAATAAACATTTTTAACACGCTTTTATTAGATGCACTTGTCCTTTCTTTTTTTTTATTTACAAAAGAAAACTTAATGAAATTAAAATTAAAACCTAATAAATTTGTATATTTTTAAATTAACAGTTGTTTTTTGTTAAATTATTATTTGATTATGTTGAATTAACATTAATTTGGACAAGAGCGAGTATAGATTTACTTATGAACAGTGATCGCTTTTTCGTATTTCTCCAGAAATAAGACCAAACCAGACCTTTTCGTCATAAAAAAGTGAATCATTCTTGAAGTATTTCATTCATTCATTCCAATTTATAAACATTTACATTGTAATGCCAGTTGCGATAACAGCCTAAAATATAATTACTATGTGTTTATTTCATAATATCCTTTTTAGTTTTCACAGTTTAATTTACCATTTTATTTTCTTCAATGTCTATGATCGTTAAAATTTACAATAGATGCAGGATGAACGACGCAACGCAACTTCGTTTTCCATTTTTGAACCAATGCAGAGTAAAAATCTAAAAAGTAGGTACATATATATAAAATTCCCGTATATAGTAGAGAGGGATTTCTATGCTTCTGTGTATCTCGCATGTAGCAAGGTAGTCACAGAGACCCTAATGTTAAGAGTTAATACACTCCATTTCGCATTTTCTGCGCCAATTAAAAAAATCTGGGACAAATTCCATGCAGACAAAGTCACGGATCGAAATTAGTTCATTTCAATATTGTGATGACTAAATGAACGGATATACTCAAACACGCCCACAAAGTTCCGCGGGATTCCGACATTCCGTGTCCGCGTTACATTCATTGTTTACTTTGGCAATACAAATCGCGATATTAATAAAACAAACTTAATTTTTCCCTTTGTGTAGTGGTCGGGTTTCTGTTTCATGTGGTGGGTTCGAATGTCGTTAGAGGGATTTTTTATTACTTTATTTGACAGTAATATTTGTGTGTGAAATTTTAAAAGCTCTATTTGGTGTTGATTAATCAATAGTGATGTTAATCGGAAACGACCGTCGCAAGGAAATTGCTGGTTAGAAATAGATAGATAGACTGGAGACTCACGAACACTCCTGCGCTACTACTCACATTCCCAGGACGCAATATCGTGTGATATAAGCGCCATAAAGCAAGAACTTGTCAAACAACACGAGTTCAAATTTCATATAATTTTAGGATCTCTTGAAAATGCTTATTTGAGCTTACTTCCCGGGCGACCTTATTTACCCTGTCCATGTTATACCCTCGTTTCTGTCAATACAATATAATTTTGTATTTTTTCATTACAAATAAAAAAGTATTTTTAGGTGTAATATGCTTTCTTTGAATTTGAGTTATAAAATAAATAAAAATATGTTTAATAATCAAAAATAGTCAAATTCGAGAAATACTTTTTATACTAACGTTTTATCATCTTGAAAGGTTTCAATGTTGAAAGGAAAAATATTTTTTTCGATATGAGGTAGGTACGTTATATATAAGGTACATACTACCTACGTTAGGCTGTATCAATATTATAGATTTTGAAAATCATTTTGAATGAAATTATGTTCATTTTGTAAGCATTCCCAAGCAGAGGCTGTTGTGGTTCCTTGGTAGTGGCCGTTGCGACTAATTCGATTCGCATTCCCATAATAAAATTTAATATTTTCATTCCTTAATTTGGTAACTAGGCAAAGGGCATCGTTGACTCGACAATTCGGCGGTGGAGAACTGAATGTCTTAATGGAAACAGAAGACATTCTGTTTCCATTAAGACATTAAAACCAGGCTCCCAGCTTCAGCGTGAAGCTAAAAAAAGTACTATGCTATTCTAATGTATTATCTGTTAAACAAGAATATACATATACTTAAAGAAACAAATTTAAAACAAAATCTTTCATGACTCTCACGTGGGTGAAAGTAGTAATTGATAGATAAAAATCGTATATCAATGCCACTGACTCATTCTGCCATTGTGAAGCTGCACCCACGTACTCTCAGTAACGTTAACTATCTATGACGCATTTGTAGTGATAGTCAATTTTTTTGCATCATAGATTTAAAAATGGATATCTAGAAAAATATAGATTAAATAGTAAGCCATCAGGTTCCACTTTCCGTTTTCTATTTCAAAAATAATCATCTTCAAAAATGGCTGTTGTGCTTGACAGTTCCAACTTCGAAATATATCAAGTTTTGTATCGTGGAATGAACGTAAAGCTACCACCAGCACGGAAGGTGGTCCTGTTGAGAGGTCCTGTTGTCCGGCAACAAACGCAACAGTTGCTCTTTTCAATGTCGATGTTTCAATCTAATTATTACAAAGACTGTTTTTACAGATATTTGAAATTTGGAATAGATTAGAAAGTTCTGCTCGGAACGCCATAAATAAAGAACAACAACAACAGTAGAAAGTTCTGTCAGAAACTTTCGTCAATGTTCACGAATCATTTGGCTCCCGTAGCCTTGGCTAGCAGGGGTGGGGGGGGAGCACCGTGAGGTTTTAGTGGGTACGAAAGAAAGGCTAAATTATCTCGAGAAATTATTACAATCTCATTCATAGAATTCAGTACTCCAGAATCGTGGTGATTTAACTAGTTGATGCTTGTGCTTGTCGTAAACTAACGCTGTCTGTACTCGAAAGTGAGAAATATAAATATTTATGAATAATGTGACCTTGCGGTTTTGTATTTAAAATATAACGTTTTCAAGAAGTGATTGACAAACCGTAAACCGTAACTAAGGACTTAGTTTAACGCTATGTCAACCTATTGTAGGTTGACTTCTGTACGAACAAAAGGTAGAGGTAGCTGTACCTATATTGGTATGAATGTTTTATATGTAGGTATATTGCCGTAGAATTTCTTCATTATCCTTGTTGTTCCCTAACTTATCTGATCAAACTTCAATCATTCAAATATTAGCGAATGTGAAAATTATTTCCAATAAAATGATGCTTCTCAATTAATTTCCTGAACGAACTTTACTATTGTGTCAACAAACCGGCTCTGGTTACAAAGAGTTTAATTAAAGAAAACTTTGGTAAATATCTGGAGCTTTGAAGTTTAATGCGTCACTGTAGGTGTAGTCGGCGTTGTTTACGTGACATACATATTACAAAAGGTTTCGGTTGATCAAAAGAATCGAATCCTAATTGTCGAAAATAAAAGCTAAAGCCAGCAAGCTTGGCCTAAAAATTGATTTACTTCTTTGAGTGGTGCACCGGGACAACTGCACTCCGTTCTCTATACAGTGTTGTGTGGAGGAAATCAACACTGCATTTTGGTTGTTACCAGAGCGAGCAAGTGCAAATTATTCATTCCTCCGAATGGGAATGAAACCACAACCGTTCACAGTCAGGGAATGCACCATTAAGGTTCAGACATTGAATCTATTAATATTGTATATTTAAGGAAAATTTAAAATGTAGCACAAACATTTCATATTTAATAGGTAAGAAATGAAAATATATTTGTATAGTTTCAAAGAATAACAACCAATTTGCATGCTTTTAAACATAAAAATATCGTGATTCATTTAATCAATGTGTGCTATTAACATTCTTTTAGACGGTTTATCGGCACCGAGGGATGTCCAAATATACACTTAGTAATGTATACGAGATATGAATCATTATATGAATATTATAAACACGTGTTTCTCATCAAATCAGGTTTCAGGTTGATCTTTAAGTGTTTTATACCATATTTTTACGACATGGTTAGTTAGATTTAAGAAAACATGATTAATGAAATTATTATTTTTTAGCTTCCGGATATATCTCGCATTTAGCAGCAACCTCGTATTAAAGTACTTAGTTCTTTACTTTCCATACACCAAGGCATTGCGTGTTGAATGGCGGAACTCAATGCCTTAATTTTTTTCTTACCAGATCAAGAAGAAGAAAAATAACAATTCCTTCGAGTGGGAATCAAATCCACATCCGTCGCGGGTACAATCGCACGCTGGTGGCCCGGTGCCAAGACTAGGGTCAAAAGTAAATAGTTTATACTTTTATTTCATAAAATGAAATCGCTCTGATTATTGTAAATGATGTCTAGACTTGGACATTTAGCACTCTATATCCAATCTGCATTGTAATTGATAAGATTTGCTAAATATTACATTGTGCATCTCATTTATTTTTAGTTTCTTTTTAATTTCATTAAACAATCTTGAATTTTTCCATTTTTCAATTTTCGACTCGGTGATGACTCTAGTGATGGATCTAGCGCCATACATTCTGTCCTCTATTTTGCGTCCGTATTCGAGACATTTCTTGTTGACTAGTATCATTTTTAATACCAATAAATTTTAGATACATTAGTATTAATTTTCCTGACATTACACACTACCACAAATTAAAAAAATATAGTTAGAGTTACTATAATATTATTTTGTGTAAACTTCTGTCACTTTATGTGTATTTTACGCTAAGATATAATTTGTAATGTTCTTCTACTGACAACCATTCTAAATTGGGCTTAGGACTATGAATAAAACATGATTGTTTATGCATATGATACAGAGGTTGATTGATTGTTTATTTTATGGCTTTCAGGCGTGCCAGTAGAGCACAGTTTACTTCGCCAATGTCACGTAGAATAAAGAAATACAATGGGTAAATAAAAAAGGATTACCGATTAAATGTCAAATTAAATTGACAAATGTCAAATTAATTTTAATTGACATTTTCTAAGTAGCGATGTAACTAGAATATAATCTCTTTTTTACTGTACAATCTCCTTGTGTGTTCTCCATACAACGTGACCTTGGCGAAGTGATTGGTGCTCAACTGGCACGCTCGAAGCGCCTTAAATTAAGAGCTGAACTAAACTTAAAAATCCGTTTTATTATTAAAGACAAAGTAAGCTGCAACCTATAGTCTTGGGAACTTTATAACAAAGTATTTTTCAACTAATTAGTGAGTACCATCGAGGGGGGTCAAGAGGGGAGATCATCAGCGTGATAGAACTTGAGCCTACATCAAACACGTTTCAAGACTCAAAATAACGCTAAATTCTCATTTTTTTTGCAATTTTTTGCTTTTTGTCTTAGATAGTAAAGGTTTCAGTATTTTAGGGGTTGTTTTTGTATTGTTAAGTTGATAATTCCAATAGATTTTGTAAATTTTGAATGAAGTAGCGGAAGTAGCACTTAAATATGTTCACAGCTGAAATATGTAATACTTTTTTCCCTTATAGCTGGGTAGGGGTAGGGGATTTTAGTGTTAAATATCCCGTTCTCCACGCACCCCCTAATTTTTGAGACGTTGAGTGATGGAATAGAACGTAGCGTTTTGTCTACCAGAGCTGGAAAATTTCTTATCAACATCTACTATATGTGTTTCCTAAACTTGAGAAGAAGAACCCAGTACCTACGCTATTTATTATAAGTACCCATATTCCTCTTTACTAAAATGTTCTACTACACGTATACAGCACTATTTATAATGTAATTAAATAAATGTATATCACATAAACTAATAAAGTGTGTAATTTCGCGATTCCGACTCTTGCAGTCATAATATTTATGCAACGATTCGTTTAAGACTCGGTCTGTACTAACTAAATTAGATCACTCATATTTTTTCTTAATTCAAAGTGGAATGTCAGATATTTGAGGTCGTTATTCACATTCCAATTCAAAATATTATTTATTCAAATAGACCATTATTAGCACTGTTGAATCGTCGAATGAACATATGGACAAAAAGCTACCACCTGCTGCTGCAAGAACCGGCAAGAAACTAAACAGTTGCTCTTTTCAAAGTCAATGGTATACTTAGTTTAATTATTACATTAGCTGGCAGCTATCCCGCATTACATTTAATAGACATTAATTCCATACATGTCTATCCTCTAAATATTATTATTAATATTAGAGAGATCCGTTTCTCAACGTTCGCCTAATTTTAGGAGATATTGCGTGTTGAGTGGCGGAATTCAATCCATCCTTTGTCGTCTTAGCGGACCGTAGAAATAAAAAGAAAATATTTCCTCTTGTGAAGGTTGAACCCCATTCCTCATCTGGATACTGCGCCGTTGCACCACGACTATCTTTTAAATATTATACTTCACATCCAATTCCAAAAACGTCACATACATACATACAGGCCAAACAGATAACTTTATTTTCTTGAAATCGGTTAAAAATATAAAAAAGAACAAACACAACCGACTATACAATGCTCTAACGTGCGTTGTAATTCGAACCGTTTTAAATCAAGTCATACGCCATTAGCCAACGTGCTGCTGCCTGCACTCTAGTGTGGCCTACTTTACCTACTATTGCTATAGTCTATAACGGAACCTATGACTGTGCTTTATAGTTCGGGAGATGAATTATGAAGTAAATGACTTAGAAAATTCCTTATGGCTCATTTGTAACACACCGGCTTATAAACAATGGTTGTGAGCTCGAATTACACTTGGTGTTTAATAAATTTTGGTTTTGTAGCAACTGTTTGAACACTAGGTTCCCTCTGCTGCTTCTACAGCGTGAAGTTAACAATAATTTATTTATTTGTCGTTATTAAATCAAATATTATCGCTTATTAAAGTAGCCAATAGTTAAATAAATATTTAATTTGTCCAATTATTGAACTTATCAAAAAAATTATTCAGTTTTCAGTATATTTGAAATAAAAATCTCTTCATCAGATTATAGCCATTATAGAAAAAATATTTATGATTGTAACCTTTGATTCATGATACAACCAACGAAGCGAAAAGTTTCATTTGAATAGATATTGTATATTTAAAACAATGATAGTTAAACCTGCCGCCATGGCACTGTATCTGACTGGACGCGAAATGGTTATGAGTTCGATTCCTCCTCGTAGTGTTAACGTTCCCATTAATTCTAGAGGCATTGTGTGTCGAGTGGCGGAACTCACCGTTACGTTTTGCATCATTACCAGATATAGGAATTGAAAATATTAAATTCAAAATGACACGTGGAAAGCAAAAAATACACTCGTGATCTGAACTGACTACTGTAGTAATAAAACAGATACAATCGTTAACAACAGGCAAATGGAACATTAGCTTCCGATATGGAAGTCAACGACGTTTAGCACGCAAAGCTTGCTGTTGTGGTTTGTATACGATATACATACATATTTGTTGATAAAGCCAAAGTGACGCAGAAGGAATGTTTGTCAAGTTTGTTTGACAAGTGATGTTACGGGATGTTGTAGGTTCGATTCCCATTGGAGGAATGAATTATTTTCGTTTTCTCGCTCTGGTAACAACATGTCATAGCACGGCGTTGAGTTCTGCCACTCAACATTAAATTTAAAAGCTTTATGCTACAGCTCGCTGCGCTACGATGGCCTCTGTAATCTTATTAATATATTATAATGCATTATCCAATAATACATATTGCTTACGTTTTATACTTAAATGGTTATGCAAATGTGAACGTGCATATCATCATATTGGAATTTGTTGCGGCCCAGTAGTTGAGCTGGACAAGTTGATGGCGAGCGATGATATAGGGTTTGATTCCGGTTTGGGAGAACATTTATATAACATTTATGGTATATAGAGTTATAGCTAGTGTAAAATATGTTTATAAAATTTCTAGCTCCATAAATTGCCTCGTTGGGTTACGCCACCTAGTCGTCGTTTGTCTGAATGCATGAAAAGTGAAAAAAAGATGAACATTAATTTTGTAATATGAATAAAGACCACATTTTGTTGAATAAAGCAGACCAGGAATTATATTATACTAAAAAATAGCGTTATGGATCGTTGCGATGAGTCAGGCATTACACGAGGCACCAACTGAACTAAATGTCAAGAGATCTCTAACATTTTATATACAACTTTTACAACAACCACCCACTTGTACTGTTTACATACATATATCTATATATACAGGGTGGAATTGTCAGCGCCACTTTAAATGAAACCACAGTTTTAACTACTCTATAAAAGCCTAATATAAATCGGAAAAAAAATAATTCCCAAAAATGAAAAAGTTACTTTTTCAAACAAAATAAATAATAAAATTATCGTTTTAAAATAAAACGCCATTTGTAAAGTATAACATAGGCACGCACACACTTACCTGTCAAAGCGGCAACATCGCACACGTATGTGTGCGTGACACGAAATACAGGTATGGATAAAAATCGTGAAATGAAAAAAAAATCCTACGTCTAAACTGTTGAGGTACCTTGATTAATTTTTTTAATTCTGGGTTTGAAATATTTTACCCTATATGCAGTTTCAGTAAAAGAAGCGCTGCCTCTTCCACCCTGTATAATGTACATATGTATGTCAGTAATGATTACAATTAATAATAACTTCCAACGCAATAATTTATCAAACGCACGCGTGAATTAACAAATATAGTATAGACATTATAAATATAGTATATAAAGATAATATTATATTCCTTAACTAACAAGGGCTAGACAAGGGCAACTTTGATCGAAGATTATCTTAATCGTCCAGCCTTTAAAGCGTCTCTAATAAGAACCGCATGACCTTTATGCGCTCCGCTGAGCATTTATAGCTGCTGTGACCTAATGGTCAGTTGGGGCTGGAATGGAATTATAGTTTTGTTAATTTCTTAAGCATTTACTTCTTTTATAGTTTTTTAATCGACTTCATTAAGGTTCCGTAAATTAATATTAAATGTTCAAGTCTTGTCAGTTATTAAATTTGTATTATTACTGTAAAGTTGCATCTAAATTCTTTAGAGACTTTTGCGTGAAAGTATATTTTTAGGTTTACACTGTACTCCTCACATTGCAGGGTAGGCAGAGGGAACCTCGGAAGTACACGCTAATACACTTCCTTTCACCATTTCCGCAAAATTCTGGAGGCTTTACGTATTGAGGTTACTGACGCTACGCTTTTGCTTCGTTACCTGAGCGAGAAAATTAAAATATTAAATATTTAATTTGAAGTACAATATCTTATAAGTATATTTCTCTTTGAACCTCTCTAACTGCGCTCGACAATCAGGCGGACTTTATCTAAAGAAAGATATCTAAGGACAATTAAGTTCAAGACATATTAGGGCTGACATATTATTTTGTTATCTGAATATCTCGTTCGTATAATTACTTTATACGGCTTTCCTCAGTTCGCAAGAATAGAGTGTGGACACTAAAACTACCAAGACATTTACCAAACATTGTCATATTTTATAGGTAATAAGAAAAGGTTTTAAGTTCGATTCCCATTCGAAGAAATGAAATATTTGATATTTTCTTTTTGTCGCTCTTGTAACGAGTTTGATTCCGCCACTCAAATGCGCGAAATGCTGTGTGTGACTTAATGGGAATGACCATGGAATGTTTTAACACTAGGTTCCCACATTCATTAAAAAAAATAAAAAAGATTGATTGGACACACTAATATCTAATAATTCCGATTGAAAAATTGTTTGTGTTGTATCGTCCATTTATCAAAGAAGGCTATATTACATTACGTTAACCGTTTCGTTGGAACCCACTGTAAAGCGCTACACACTGTGATAGTTGTGTGTGTGTCTCAGCTGTTACTTGCAAAGCGCGGCGTTGAGTTCCGCCATTTAATTCGCAACGCCTCCTGAATTCGGCGCAAAGTGTGGAACAGAAGTGTCTTATTGCAAATTGAGTGTTTAAGACACTCAATCTCCATCATATTAGGTTCCTAGGTTCCCTCTGCCTACCCTGCTATGTGCGGGGTAGAACGTAAGGTTAAAAAAACTCTTATTTATATAAAATTCACTATTAAATTTCACTATAATATGACCAAAGTTCCTAGTAAAAGTTAGTTACTTGTAATCAATACTTTCATATTTAACGAAGACTCCGCTGGATGTAAAAAGCTAAAAATCGTGCGGGTTCCCTGAGGGTTGTGCAGGTGCACTCAAAGAGGATTTACTGAAACTCCTCTGGGAAAGGAAATAAAAATTTTACGTTTTATGTTATATAGACTCTATGACGTAAAACATAAACAAAACCTTGATACTCCCGTTCCCTTACGAGAAATATTCCCGTTTCCGTACGATACTGTTCCCGTTTCGGTTCTCATAAGACAAAGATGCAAAGGGATAGTCGTTTTAAATATTTTCCAGGTTTAATTACATACTCGTAACAATGTAACTTGCGGTCGATCATTGTAAATAGTAAAAGTAAATAAAATAATGCTCACCTATGTGACTTACTTCTTCTCAGCCGGAGAAACAAACTCGTTGCCAGTATCAATTCCATACGCCCACCACTGATTCACTAAGTTACAATGACAAGTACGGTCTATCTATTTTAAAAAACTCTTTTAACTTATACCAAATTTTGTTTGTATTTCCTTAGGAAAGTCTATTACTTATTAAAAAATATGAAATTTAAATTATATTTTTACAATTAGTATGGCTATTTTGTTTGAAGGTGTCCTTGGTTTGGTCCCCTGTAACAAAAACATGTATTAAATATGTATTTTAAATAATATTTAATGTGCCGTACGGTAAAAGGTGTCTTTATATATGTTCTGAGATGGCCCCATTTTCGAGACATTGCGTTTTGAGTGGAACTATGGAACCATGAATCCAATCATGGAACTTTATGCCACGCTTTAGCTTACCAGAACAGGTAAATGAAAATAATTCATTCTTTCAATTGAAGCTCCAACCAACAATCATAGTACTTGCTGTCAGAAGCTGTTCTAATATATTGAAAACAAATTTACAATCGGGTCATTCCTAGATAAATGAAAAGTTCGGTTAGATACACTAATAAGGGTCAAAACACCCTCCACCTTTCTAATATGAAACAGACAATACAATAATAGACTGAACAAATGCAACACAACTAACTGCCAGCGCGTGACCTACATCATCGTGCATACATACATACATACATACATACAGACATACATGTGGGAGACGCTAAAATAGATATTACTAACATTTGCTATCATTTGCTAATTAAAATATTTATTGTTCTGTTTTATAACAGCCTGTATCATTTTTAAATTTTTATTCTTTTATTTTTTTGTAGCAAGTAGACAAATAAATTAGAAATCACTTTGTTCTTTACGTTTTTTTGCAAAGACCTATTCTCTTTTCTTTCAGTGCCAAGAGTACCGAGAGACATAACAGCCAACAAATCAATAGATTTTGGAGGAAGACTCTTGAACAAGAAGAAGAAAGTTCAACACAAAACCCATATACAATTTTAGATTCAATTCCTGATTGAACCCTTTTAATAGGGGTCCCCTATCATCATCAATTTATTTCTGGAATATATTTTAAAGGCGGCACTAGTATTTAGTATATTTTCGAATTGGGTGTCGCTAAAGAATGGACCTCTGTAATGAACAGTGGAGGAAAGCGTTATCGCGTGTTTAAAGAAACCCTTTACTCGTGTGTCGTAAATCTCAAGCATTGCTTTGACTCGACCGCCTGCGCCGCGATAGTTAATAATCGCAGGACAGCATCGCTTGAGGAGTGTAAGAATTGAAAAATTGAAGAAATTTAGAGAAAATCTCTCCTGGGATTAAACTAAATATTTAATAATTTAATTTGCCTCGCTCTGGTAACGAGGCAAAGTGCGATGTTGGGTCACTCAACGCGCAATGTCTGTAGAGTTCGGCGGAAAGTGGGAAACAAAAGAATCTTAATGGGAACGGAGTGTCTTACCACCACGATGTCCTTGCCTACGTTGCTATGTACGAGATACAGCGTGAAGCTCATGTTAACAAAACTACAAATGTAGTGACAATTCAGAAACTATAAGAAGCAATTGAGTGCGCAAATAGGTCGGCACTCCGCACTCGGCGCTCCGCACTCGGCACTCCGGGGCTGGAGGTCGCCGGACTCGGGGCTGCACGAGCGCGAGTAACCGAGCTACAGGCAGGCAGGGCAGGCAGGGAGGCACTCGTTGTCGTTCATTAAACATTGTTAGGATGTGATTATTAACGGTAATTGGAGTCCCAATGACATTAGCGGTGATCGTGTGAAAGCCGAAATTCAATTCACGCGTACAATTTGTACGTAAAATTGCATGGTGTGATGTTGTAACCTTTTTACCTTTATGTGTTGATTAATTAATGAATTTGGAAGGTTTTGCTCGTATTTATTGTAGAGTTTTTCATAATTTTCATCACTTTATTGTCCACTCACAATGTCTAATTAAATGTATGTATGTATACCAGTATGTATACATTTAATAAAACATTGTGGGTGTTCTGGCGCAGGGGCACAACCGTGCGACTGTTAATATCAGGTAGATAGATAGATAAAACTCTTTATTGCATACATAAACAAACACAACTAAATAGTAAAAAGACAGAATAGTACGCAAAGGCGACCTTATCACTATTAGTGATTTCTTACAGGTAAAATCAACGTTGTGAGTTTTAATTCTCATTCGGAGGAAAGAATATTTATGATTTTCATTTCCTCGCTCTGGTAACGAGGGAAAGTGCGGTGCTGAGTTCCGCCGAGAGCCTTAACCTAGCCTTATAGAAAGTCTTAATGGGAACGTAGTTTCTTAACACTAGATCCCCAGGTTACCTCTGCCTACCCTGATATGTGCGGAGGTTATAGCATAAAGCTAAATAATTAAAAAAATAATAAGCATTGAAACTTTGTAACATTTATTTAAAAGTAGGCTAACGAGGGATGTAATGACCTGACGATTAGTATCTTTGAGTTGAAGCTTTTAAGAGAAGTTCACAATGTTCGCAATTTCCATAGCGAAAATATAGTGAGCTTGAGTTGGCTGAAACTTTAACCCAATTTGAGGCCGTCGACGTTGAAAAGCCTCCTTATATCATGCTAGTTACTGCCCGCGACATCGTCTGCGAGGACGTTACGACTTTTTTTTATTATGGAACGGGGCATTTATTCCTTCATTTACCAACTAATAATAAATAAAAATATATAAATATAAATAATATAATAATTAAATTGCAATGCTAACTAATATTTTTAAATGTTAACATAACTAAATGCTAAAATAATACTTTTAATATAATTATGTAAAACACAGCTTTCTTATAATTTCAACTGCTTTTGCTTCAATAGAAATGACGCCTTATTTCTTGTTACAAAGTATTATGAAATATTTCTAAGAAAAGCTTATTATTATAATATGATTATTCTATACAAACCATAACAGAATCCGCTGTTAGTCGTTGGTGATTTCAAAGAAAACGAAATTTATTTGACGTAAGACGTTATTGGCAAATATTATACCCATTGCTTAGCTTGCTTCATTTTGCCATTTTTCGAGACATCGTGAGTGGCGGGACTCTACAACGCGAATAATAACACGCAAGAATGGAACCCAGAGCCGTCGAGTGTACAGTAAGACCACGGTCTGCCACTGTGCCACGGAGAGATGTCATTGCAAACAATATTCAATTTTCAATTTGTATACAAAAGTTGAAAAGTTTGTGCACAAATTTTATTCTGCTTAATGGTAAATCGATTTTCAGTTACACACAACATGTGGTGTCTTTCGTAGTTCAATTCAAAACTAGTTAGGTTTACATAAAACGTTATAAACGATATAAATATATATAAATATAATTTTAAAAAATAAATAAGATTATGAGGTCAATCGTGGCGCAGGGGCACAAAGTGTGACTGTAAACGCGACTGGTTGTAGGTTCGAGCCCCAATCAAAGAAATGAAATATTTACATAAATTTTAATTTTTCATTTCTTTTCTCTGGCGTTAAGGCAAAAGCGTGACGTTGAGTTCCGCCCCTTAACACGCAAGGCTTCCAGCTTCCAGCTTCCTTTGACAGAACTCGGTGGAACGTTGTGTCCCACAACGTTCCACCGAGTTCTGTCACTGTCTGCACATGTCGCGCCTACCCTGCGGCAGACGAAACCTGGGAACCTAGTGTTAAGACACTCTGCTCCCTTTAAAATACTTCCTAAAGAAAACTAAAGTCAGAAAACTTTCCGCCGAATTCTGAAGACATTACGTGTTGAGTGGAAGAATTTAACGCCGCAATTTGCCTGGTTACAAGAGCGAGGAAGTAAAAATAAAAAATACTTCATTTTCCTAGAATAGCAATCGAACCCACAACCTGTTGTGCTTACAGTCACACGCTTGTACCTCCTGCGCCACGATTGACCTCAAAATATATTATATATAATATAGAAACTATATTATAAATTTAAAAAAATATACAACTGATGTAAACCCTAAAACAAACTAATTAATGTAAACATACGACGTAAAACTTAATTGAAATACACCGCAAGTGTCGCGGCGGTCTTAACTTAGTTTGTATAATGCCACAAATATTTGAACTATGGTACAATTTGTTTTTGCATTTCGTGAATAATATTTTTTACGCTCACGCTGTATCCCGCTTATAGCAGGGTAGGGAGTGTGAATCTAGTGTTAGGACACTCCGTTCCCCAAGCAGCGCACAAGACGCTGTGTGTTGAGAGGCGTTTTTGTCTTCTTACCACAGCAAAGAAATGAAGACAATTAATTTCTTCTAAAGGGTTGTGGGTTCGATTAAACCAACAAACATTACAAACAAATATAATACAAATAAATATAAAATAATTTGTTTAAAAGACTTCACTGAGTCCGACGTGTATACGCTAAGGGGGTACTAATATGAGCATTAATTTATACATGGATACTTGTCTCCCTCTCCCCTTCAAGTATCAAGGCGTCGTGAATTCATCAGCTAAGTGTACAGATCGATAACACAGGAATCTCTTAAATAGGTCAGGCAGGACTCTAAACTTATAGAAATTAAATAAAAAATATGGATGTGAATTGTAGCTTGTTTTTCTTATTTTTTAGACAATCGAGTTGTTTTAACAAAAGTATGTTTCTTTCCTAACTGCAGAATAATACTTTAAAATATGTTTTTTTTAATTAAATACTCGTAGTATTCTCTCTACCTAAACGATAATTCTAAGGAATTTTATGTTTGGGGTGACGGAAATTTGTAATAATCTCCCTCAAGCTGCTAACAGCATAAATAAATTATAACAAGCCAAATATTTCGATATAGTTTGATAAGAACGTATGGCTTAGTAATCAAAGCTTTGACGGTTTCCAAGCCACCTAAATTCAAATCCCGTTCAAATTTTAATTCATTTTTTTGAAAAGTATTTTTCTTTCCTAAGTAGCTGAATTCAAGGGCGCGCTTTACATTGCCAGAGTTGACAAATGAAAATAAATAAATCCTAGAACGGCAGTGAACCTACGGTTCGGCTTTACAGTCAAACGATGTCCTACTGGACCACGATAGCCTTTTGATAAAATACATTTTCGCTTGCTCGTCAATCATAGCGTACTTTATGAAATCTTAGATGACAAAGTAAAATCTCTCTCAGTTCCTGCTTGAACTCTATGCATTTGCAAGGGAAATAGACTCTTCGTAACAGGATACGGCGCCACATAGTACATAGTAGGTAAGTATACACATACTCTGTGTTAACATTTGATAAAAACACGGCTGTCAATGTTGTACAAAACGCTACAAGTACACACAAGTCTACTCAATGTCCATATCCCGCTTCAAATCATGTTTTGACATTCACAAACAATACTTCACGGTGGTAAAGAACCCACTGTGGTGTAAATAAGCAAATACTATGACAACTATAGTTGATATCGATCGAAATGGCAAATTTTCTGAATTGCAGTAGGGTAAATTATCTTTTATTTCTCTCTGTCACTTCACGGCACTTCCTATCCCCACTCTCCGCCGAATTGTTGACGCATGTGTGTATGGAAATCGAACCCGCAATCTTTGCGTTTAAAGGTACGCTTGTGCCCCAGCAGCACGACGGCCTCATGTAGAAGCATGCCATTCTATTTTTCGCCCCGTTCATTCTTGTTGGGGCATACAACTTCCTTTGAAGTTTCAGTGTTACATACATAAATATTTTACATTTCACTTCTCTGTCAGTCAACCGGTAACTCCGTGGTTACTAAACTACTATTTTTATAATCATAATAAATTTGTAGAAATGACATCTATATTTACTGTATGCTGTTATAAACATGTCATTGAAACACTCGCATTCTTTAGAGGTTATTTGTTGGAATTTATTTGAATAATATAGTGTCAGAGTCGACATGGCGCAGTTAGTAAGTGTCTAAGGGAAAACAGTGGTTGTGGGCTTACAACACACTTATAGAGAAATGAGGCCATCGTGAAGCAGCAGCTCAGGCTCTCACTATAAACACGGCAGTTGTGGATACGATTCCCACTCGAGAGAACCAATTGTTTATTTCCTTGCTGTGGTACGTACCTAACTTGTTTGAAAATTTGGGGTGCGTGGGAACGAAGTATCATAATACTAGTTTCCTTCTGTCAATAAAAATATATGCTTTCTCCATCTGGTTAGATAAAATATCACAATTGATTCTTCTACATATTTTTTATGTTCCTAAGTAATTGGAAATGAAAGTGGTCACATAAAAGTATGTATAATTTAAAATGTCATCATTGTCTATTCCAAAACGTAGAAATTGCTTAAAATTAACGAACACCAAGTAAACACGAAAATATTGTCGGAGATATAGAAGGCAGTGACAAAAAAATACACAATTTTAATTAAAGTTTATTCACGTACATACTCGTATGTAGCGTAGCGTGCCATTACAGGTAGCAAAACCGATTCCAATGCAAGATAATACTATGTAATTTCCTTTTGAATATATTAGTGTTTATCAAATAAACGTGCTTGCTACCTATATTTTTCTAGGTGTCAAGACTATAATAAAAAAGCCCATTAAAAAGTAGAGTAAAGGCCGTTATGGCGCAGTGGTATAACTGACTCTAAACTGATTGTAGTTGCACATTCGATCCCCACTGGGGATAGTAATATAATATTTAACATTATTTTTATTTCCAGGTTCAGGTAGAGAAAGTGCGGCGCCATATTCCGCCACTTATAAGGCAATGTCTCGAAAAATGGCAAGAAAGTGAGGAACGGAAGAAAGTGAGTCTTAAGTTCTTAACACTAGTTTCTCTGTATCTATCCTGCTATTCGGGAAAAAGCGCGAGGGTGAAAAGCAGAAAACCTATTGTCATAACTCTTCGCCAGAATTCAAAACATAATGTAGGTACTGCGTGGCGAGACTAAAACATATAATTCTATAATTTGAACAGTTCTATCGTTTTCGCTCATAATATGGTCTCGTGTGTTTCCGTGACCCGCTTCGAGACATGAAGAACTTTATTGCACTTTTCATGCACACATCCCAGGATTTGAACTTGTGATAACTATTTTATTGTTGACCTGCTATAACTTAGCTGCTATAACCTGCTACAACAATGATAGATAGAGAATTGTGGAGCAATATATCATCTATATTTTAATCCGGATTTTTTGCGGAATTGGAATTTAAGTGGTTTTTCTTTTAAATTCAACAATTTTTGCAAGCATACCAGTATAAACAACCAAACTAAAATAATCCATATTATTATATTATTTGAGCTATAGAACCCTAAGGCTCTACATAAGCGTAAGGGTATACATAAATGCTATGTGTATTTCATAAATAAACTTAAACAACATTCCTATATTTCAGGCAGGCGTAGCCGGGGGCCGCTAGCATATTATTATAACTCTGCCTACCCTATATGAGGGATACAGCGTGAAGCTAAAAAATATATAACACTAGAATGATCTGTCACAAAATTATTTACACGTAATTGAAATGTCGGCGACCTCACACTTTGTGCACAGTAGAGGACTAGAGGACCACTTGTTTGTGAGACGGTAATTGAATTCTGGCACCCGGTAAATTGATAACGATACTTGCTATTGTTTATACGAGTTTTGTATTTTTGGCGATTTTTTCGAGACAGTGTGGTCAGGTGCGAAACTTAACGCTGCATTTGGCAGCATTAAGTTGCATTTGGTAATGAAAATAATTGATTCCCGGAAGGAGAGGGTCGAACCCACAGTCATCGCGCTTATAGTCAAACACTGCTCCACAAAGTCCTTTTAAAGATTTTCTTTTTTAAATTAATATGTATAGTAAATTGGTTATTTTCCTTATCATGTAGCGCCATTTATATGTAAAATACATATGTCATTTGTTACGTGTAATTTAATAATAATCTCTTACAAAATGCAAGAATTGTACATCTGAGTATTAACAAGGTTAAATCAACGCATCAAAGCTTACTATTAAATAAAATAATAATAAATTCAAATATATTTTCGAAAGAAATAAATAAAAATCAGAAATACCTGAATAATTTCAAAGTTATACATACATTTATATTTAAAATACAAAACAAGCCAAGCATCAGTGAGGCTGAGAGGCTGAGAGGCTGAGAGGCTGAGAGGCACGCTCTCATTAGACAGAGGGTCCTCATCACGGCATTATTAGTCTTTAGCTACGACTGGCTATTGTTGCCTGTTTATTTGAGACGGAATCATTTTTACAGTTGTTTAAGACTATTGGTTATACATATCTATTATATATTTTTGACAGGTTAATGCCTGCGACATTGCTTATGTTTTAAAATGGAAATAACTTAAGTGTTATAACACAATATATAATCCAAGTAGGTAATCGAGGCAACGTTTAGTAGTTTCCGAGATTAGAGCATTGAACCAAACGGTTGAATCAGGAACTATTAAATTTTACTTTATTTGAATTGGAATCAGAGCTATTCCAATCTATAGATATAATAATAATACATTATTGCGTCTACCGCAGTGCCGATAGTGGTTTCAGTTAACGGTGTTATAGCAAAAAGCCTCGACCAACATTTTAAGAGGTTATCGCTTAGCTGTCGGATCAAGAACCGGATGTAGAAGGCAGTATTGCTAGAGACGGCACGTATTGAGAGAAGGTTCCTCTGGAGGTCTCTCTGGAGCCCTAGCCACCGATGACTTGGACCTTGAGCTATATTATTAAATGTATAATTTATTCCTCTTCGATAATTAAAGTACAGTCAACCTGGGTAACTTTGACAGTTACGGGCAATATTTTACACTATATCTTAAAATTTAAAGCACATTGCAAGAGTGTTTTTGTTTTATTAGTGCTCTCATAACACTTTTCAAGATTAAAAATAAAAGCCAATGAAGAAAGAAAAAAAAAGAAATGAAACGGATTACAGAGTGATGTGTAACAGAGTTCCCCACTATAACCCTTTTATGAATGGCTAAAAATAATCGTCTCAATACATCTGGACTGTGACTTACGTCGCGCAATGGTTACGAATTCAAATGTTTAGCGTCAATGTTTGTATTTAAAATGGGTTGGTTGAACGGAGTGTCTTAACACTAGGCTCCCTCTGCCTATCCTGTTGTGTGCGGGATATAACGTGAAGCTGTTTTAATTTTAATTCACTATCCAAAGCTAGTTAAATAGATGGAAAGTGAAGAACGAGACCATTTGCGTCAATCGTGATATAGAGTCAATGAGCACGATGGTGATGAATTCGACTGTTGAACTATCATGGTTTAAGATATAGCCTGGTGACAGACGGACAAACAGACAGTGAAATCTTAGTAATAGAGTACGGAACCCTAAAAACGAAATAAAGCTTTTCTTGGCTCATTGAGCCTTTCTCTTATATTAAAAACCATTATTTTTTTAACCACGATGAAATTGAACCTGTAACCATGATGATAACCATCAGTTGTAGACTGTAGTAGTCGAACACATCACAGCTAAGTTATCTCATAACGGAATAGAATTAAATCAATAATTGAGGCAAGGCTCTGACGAGTGCCGCGAGCTGTCGGTGATAAGCGATAGTGACTTAATATGTACATACTTAATACTTATACTGATAACGATAACTCTATATTATTGTATAGTAAAACTTGATTTTTATTTGATAATATTACTTAATAAGTCGCGGCGCAGGGGCAAGGGACAAGCGTACGACTGTACGACGTGTATACACGACAGGTTGTGGGTTCAATTCCAACTCGGTCTGCTAGCGAGGCCTCCGCCTCTCAACACGCAATACCTTCAGAGCTGGGCAGAAAGTGTGGAACGGAAGTGTCTCGATGGGAACAGAGTGTCTGAACATTAAGATCCCAGGTTCCTTCTGCCTACCCTGGCAGGGTGTGATAGGTACAATGTGAAGCTAAAAAAAATATTTACGAAATATAGAAGTTATATTTTATCTGAAAAAGATTGCAAATGTTCTGACGTAAGTAAAGTAGTAGTGATGTTTTTAATTAAAATTATAGTTAATTAGTTGTTAAAAAATGTAATCAAAAATCGTTCTAATATAACTAAAATATTGGCAAGGTTCTGACATCATATACATATTTCGTTCCGTCGGTTTCGTTTAGTAAACTTTTGTTGCAGAGTTGTAAAGATTCGCAAACAAACGAGCAATATCTTTAAAGAAAGCTAAATCCATAAAGTCGACATTTTAACCTGGTTTTTTAGTTTTTGTAGTTTAATACGAAATTTCTTAAATTTATCTTGCGAAAAATTGGGACGCTTTGTAAAAGATGATATGGATATTTTTTTAATATTAATTACCAAATAAATACCATTACCTGCAGGCCATGCAGGCTGTAGCAGGTGTCGTGTTCAAAGACAAAATATATACTTAATTACTACTTCAACGTTACATTAATTAAAAAACATTAATTTCGCAATATTTGCTTAAATAATGAAACGAACATATGCTTAAAATCTACCTTGAAGGAACTGAACATGAGTTCGAGCTTCCTGAACATTATCTGTTGATATGAGTAGTGGTATTAGATTATTTATTTATTCGAATATAAAAACTAATAATCAAGTTAATATTGTTTACTATTTTTATAAAATGAAGTGTATGATTAAAAATATTATGAATATTGTATTTGTAAGATGGTTCTTTTTATAAATTACAAAAAAAATATGTTGTTTATAATATTATTATTTGTTAATTATTGAAAAGTGCTTTAAGAAAGCTGTACTTTAAGCACATTTCATTTTTTTTAACAAAGTGTCTATAAAGTAATAATAATTAAAAAATAATGATGATAGTTCAATTAAAATGATCATTAAGCTACCTCTATCATTAGAACCTACATTAATCACTCTAGTCTAATGATAAGACGACGTCAGGCAATTGTTCTGATGAAATAATTTGGCTACAACACTACACGCGTCACTTCACTATTTATATAATAAAAGATGCATCTAGAAAATTATAATTTATACATAAATATATTTATAAACTTTAATTTATTATAATACTTACATAAAATTTGAGTTGTTATTAATTAAAAACACACAGCACGATAAACACACAACTAAGTAAAATCCTCTGGTAACATATTGAAAGGGTGAGGAATCACAATTATTTTTTGCGCGAACGCGTGAAAATCGCCATTACATTAAAATAACTAATTCTTGCCACACAATAAGTTTCCTTTATATTTTTTATTGTTTTTTTTAATAATTTCAAGAGGCGATGGTCGTGGGCGAAGGCTGGGCGGTACACAGCGCAGACTCGGTCGCGGCTAACTTCGCGTTGAGGCGCGCGCATCTCAACGCTGCAACTTCACGCGGTAAATTGACCTCATTTAATTATTTTCGAAATGGCAACGCACTGCGTTTTTCAGGCTACGCTTTTTTATTGTGTGGATTAGAATGAGATATTGTTACTTATGCTTGATTTAGTTAATGTATAAATAATATATTAAATAAAATATTTTAAGTAGGTATATACTCTTCAAGTTTTTTTACAAATTAATATAAAAAGTTCTATTCTAACAAACTAAGTCAGTATTTTTATAATATAGAAATAAATTAAATAATGCTAAAATATTAGACAAAAAAAAATACATGTGGAATTTAATTTGTTTTTCCTTGGTCTATGTAGACGAAATGAATGAGACTGATAATAGATGATATTTTGTTAAATTCGTGAAATTCGCAGTTTCACGCTTTTTACGCGTAGCAGTATTTTTCTGAAGACAGCTCTCCGTATTTAATATGAATTTAGTCTGTGACGGTCGCAGATTTGTGTCCAGATCTTACGTCGATATTTTAAAATGTTTTATAAAAATATTTTCCAATTCTAATGTGGACTACAGGTAATAATTCTTTTATAGATTTAACAATGTAACAAATTATGTTCTTTTTATTCAATATACCTACATGATCGACCGTTGTCTATCAATTTATTTGTCAAAGCTTATAGTCCGCTCATGAATAATTCATTATTTTGTTTAAGCGTCTGTCTGTAACTTTGTATTAAAATATAAGTGTAGTAATATTTTATACTTAGATATTTTTTTTATAGTTTTGCGTTCTTTCATAACAGGGTAGGTGAGGGAAACACTCCGATTTTTATTTTTGAGACATTGTGTTGAGCGGCGGACCTTAACGCAGCGATTTATCCAGAAATGAAAATTATTCAAATATAATCATCCATCCTCCTAGTTGAGATCAAAACTAAATCATCTACAATCATCAGTATACATTGAAATGATGGCCTCTTAAATCGAACAATGAAAATATATTCATGGTATCTGAAAACAATCTATATCAACAAGTGGAAATCAAACCGCCACCGTCGTCTTAGTAAGACGTTTGCCTTCTGTGAGACGGAAGTATTAATGAAAGCTCAATTAGTAGTTGGTGGAGATAACGTCTCTTAAGGACAGTGCTTCGACTTTTTCACTTTACACTGTCAGAGTCTATACTACCGACAGTGATCAGTTACAACTTTATTATGTATAGTGGATGTCTCGATGCAGTGGCACAACGCGACGGTTGTGAGTTCGATTCCCACTCAGGGAAATTAATTGAAAGAACACAGCGTGGCGTTAATAAAGCAGGAAGTGTCTTGAAAATGTTGCGGAAATAAGAAAACGTTGTGTTAACACTAGGCTTGCGGTATGCGGGATACAGCGTGAAATAAAAAAAATATACTTTTTTAAAATTTGCAAATTTCATTCATTTTTATTACAGTTCACATTGACGAATGTAGAGAGCTGTGGCCTCGTGTCGCTGCATTATATTTGAATACATTTTAATATTATACGTAGAAAGAAAGCGTTTGTAAAAAAATCTTTATTGATAAAATTTATACGAACTATCTAGATTCTCGGTAATTTCGATTCAGTTTACAATTTAGATTAATTAGATCTAAAAAGAAAAGAAATAGAATCCTTATAGGATCAATTAATTATTCATCTGACCACCTGTCTGTCTGTCTCTAGGTATATTTCTCTGTCAAGATCATTTATTTTCTCAAAATCAGTTGAAATATCAATCTGATATAAATATTGAATATCCAGGTCAACAGCCCCTCGAAGCACGGGGAAATTTAATTCTCATTGCTATTTATTACTGGCCTTTGTTTTTGTTACGTAAGTGCGTACTTTTTTTGGAGGAATGTTGAAAAATAAATACGTTTGATCCATTTGTGTGTTTTATTTCATTTTATAAGGTTTCCGCTACTTAAAAACGCAATATTTTAGAAATATTTCAAAAATAACACCTAGCACGTAGTCTTTATTCAGCTTCACGCTGTATCCCGCACATTGAAGGTAGATCCTATCCTATCCCATGAACTACCCAATCTCGAGAGCCGTATTGAGTAGGGAAGACACCATACCACCACCACGTAGCATTGCAAACTTCAGAAACTGCTCAAAGCCACCCAAATGTTTAAGTCCGAATTTTTCGTGGCTTGGTGTGCCTTTACAGATAGACCAGATAACGTCGTTGGTATCAATGGTAGTTCTAGACAGACCGATGTCTGCATATCTTTTATCCAGCTTCAGAAAGATTTCACTCTACCGCGTACAAATTAACTCTAAACCTATTCCTGGTCAGTTCGTAGGTAAGTTAAGTGCTTGACCTAAATTGCCTGCCGAATGAATAACTCGCGAAAATATAGAAAAATAATACTTTTATTATCGACATACGATTAACACATAACTCACATCGAAATCTTAAATAAATATCCAAATGAAATGTTTTTATAATAAAATATAATGAGCGTTCATATTTTATTACCAGGAACATCTGCGCGCACCTGTTTATTACATTTGTTATTTAAATAATTTATTTTATTTTTTGAACGGATTGACGGGTGTTTGTTGGTTCGATTCTAACTAATATTTTCATTTCCTCTTGGAACGAGGCAAAGCGCGGCATAGAGTTTAGCCACTCAACACTCAAAACAAAAATTTGGCGTATATAGTTTTCGCGAGTAACTTTGTAACTCTGTAGGTATAGGTTTTATAGGTATATAGTTATATAGGTTTATTTGCTATTTAGTTATTAGTGCTACTTCAAATACAATATTGGAACACCTATAATAGAATACACACGAAATATAGAATAGATTACATGGATTATGCTATTTTTTTTAGTTTTACATTTTATTCCGCAGAGTAGACAATGAGAAACTAATGTTGAGACACTCAGTTCTCCGCCGAAAATAAATTGTGCACAATTGTTTATTTCTATATCAAAGATCGATATTTAACGAATAAACTGTCGGAAGTTGCGGGCGTAAAGTGTCGACATGTTTCACCATCTTGACATTTGTTGATTAGATTTTTTTTTTCAAAAATAATTTTGTATGATGTCGTTTAGGCCTGTGTAGTACTGTGGTATAGCGAGTGACTACCGTCGCGACGGTTATGGGTTCGATTTTCACTCCAGGGAATGAATTATTTTGATTTCCTCGCTTTGGTAACAAGCGAGACGAAGACGAAGTGTCTTAACACTAAGTCCCCTCTACCCTGCTACATGAGGGATTCAGTTTGAGAGAGAGAAGCTAAAAAACATTATATGTGTAAGTATATAATTATATTGAAAGTAGTATATAAGATAGTAGTATAATAGGTAATAGTAGTTTGTAAGGATACAAACAGTAAAAAGCGAGACAATTACAGAAAGTTGACAATTTTTTAATTGAAATATATTACAAAAAATAATTTATATTGGTGCCAAACGTACATTAAATTAATTAATTACAGTATTTTAATTTCTTTAAAATATGATGGAGTACATCTTCAATTTGTTTTCGGTCTTACCCCCGTGGTCAATTGAAAATAAATAATATTTGTGTATGACACATGAAACGTAAGAAACGTAAGTGTCCAAAGTAACTTTATTAACGAGAGTGACTACCGAAGCCGAAAAGTATATTTCGATTTATCCAGTAGATCCTAGAATTAACTATAGGTATACTAGTATAGATAGACAAAGAAACTTACCGTTTTAACTAATAATTTCCAACGAAAGAAAATACACAACACTTTCTATTCACAAATTAAACGAACTGAGCGTATTTCAACTGAAAAATAATTTAAAAACACTCTTCATCTGAATCATCATTTAGGAGAAAACGCCAAAAATATTCCTTCAGCGTGTCACCTCGCGGCATTCCAACGCATTTTGTCACTTTTGTTTTAAGGGATTCGAACTGGCTATATTTATAGACTTATACGGTTATTTATAATGATTTAGATATATGTGTTTCGTTGGTCGGTCGATAAAAATAAAGAGACGCGTGGCGGCGCACGCGCACGCGACGCGTTTGAGCCAGATGGTCGAGGGATGCTGGAGGAGAGATGTACATGTGAATATAATCATGAGATAAATTTATATCGAGCAGGAAACAGAATATATAATACTGTTTATTAAAAATAATATTTTTGATATTACACAACAAAATAAGAAAAATTACCACTTAAAATATAATTATAGCAACACTACGTCACTTGTATACTCTTGGGCTTATACTATTATATTATATTATATAAAAATAGTGTTAAGACACTTCCGTTACCTATTTTCTGCCGAATTCTGGAGGCATTGCGTATTGCTCAACGCCGTTCAATACTTACTACTTATGTATGTAACTAAATATTTATAGAAAAAATATTTTTATAGAGCAATAAATCATTCGTCGCGTTCCATACAGACGTTTCGAATGTAGATTGATTGAATAATTTATTTTGCACATTTTAATTTTATATTCGTCTATCCTACTAATATTATAAATGTGAAAGTTTGTAAGGATGGATGTTTGTTACACTTTCACGCAAAACTACTTGACAGATTTAGATTAAAGTCAATCAACTTCATAGCAATATTCTTATACATTAAAATAACCTTTGTGTAATTCGGTTATAATATAACAACAACGTTGAAGTGGCGAATCTTTACGAAGTATTTATGCAAAGGACGTATTGTCCAGAAGTGACTGCAAGTTAAGCAGGACACTGCGGGAAACTTCGGTAAATTTCTATTTTCATAAAATGTTATATTGTGCGATATTCGAATGTTATATCGTGTGTACGATTTCTGGTAATGTTTCCATTTAAATTATGTTCATTTTCCTTGTTTGGCAAGATGAAACACGGCGTTATGTTCCGCCTAGAAATTGTATGTTACGCTAACATACAATGTCTGTAAAGGAATGGAATCTGATGTACATGCGCGAGCCGCGTGATGCTCCACATGCGGAGATTACGTTGGAAAATATTATAAAAATCATGCAAATATTTTAAACGTCCATCTGACATAATAACTATTTATAACAAAAAAATGTAATTTCCCCACAAAACTAATAGATAGAAAATATTTGAAGAGAAAAAAGAATTCAATTTTCCAGTCATTTTCGTGATCTTTGGCATTGAGTCGACTTGTCATCGCGTCGTTACGAATGTCATCGCACTTTATACGTTTTATTTCTCACCGACAACATATAGATACATTACTATTTATACATTTATGTTTTGTGTTTCTTTTTTACATTCTCCTTTTTTCCTTTACGCTACATCTCACATATAGCAGCGGCACAAAAGCGGATGTAAAATGGACTTTTGCGAAGAAATTAAATATTTTTATTTTATCGCTTTGGTAACAAGACAAAGCGCGCGACGTTGAGTTCCGCCACTCAACACGCAATGTTTTGAAAATTGCCTCATTTGTGAGGGATGGAGCGTTCTGGCGCTAGTTCCCTCTGCCTAACCTGCTAACAAAATAATATTCACTGACACTATTCCCTTGTGAAATATGTTCATCATGTTATTATGATCGTCATTTCCGCTACTGTACATTTCCGGCGCATACATTTTAAACGTAATATGTATTTTTTTATTTTAAAACATAAAAATCATTTAAATTTGACGTTCAACAAGATTTGTTTTCACGCCTCTCGCTTTATGATTTATTGAATAAATACTATGTTTTTATTGAGCTTTATAAATCTTCTTGTGTAAATAATGTACCTACTAATTTTATTTTCAACTTTACACTTTATCCCGCACATAGCAGGTTAAACACAGAGATCGTAGTGTCAAGACACTCTTTTACAATTACCAAGTCGGAAGCCTTATGTGATCATTTTATTTATTTACTTTATTACTGTCTGTAGATATTCAGTCGAAATAAATATTAAATATTCAGGTCCTCGTTCGTCCCGTCACTCAGAGCCAAAATTATGAAATTTGGCATGAAGTGAGAACTTGAAAATAAAAGAAAGAAAAATCTTACGATATAAATGGCCAAATCTTTTTTAAAGTAAATTTAGAAATATGATTTTGCTGGAAATCGTCTGGAGGTCTGTACACCTCAGAACATGGTTTGAATTTCAACTCGATATCTCCAAGGATTCCTGGGATAAAGGTTCTTGATGGATGGCAGACATACAGACAGAGTGATCGGTGCGGAACCCTAGAAATAGTGTTGTTTTTACTACGGACCCCTCGATGAATTGATTCCAAACCAATTGTTATTAGATTTCCAGAATCGTTAACTAACTCTGTCGTTCATAAACACGCAATGCCGTATTGTGAAGGCATCATAAAATAACAATGTTCTAGTGATGTCACTTCCAACCTACGGACTAATGTGATAAAATTAAAATAATTTATTGTTCTGAAGTAATTATTCATATTATAACAACAAATATTTGTACTATATTGAAACTGATTATTTTTTCTAAGGCGAAGAAGGCTATAGGCTATATATAGGAAGGTTATATCACGTTAGTCATTTCTATGTTAAACTCAATCCCGAACTCTCAGTTATCTACCAGGCGGACTAAGATACACTAAAACAAAAGATTAAATTAAAAAAAATAGTAATCTAGAGAAGAAGAGTATAAAAAGTTAATTAGGTATAAGTTAGTAATAAAGAGGCCGCCGTGGCAGAGGCGGAGGCTCAAGTGGGCGACTGTAAACGCGACGGTTAAATATTTTCATTTTTTAGCTCTGGTAACGAGGCTAAGCGCGGCGGTGAGTACCTTCACTAAAGTTGCAATGGCTGTAGAACTCGACGTGAATCAGAAATGTGTTAATAAAAACGAAGTGTCTCAAAACTAGGTCCCCAGGTTCCCATATCCGACTAAGTGTATAAAAAAAGCATTTTTAAAATTCCATTTATCATATTCTATGTAATCGCAAAAACATTTTTTCCTCATAGAACACCAATCATGCAGATCTTAGGCATCTCACATCCATCTAATTCTAGCTACCTCCACTTCCGCCAGATGAACTCCTACCAAATACAAACCTCACTATTAACTAAATCAATCGTCAGAACAACGCGACGTCAGAAATAGACGCGTCCTCACTCCCATACCTCGTAAACCTTACGACTTAATGCGCTGCAATCGGGCTGTAACGAAACGTTAACTCTGTTCATTGGATAGCTTCGGAGTTAGGTCGTAAAGTGCGTGCTATAAATATATAGCTGATTGGTTCTTTGTGGTTTTTTCTGTAGCTTAACGCTGTATTCCGCACGCAGCAGGGAACCTAGTTCTAACATACTACGTTCTCCAATAGAACATTTCCATGATGTACTTTCCGCCGAATTCTCGAGTCATTGGGTGTTGAGTGGCGGAACTCAACGCCGCGATTCGTTACTAGAACGAGGATTTATATCTTCGACTAGGAATCGAACCCACAACCTAACACGCTTACAGTCGCACACTTGCGCTTCTGCACCGCGACTGGCCACATTCTATCCAATTTACTCGTACGAAATACTAAATATTTAGAAACGTATATAGTTTATATAAATTAACAAGACTTGGCCCTTTTGAAAATTAGTAAAGGTAAAATTATAAATTTTTTGCTAGTAAAATTTGTAAATTTCGCCCCCCTATTCCTACGCCCCCAGGCATATGGGCGAAGGATTAATAAAAGAAAACCTCATTGGTATCCTGATAAAATTCTAATATTTGACAACTACTTTCAAACTTCTAGACGTTCCTTTTGACACATCAAATTTATCACTCAAAATTTCTGTCAAACAAGGAAAACTCCAAAAAAATACAGGTAAGTAATATTTACGATAATTTACCTTTATTTCACATATCAACAATTTTTTACAATTTTTTTCCTATATTATCTTTTTATAGAAAGATACGAAAGATACGTATAGTTTTCCTAGTTCCGCAAAAATTATAGAACATTTAACTAATGTTTATATAGTTAATTTTTGGAAGCCTTCGTGGTGCTGCGGGACGTACCTACTCTAAATGCGCCGGTTGTGCGTTTGATCCCCACTCGGGACAGTATTATTTTCATTTTCCCGCTCTGCTAAAAAGGCAGCCCTGAGTACGGCCATTCAACAAAGACAGATCTCGAAAATTATGTGAACGGAATGTCTTAAGCAAAACCTATTGTAGATATTTCCCTAGGTAAATTAGGTGTAAGGTTCCGCTACCAATCGCTCAATATCTTAAGTGGTAATATAAAAAACCTATAAATAAGAGGATCTTTTTCTTAGCCTTGATGTTTATAAAACGTTGCTTTTCTACAATCTAAGGTTTGACAGCACTGTTTCTAAAGATTTTAAATAACTTGGCGTGACCCAAAACAATATTTAACGAGAACTAATATTACGTTGTACCTATACTTTATTTAATTAGTTTATGAATACACTAATACAGTTAATGTATTAGTGTATTCTGTGTTTTTTTTATTTCTCGTATTTCTGTATAATTAATCTCTCTGACTTTGTTTTGCGAAACCATACGTAATACTTTATCTTAAGAGGGAAAAAATATGTCCGATATATTATAAAAACATTACTGTGAAGGTTGGAATTCTACGATACAAAAAGTAGACTTGTCCACAGATGACTGCCATGGTCGCTAAAAGACCATGGGCCTGATCAGAGCCCTCTGTTTTCTCCTCATGATTCTCTCCCTGATGTTCAGTGTTGACGGCTGCACAAGAAAAGTATATATTGCGTGTAGGTCCCCTGCGCCGTGCAAGAAGTAGACTTCAGGTAAGAGCTTTTTTGTATAATCTGTAACTAATTGAAAATCTTTAATATTTATGATAATCCTGTGGTTTATTTTAAATTTATTTAAGTTAAACAGCTTTGTGCCAATCAGTTTCTGTTTGTGGTTAGACTTTGTTGTATTATATTTTAACACAACATTTTATTTCAGATTCAACATGGCTAAAATTAATTGGACTTTTCTCTACACAGTGTTGATAGTCTTATCAGCATTGTTCTCATTAGGAAATGCCTGCTGCAAAAAATCCATACCCTGTTCTGGCAGAGCACCTTGTAGGAGAGGACCTTATAGAAACTAATAAACTCCATGAATTGAAAACATTACGGAATATTTTTCTCAATCCATGAAAAATCATAAAAAGAAGATGTAAGGAAGGAAATCTCTCAAAAGTGTTACATGATATAACAATTTTATAGCAGTAAAAGTTTGCCACTGATCCATGTATTAATATAATAATTGAACCGAAATAAACTTTAAAGAAAATATTAGTTTTCTTTTACCTAATTGTTTTGCGTCATCGAGAAATATTTTATGAAGAAATATTGTTTTGGGTCCAAATCCACCTTTTATTTAGTCTTTTTTCTTTTTAATAATTGCTTTATATTTTTAGAAATTAATCATTTCACAGATATTATTGGTGGCAAGACTCAACACATTATTTCTCTTTCACAGATACTTTCAAACTACTTCAAAATTCCACAAGTGAACGAATTCATTTTAAGGAACATAAAAATTTTGGGGAAACATGCAGTGATTATAAGTAAGTATTTTATTTTATTTTTTCATTTTGCACTGCAGAAGTATATTAAAGCAGCTAGATTTTGCTAATCAATTATTTATCGAACCTAAATTTCTTTTGGGTATGCCATTTGGTTTAGACAACTACTAACCGCATATAGCAGGGCAGAAAAAAATTGTGTCAAAGTATTCAATTATAAGAAGGTTTGAGAAGGAATAACAGTCAAGTAACAAGGAAATAATTTCACTCCGCTGATGCAACTCAACATCGAACGAAAACGTCAAAGCAATCGGACAAGATAAAGATAACATACTTGTGGAGTATCTTAAGAACGCCGGAATACAATTTTTGTTCGAATGAAAGTTCCCAAAATTCTAGAAGGAAGCAGTTGTAGTTTTGCTTTACAAAAAATAGCAGGGTAGGCAGAGGGAACCAGGGGAAATTATTCCGGGTGGAAATCTTACCTTAGTCTACTACTGAAATAGCTAAATAATACACTCTCTTTCCTAGAGTGACAAATTTTGCGACTTTACAATTAGTTATGAACTTTTTGGATAATAAATTCATATAATAATTATCTATATTTAATATTATACGTCTGAATAGTTCGTTTGATTCAACGCGCTAATCTTGGTCTGCTTCAAATTGAAAGTTTTGTGTTCTTACTGAGGACTCTTGTTCTGTGTCATGTGTCATACGTAACTCTTACTTATTTCCATTTAACCACGCAGGCAAAGCCGCAGTTAAGTGCTAATAATTTAGATTTTTTTGTATATTCAAGCAGTTTCCGACCAACGTATGATGAAAAGACAATATATTGCTATTCTACTGACGGTCTTTTTTATTTTCCTGGAGTTCGTCTCCGGTTGTAGAAGAGAAAGGAGAGTCACTTGCAATCCTGATAACCCGCCCTGTAAACAATAGGTAGGCATAAATATTATTATCTTAACCCTAGGCCCCCCTGCCTACCTTGCTACTTGCGGGATACAGCGGGAAGCTAACAAAACCGTGATATGAATTTAAAAATCGTCTCGGCCTCAAATTTAAGATAAGAATTAAATTTTTTATAATTTTAAATTATCACACTGAACTTTAAAACTGACCTTTACGTATTGAATGAATTTGCTTAAAATATATAATTTGTTTGATATTACCGTTAAAATGTTGAGAAGCCAAGGTAACATTATTTACTAAATACGAAACCAAAATAACTAATATAAACTACTTTTAAGATCCCCAAATCCTCCCCAATGCTATGGACAAGGCGGTCGTACAAGAGCTAATAGTGTTGATAGTGACTCTAGTGCTCTCCTACCTGGAGACCTGCTACGGCTGCACCAGCCACAAGTATATTACCTGTGACGACAGCTCGCCCATGTGTGAAAGACCGAAAAAATAAATAGGTAAAATGAAGTCACATCATCTAGGTACAAATATAATTAAATTATAACATATCGCCGTGTGTACATTGAATATATATATGAGAAAAACTATTATTGGGGTATTTGCCAATTTGGGTAACCCATAAAAATGAGTTTTAAAAATGTTGTCTGTTTGTTCGCCACTCAACACGCAATGTATAAAAAATTGGACGGGGAGTGGGCAAAAGAGTGCCTTGACACTAGGTCCCCTCAGCCTATCTTGCTGTATGCGGAATATAGCGTGAGTCACAAAAATATATACGTATGTAATATATCACTGTCCATCTAACACGGAATGGGCATAACGCGTACTTCCGGCGTTGCTGGCCGGTGGCTGTGAGTGGTTCTTGGAAGCTGCCTCATGAAATGTAGGGCATTATTACACTACACACATATAAATCTAGGGGCAGTTGTATAAGACTGTATTTATTATTTGGTTTTAGGAAGTTTAAGGAAATTAGGTAGTTGGCAAATTACTCTTTTATTACAATAATAATTTGTTTATCTGCATTCTGAATTTTTATTTTATTTAGTCTGGGTTGACTTTTTGTAAGCTTCGCGCTGTATTCCGCATTTACCTACGCTACGATCAATTTTTGAGGCACTGTGTGTTTATTAGGAATCGAACCCACTTCCGTCGCGTTAATAATAATCAGTACAGACGTTGCGTCAAAGAAATCGACTGTCAACCTATGTATTTATTAACCTATATATTTTTGAGGCCTGTTGTGGCGACGTTGCCCCCACAAGCGTACAAGCGTGCGACTGTAAACGGTTGTCCAATTCTTATAGGAATGAAATATTCGATATTTTTATTTTCTTCACTCTGGTAACGAGGTAGGGCGCGCATTGAGTTCTGCTAAAAAACTATTTTTTCTTTTTTCAGCACAATGCATTACTTGAACGAATTTGTCCTAGTGTTCATACATATTGTGGTATCAATGTTGGATGTAGCTCGTGGGTGCAAGCGCGACAGACGCCACTGTAGAGAGGGCGGGTGCTATCCCTGTAATCAGTTTGGAGGACCTAAAGTTAGAGCGAAGATTGGAAGGAAGGTAACTAATTACTTATATACGAAGAATTAAAGAAAGAAGCTGCCGTGCGACACAGCGCTCAACTCGGGTCTCTAGACCTTCTTTTGCAACAGCATCTTGATAGACAAGATGATAGTCATTATTCTTTTGAGATTCGGCACTTTAGCTTAATGCGCGGATGGGCACATTCATAACAAAATCTACATTTGCTTTAAAACATTTATTCACAGTAAACCATCACCATGCAGTACAAAAGATATATAATATTGATATTAATGCTCCTCTTCGGGGTAGCGACGTGTTGCAAGCGCAAGTGCAACGTGTGCAATCCTTGCACTTATAACGGACCTATCATCGAGGTTATGTATCCTAAACAGGTAGACCTTTTTTTAATATATTATAATTATATTATTTAAAGTTATTTTTGAAACACGGCGTTGGGTTCCGCAGTTCCGCTACTCAAAATTCAATATCTCTAAATTAGATGGTTAAAAATATCAGGATTAAAAAATCTCTAAAATACCGGCATTAGAAAGTTTAAAAAGTAAATCAGCTTCACGCTGTTTCCCGCAAATATTATAAGTTAAATTTTAGAAAGTTTCATATAAAAAATAACGTACCTTACGTTTTAGGATTGTCATATATAATTTCCGGTACACTTCTGGGCCAGGAACGAAATCAAAGCTGCTAATGCTTTCGATCCGAGATAGACCTACATAGAACTGTTGTTTTCTGAAAATCTTTTGTAGTTTTTTTTTATTATATTACTTAACATATTAATTAACTTAATATATAAAAAATATCTTGATGTGATGTTGAGGTTCGCCACTCAAATAAAAATTCGCCACGCAATACCTACTAAATTCGGCGGAATGTAGATAGCGGAATGTCTTAACACTAGGCACATTTGGTGTATCCTGCCCCTCGTGGGATCTCTCTCTGGACTCTCCTCTGACTTGAGACTTCTTAGATTATATATTTCTTTCGGCACAAACTCGATAATATAATCGAACTATCACGAAAAAATTGTAAAAGTACCTGAGTAAATATAATAATGATTTTCTGTTTAATTTGGTGTCTTTTTATTTATTTCAGAAAAACTATACCAGGATTTATGGAAGGGAATAAAGCTATCAGAATAAATTACTATATTAGATAACATTTTCAATGCAAATATTCTGTCTCTGTTGAAACATTAGCTGAATAGGTAATTTTTTTTTTAAAAAGAAAAAAGAAAATCCTTCCCAATCCCAATTTTAAAAAGAAAATCCTTCTGTTTTCTGTTTTTTTTTTTACTTCTAAATTATATATATTTTTTTATTAAAGTATTGTTATTGTTTATTATATTTTTAACAATATATTTGAGGTGGCCTGTTCAATAAATATAGCAAACAAGACCTTAAAAATCGATATTAGATTGCCTTAATGCTTTATAGATTGCAATTCCCGATACCTTTCTTAACTACACTAATATTAAAACATTCCACATTTTTTTAATTTTTTAGAAATATTTATTTTTGTAACACACGTAATAAATGTATAATTAATTGTTTTGCGTTTAATTTAAGAAGAATGATTATTTAACCAAATCTAGTCTGTCTATAGTGTCGACCGCATGCGGGGCGGGCCTACTAACTAACTAACGATTACTATATTTACTTCTGTATATCATGATATATAGTTGTATTTATAAATATGGACGCTTCGATCAATTATACTCTAGATAAAGGATTGCATACAAATACGGCTTAAAAATATGGCACCAGTCAATATAAACATCAGTTCAGTATATTATTACACACATTACACTACGACATAAGATCATTTCAATAAAATCCATCCTTATGACATTGCGTTAAGATTTAGTTTCGTATAGCGCGAATAAAAACACGAGCTCGTATTTTATTGCCGTTTTTTAGACTGTAATCCTTCATCTAGGGTATAATGGATCGAAGTGTGGACGCTATTTTATTACAAAAACAATTGAAATAAGTAGAGGCCGTCGTTGACGTGACATGAAACATGTTTTCAATCCCATTCGGGGAATTAATTATTCTGGTGACAAGACAACGTGACGATAAGTTGAGGAAGCTTATCGTCACGCTGTCTTGTTTCAACACACAATGTCGTGAAAAAACTGGGAGAATATGGGGAAGGTATTGTCATAATCTTAACACCAGGTTCCCCCTGACTATCCTGTTATAGTGAAAATAAAATAAAATTACAGAGTATAATAATGCCAATATTTATTTACACTCTTACAATATACAGTAGTAAAATAACTAGATAATTAAGACTAATTAGATACAATATAGATGAGCAGACTATATATTTCTACATAATATCTCATGTTGCAGTGGAAAATGTCAAAAATAAATCTTATATACTGTATAGGTTATGTTACAACCTTAGAATGCAGGTGGCATTAGTTCATAATTTTGCTCAAAAATTTACTGCTTCATATCATTCATGTTTTCGCAAAATCAGGCCATTAAAAAAAGGTTACATAAATTAAATAAAACGGCCACTAAAATTTTTTCATAACAATAAGAAAAAATCCGAAATTGTCTATACGGTATGTCTATGGTACGGTGATTTGTACAAACTATATTTTTTTGAGTTAGACTAATTTCATTTTGAATCTGCAATATGAAAATTTTTAAACATATAACATAGCCTTTGTAAGTAATATTAGTAATATATGTCAGTTATAAAATTTACTAACGTCTGCTAAGTAATAACTATGCCTAATAACTTTTCAGGCATATATGATGCTATCTCTTTCTTTAACAGTAATAAGAAAAGAAAATGATGTCATATTTGATTTAATAACAATATGACTTCATTTTTAATTAATGCAAATGAAATTAAAAATGGGTATCAGTTTTAATGTTAATATCATAACTGTGGAAGATCACTTTTCATATATATTTTTAAAATCGCTTATTTAAATTGATAACTGAACATCAATATAAAGAGGGTTGAATCGAACTAACAAAATTGATAAATAATTTAATTTTTACTTTTTAAACATCAATACAATAACAATATCTATTTATTTTAGACAGATATTGTAATTTTTTTTACATTAAAAAAATCGTGCCAAGTCCGATCAATTGTGTCACAATGGAGATAAAATATAAATAAAATAATAGTTTGTATGCAATATTAACAATTGAATTTGTTACTAAAAATACTTTCCAATATATGACTATTTGCCCATAGACCTCTCTATAAAATTATTATGCACATGGTATTACCATATGTATTAATTCATGATATATTGCTGCATATTAATAATATAAGAAAAAAAAAACAAAATTATAGATTCAATATTGTTTTACATTATTAATAAATCATAATAAACAAATGATATAATCTTAAATTAATAATTATGAAAATAATAAGTAAGTGGTCCTCCCAGGTATATTTAAGACACAAGAATAAACAATCTCAACAGATACAAAACATTTATAAGACCCTAACAATACTCATCCTTTGCCATTTAAACGGAATTATTAAAAAATCAATGTCAGTGTGAAACGACTTTATAGACTAAAAGCGTAAATCCCTCGTACCATAACATTATTAAGTTTGGACAATATAAAGATTTATAATATTTTTTTAACTAATTTTCTTATGAAAGAGAAAATAACAGATAAATATATTAAAAGTTAGTAAACGTAGTACCATTGCGTTTTTTATTAGAAAAGGAAATGAAATTAAAAACTATTAGCTTACTTTTCAGCTTTAGAAAAATATTTTGGAATTGAAAATTATAAAAAAATAATATGTACATTTTAAAATAATTACTTTAATACACTAAATGTCAATAACATATTACAATATTAAATTTATTATGACAAACTATATCAAAAAAATCTTTTAACACACATTTCTTTAAAAGTTGGATCATAAATACATAGAAACATCATAAATATTTAAATAAAGAGAATAGTTCTTGACTTGTATAATTAGCTATCCTTTAGAGTATTTTTTTTTATCTATATCTTAGTAATATATTCAATTAAAACAGTGAGTGCACCACACTACTTCCAGTGCACTACAATGTGTACAAACGTAGGGATGTAGCCTGTAGGACACTAACTTACTTACGCCCTATAATTTAACCTAGTGCACTAGTAATAGTGTAGAATATTAGATGCTTAATATTTAACTCATTAATTATCGCATACAAAACTAATTTTGAAATTTTGGATGAATTTAGAATTTAAATACAATCAAATATTATAAAAGAACTTAATTTACATAAATTGTTCAAAAATAAATATTAGTATAAAACTAATTTAGGGCTATGTG
Source organism: Heliconius numata (assembly GCA_016802625.1). Classification (NCBI taxonomy): domain Eukaryota; kingdom Metazoa; phylum Arthropoda; class Insecta; order Lepidoptera; family Nymphalidae; genus Heliconius; species Heliconius numata. The sequence goes on along the minus strand of JAEBDU010000010.1, from coordinate 528,846 downwards.
TGATGTCATTGGTCGTCTGAAAGCTATTTAATTCAATTATTTTTATTATTCATTTTAACCCATTGTATCAAATAATACATCGATTTCTATTTTTAATCTATTATCCACCATGACTTATTAAAAAAAATGACATTTAACAATCAATATGACTGACTATAGCACTGTATAATATTTATTACCTTATATTTTCTTCTAGTTCAGTTCGGCATATCTAAAGCCGAATTCAATAAGGCATTAACAATTAACTCAGTAGAAAAAAAATTACAAGGCATAGACAGTCACTAGTACTAAAAAACCATAGTCTATAAATCGTTTCACGTTATATTTTTAATATGAATCCTCATACAAATGCTAGAGCAACGCTCTAATCTCCTTGTGGATGTGGCACAGGTAGTCTACATATGAGGAGCTGCCGTCGACACCGCGGTCCTCTACTAGGAAATGACGTAGTACTGTTTCTAATTTGTCGTGTTGTCGCATTACCGTTAGCTGGAACAATTTTAATGGTGTTTTATACTATATATATATTTATTTGAACAAAAAAATGTTCTATGGAAAGTTACACTATACATATTTTAAGTTAAATGATTTTCGATCCGAGATGGCCATATATTTTCACAATTCAGGCATGTATTGTATCTCAAATTTAATATTAATATACTAGATTAAAAATAAATAACAAAACAGTATATCAAATATATATATACTTTTTAAAATTGGGTGTATATATATATTCAGGTTGGGAATCGAACCACGACCATTGCTTAGCTTTAGCTCTCAGCAGATTCTTCAGAACCATCCCAAAATATTAAACACTAATGTTGAATAATGGATATGAATAAGAAAATAGCCAAAGCATATCATTGTTCTTTCCCTTTGTACTCAGCCAATAAAAACTTGAAAAAAAGCGAAAATGCAAAAACGAAGTAATATCATTGTCTCTTGATTTATCCCATGAATGAAGCATGCAGATGAAAAATAAATATAAATAAATATCCTGATAAAATAATCAATTCAATTTATTTAATTCTTATAATTATTCAAAAATAGCGCCTAAATAAAAAAATATGACATAAATTATGTAAACTAAAAATAATGTACTGTAAAGCATATACGTTTGAAAGTAATTTCAAGCAAAAAATACACCAATGAACACCCACCCATCAAAAATGCAAATTTAACCCGTGATTTCCAAAGCAAAACCCCTTGGATAAGAACCTACACCTACAGTAACTTCTGAACTGCCTTGTGAACAGTCATTAGGTTCTCCACATAGGATTCTGTCCCATCAATACCCTTGTCCTCCACTAGCATCTTCCTGAAGTCCACCTCCTGTTTGCTGAACTGGTGCACTATTGAAAGCTAAAGGAAAGATACCATGCTATACTACGCTATACCATGCTATATACTAAGCTACACAACGCTATGCGTGCTATTAGAAGCGATAATTGTTACCAAAAACCAAACCTTCAAATAAAATGAACGCGAATTATTAAAGAGTGGCGCGAAATTACTTTAATAGGGCTGTTTTGACTACTTTTTTTTTTTGGCTACTTTTTTTAAAAACTGAAAATATTGTTATGCTTGGTTTTGAGCGGGCACATTAATTTATTTAGCACTACTCTACTACATTAAATACCTATTGAATCTTTGTATAGCAAAATTTTAAAGTTCAACTTTTATATTATTGTATGCTATTTTTTACATTAGAAAAAAAAAGTTCCACAGGCTCACAAGTGACTGTTTTTCTTTGTAATTGGTATTTATAATATGTACAAGACTATACATATATTTATATATATTGTTTACAAAAGGTTTCTTGTAACCTAAGGTGAGTCCTTCACTGACATAGTGTTAGTAGCGTAACAATTGTTTAGATTTTTATTTTATTTAGGACTATTATTACAATATTACTTATTTTTCTGTAGTATTGTTGTATTTGTAAACTACAAATTGCCATTGAAAAATTCACACAAACATTGAAGGTGTAAGTGTAGGCACAAGAGCAAGTGTAGATATGGGCACAGGTGTAAGCGTACATGTGTCCTGACTCACCCTCATGGCGTTCTTGCGCAACACGCGCGCGGCGTGCACGACCTCGCAAACGGCGCGCGAGGCAGGCGTGTCACGCGCGGGCAGCTCGCACACGTGAGTGTCGATGTGCTGCGGGGACGTCACGCCGAACACGTCCGTCAGGAACTCTGAGGACGCCTGGGACCCCACCCAGATTAACATGTGGACACCGTTTTCTGGAAAATGTTTAATATACTATTGATGTTCATATTAATAGTCATGGTGCAGTGGCAGCGCGTGAGACTTTAATACATCACAGTTGTCTTGTAACAAGACAAAACACAGCATTGAGGTCACTCACCTTAATTACTGTACTAGTCAGAATTACCTTTGATACTTAGAATTTGTTGTGTCATACATAACTCTTTAATTAACTTCCTTTGACAACGGGGACGAAGCTATACGTAAAACATAGTTCGTTATAAAGTGTAAACAAACTTAAAATTAACCATTTTTTTCATAAAAACAAAATACTACAAATAAAGAAAAGACTAATTGTTCCTTCGAGCCGTACCTAACAAATAAACACCCTGTTCGGTCATCTTATCCAACGACGCTCGCAGGCGCGTTGGTTGCGTTGCAGGCAGCGTATGTAAGGCGAGTAGTCGCGGGTACGTATACGCTAGGGAGAGACTGACATCCGCTGTGAGTGCGCGGTACATCGCGCAGGAGCGGTCATCGCAGGTTATGTCTGGACCTGTTTTATTATGTTTTTATAAAAATGGGTATAAAAGATAAATAGTGAGATTTTGTCATAAAATGTATACAAAATTTGAGCAATGTTTTCGATTATTAATGTTACTTTAGTAAAATATTATTAATCTGCTACTATTAAAACGCAGAGGATGCCGGATTATTGGGAGTGTTCGAATTATTGGATTGTGTGAAAATTAAATAATTTCTAAAAATAACTTTATTTTTTGTTAATGACCTACAGGTTAATTATACTGTACAACATTTCACTATTAAGTAATTCATCATTACAAAATTATCTTTAATAAATGTGTTTCGCTGAGTATATTGTATTCCTTGTTTAATTTTTTCTGGAATATTTCTAAGAAAAATATTTAAGACGAATTAATGGATATATTGATCTCACGAGGTGCTGGATTAGTGATAATCTACCCCCTACCTACAAAAAAAATAATTTAAATATAATATTAACATATTAGCATGTTATAATATCTATAAATATATACTTTTGAGTTATAAGAATCATTGTTATGTAGCTTCACGCTGTATCTCGCATCTAGCAGACAGCGTTAATACGTACCTCCCGCGACAGCGTCGGAGCGCAGCACGCAGCTGGTGTAGAGCGGCAGCAGCTTCATGGACTCGGGCAGCACCAGCTGTCCGGCGGAGGAAGGCGAGGCGCAGTGGCGGCGGTAGGCGGCCAGAGAGCGCGCGCACCGCGACGTGAGGCCCTCGCGCACCTGACGGGGAGTGGCGTCGCGGAGCGCCCACACCGCTGAAATTATATTTTGTAGTTTAGATGACAATATAGTAGTGACAATACAATGTTGTTATCGAACTGGTATGATGATGGTATTGGACGATGGCTGATCTGCAGATCTAATGATGTATCTGCTTATAAACAAAGTGCTTATAAAAAGTTTGTGTTCCCACAAATATCCAGGCATTGCGTGTTGTGCGACAAAATTTGTGCTTTTTTCCTTCAATCACCCAAATGAGAATCAAACCTACAATCACCATGTTTATAGTCAGACGTTGAGTCGCTAAGTCGCGACGACCTACTTTTTTTAATATCATAAAAAATAAATTCTAATATCATAAATATTCTACGGAATAACGACAAGGGAAACGAGCCAACGGATCACTTGGTGGTATGTGAACTCCGCCGCCCACGACCGTGTAACACCAGAGAAGCTACAGGCGCGTTTCCAGCCATTAAGGTGGAGATAGATACGCTTTTAAAAGATACCTATATCGTATCGACCCAAAAAACACGACGGGTTTCGGACAGGTAGTTCTTAAGCTTCTTCTTAGATGTGGTCTTATCCAAACTCTTTCTTTTTTTCCTTAAAAATGTATATTACTCTATTTAATTTTTTTATCTTCACATTGTATCGCACACATAGCAGGGTATAGCAAGCACATTGCTTGATGAGTGAAAAATTAGGTTCCTAGGTTTCCTTTGCCTACCCTGTTACATATGGTAACAGTATAGAAGTTAATAAAAACATGTGTGAGTATACCTTGTTTGGTTAAGAAATTGACAGCAGTGTCGAGTTCAGCGGATCTATAAACATCAGCCAGCTGGTGTGCAAGTGCCAGTGCCAAGTTCAACACTCGCAGACGTCGCTGACCGCTCACGTGCGTGTAGAGGAGGGCCGCTTGTATGTATACACCTTCTTCTGCTGTTAGTTTGTCGTCGTGTTTTATTTCTACACCTATTGCTTTGTCGGAGTCTGTGGAATGAGAGTGAAATGTATAAAAAGGTGTTACTTCATTTTAGATATGTAATTATTTTGTAAGCTTCACACTATTGTTATCCTACATATGCGTAGGTACTTTCTTTATTAATAAATATTCAACTTATTGGAAATACTTTTTTTTAAAAATAAATTGAATATTTTAAAATATTTATTGATTTATATATCTACTTAATATTCTTATAACTTTACAATTAATTTTAACAAATTCATAATACTACATATCATTTTATAATTTATGAATTAATACTTTTATAACAAAATCATAATTGATTAAGTTTAACAAAGCTACTCTGTGTATGTATTGTCTTTAGAGAGTACTTAATTACTTTTGATAATAACAACTCACCGATAGCCGCCAGCTCGACGTCGGTGGTGTTGGACATGAAGAAGTGTCCGTAGAAGTCGGTGGCGCGCACGCCCGTCGACGTGCGCACGCGCATCACGGCGTCGTGCGCGCTGTGACGCGACACTGCGCGGCGCACGTCCCACGCGAGCCGCGCGCCGTCCGTTTCCGCCTAAGGAACAAGTTATAGGGCAGGTTAGATAGTTGGGCACATACGTTCATATAGATATAGTCTATACAGCCAGTTTGTTATTTACATCGAATCAAATATACGAAACTATAGTCGAGGTAAAATAATAAAACATTCTTCCTATAAGAATACTCACATAATAAGGAGTAGTCTACCTACATTACATGCAAAATTTCTCTTTCTAAGTCTTGTTTCTAAGTTTCTTTCAATTATACATTATCAATCAGTTATCCGTTATGTTACGTTACGTTTTCATATTAGTCCTTCTTCTTTTTTATATTAGTATCATTATATAAAACTCATGTTTTATTTACACATTGACAATCTAAAAATATTCATAAAATAAAGAAAACATAAGTACTCACAGTAAAATAAGTATATTTATAAGTAGCCCCGCCCGTCAGTCTCGGCAGTTGGCCCAACGTTGCCGAATCCACATACGCGTTGTTACATAGGAACAATTGTACACAAACGCCTGCGGCCGAACACGACTGCCCCAGCTCATTATAGGCTGTTGTTTGTGGCGCTGGAAAGTTTAGAGCGAAATTAATAAAAAATATGTAATTGGGAATTTCGGCATATATTTTTTTAGGATCACGCTGTATCAAGCATATAGCCTGCTATATGCCAGATACAGTGTTCATTTAAGCAGCGTGTATAAATAGATGGGACCTAATGTTAAGACACTGCGTTCCCCACACACTTTGGAGACTTAGTGTGTTGAGTGTTGGATTTCAACTATGCAATAAATCCTAGTAAGAATATGCGATAAGTCCTAGCAAAAATATTAGGACTTAGAAACTCTTATGAATACGCATTGTTATATAAGAAGGGTTGTAGGTAAATGCCCTCAGCCTGTCACTTGGACAGACTGTCCAAACTCACTGTAGGCTGTTGTTTGTGAGGTATTGACAGAATAAGTAAACACTTACTCTACAATTACTTATTTTTGAAGGAAATTTTAGTTCATATATTTCGCTGTATAACGCAGCTGAGTTTCCCCAATCAATACGCAATATCTTGATAATTAGGCGGGGCACGGGGAACTGCATAGTATTAGTAGTGTCACTAAAAATAAATATTACTCACTCAAAATCTGTTTCTCCTTATCGGTGCCAAGTATTTTCCTATCTTCCCTGTTTATTAATTTTCCTGGCGCATTGAACGAAGGTAAACTAGTATGGAATACTAAGAGTTGTCCGGAAGTATCCGCCGCTTTTAAGGCTTCGAGGCCGGCCTGACGAAGAAATAAAAAAATGGTTATATATATATACATAACATATTAAATATTAACGTGGCGCAGCGGCACAAGAGTGTAACTGTAACGCGACGGTTGTTGGTTCAATCCCCACTCGAGGAAGTGAAATATTTATTTATGTTTATATTTCCATTTCTTCGGTCTGGTATCGAGGCAAAGCGCGGTGTTGAGTGTTGCCACTGAACACGCATCTGGCAGAAAGTGGGAAACGGAGTATCTTAACAGCATTCAGCGTGAAGCTGATTTTTTATTTGATTCAACAACATATTAAAGTTGGTAAGCGCATATTGCTTTAAAACACACCACAAAATTGTCTGCTTTTATTTTTTAATATAAACAGTATTTTCTAAGGCCATTTGTAGCGCAATGGCGCAAGATTGCGACTGTAACGACTGTGCGCCTATTCAATTCACATTTGAAGAAATAAAATATTTAATATTTCCACTTCCTCGCTCTGATAAAAAGCGTTACTTTTTTCGGAATTGAGTTTCGCCGCTCAACACGCAATGCCATCAGAAATGGGCGGAAAGTGAGTAACGGAAGTGTCATAATGGGAATGTTCATCTCTAGCTACCCTACCAAATAAAAAAAAACAAAAACAAGTATAAAAATACCTGTACAGCAGGCAACAATATAGTTTCAGTTTCTTTATTATTCTCAAACATGACGGGCAACTGTTGTAACAGTGATTCCAGTACTTGTCCGGAATCTTCTGGTTTTTCTAGAAAACCTTCTAAAAGCGGTACGAACATGTCTCCTACGTCACCAACTGATAACATTTGGGGTTGAGCGAGAGTACCCTGTATACAAGAAATAGTTTATTAATATATATAATAATTGATGTTGGGTGGAACCAACAAATGACACAGAAAACAATTTCTGTAAATATTTTATTCATTCTTATTACACAAATTTTCATTCTATCCAAGACTATTAGAATGTTATATGCAGTAACAATACTTAAATACAAAGCTTCCCTTGATTATATACTAAGCTTCCATTGATTATATACTAAACTTCCCTTGATTATATACTATCTCCTTAGGAAAATCGGATTAAATTTCATTCCAGAAAACGAAAAAATTAAAGGAAAAATAATGAAAGTGCTCAAATAGGTTTCATATAATATAAATATATCTTACCTTAATGTTATAAAAGTGTACAGTAGTACTGTAAGTAATGAAACCCACTCTCGTATAACTCTTGCCATTCTCATCTTTTGGCATTGCCTGGAACAAAAAAACATTTTTGTATAGTCATATAAGTTAGCGTAATACCAATTATGTCTATGGTACTGACAGAAAATATATGAATATTTTACTTATAATGTATTTAACTTTATTTATATTCAGTTTTATTAGACTGTCTTAAAAGTGGAGAATGTAGTCACATATTTTTTTTCTCCTGTTTTGTATAGAATATTTCATCAAAAGAAGAAATAAAATAATTAGTTACCTCTAAAATATCCAAAATATTGTCACAAATGGTCTGTAAAAGACCATTCTTGATAGAGTTGTATGAAACGTCAATGATGAATACAACCGCTGGTGGATTTGGTAGTGTATTGTTCTGAAACATTAGAAATGACTATGTTTTAGTAAATATTATATATGTAATGAAAAAATAACTATTTTTTGAAATGTAATGTTATTTAAAAAAAAACTTGTTTATCTAAATCAATCGCAAACATATCTGAAGATGTTTGTATGTCTGTATCTGTACATTAGTCTGTGGCATTGTAGCTCCCAAACAGATGAACTAATTTGAATTTAGTTTTTTGTTTTGATGACTAAATTGAGAAAGTTAGGTAGACATAGCTATGATTCAAGAAAATATGTTCAGCTATTATGAAGATTATCAGATGTATTCTAGTTGTTTGTTTTTAGAGGGATTCTGTCGAAGGTTTTTAATTATTTATTTTCGATTGATATACACTGTATTATTGAATATGTATATAAATAGAAAATAAAACACTCTTAACCAAACAACACCAACTCCTAACCTCCAATATTACAAAGTATGAAATGCCTTAATACTGCAAATACTGCAGTACTAAAAACTAAACCCTATTCTATATGAAATAATATTCAAAATATCTTACCCTACAATATTCCTTAGTAGCCACTATTTCATAAGCACCGAGGGCCATCTCTGCCGGCACTCGGCCGTACTGCTGCATACTATTTATGTATTGCGTGTACTCCATTGGGACTGGAAATATTTGAATATTATAAATACTAATTTCCAATATTAATTAATAATAATTAATATTAGGACCAGTCGCGACGCGGGGCACAAGAGTGCAACTGTAAACGCGACAGGTAATTCCCACTTTAAGAAAGAAGTGTCTTAACACTAGGTTCCCAAGTTCTCTCTGCCTACGTTGCTATGTGGGGTATACAGCATGAAACTAAAAATGCGCAAAGTCTAACAAAAGTGACGGTTCCTACTTGGGAGAATAAAATATGTTCATTTCCTTCCTCTGGTAACAAGAATAAGCGCGGCGTTAAGTGCCTTCACTCAACCCACATTATTTTCAAAGTTGGGCGACGGAACGCCTTGACACTGGGCTCCCTCTGCCTACCCTGCTGTACGCATATAAAGTGTGAAGCCAGAAAAAAATATTTGTGGTTTGGGTGAATTAAAGTCAAAAATCCAGCTTACCCTCGGTAGTAGCTTTACAGAAAGCACATTTAAAATGTCTGCCGCCATCTATAAACCTCATGTTGGGGCACATATACGCCTTGCACCGACTGCACCGCACCGGCCCCATTGTGGGGGACCCGGTCAAAGCTGCGAAATCTAAAACTGGGGGTTCCTGTTCACTTCCTATTGTTTCCGCCATTGGCGATATCTGAAATTTTTGTTTTAGAACATGAAGTTGAGGCCGTCAGACACAGGGGCACAAGCATGCGACCATAAACGCTACGGTTGTCGGTTCGATTGTCACTCGAGAGAATAAAATATTTAATATTTTAATTTCTTTGCTCTGATAAACAGGAAGTTCTGCCACTCAAAACACAATGTTTTTAAGGATTCAAATAGCATAAAATTTGTATTCATCGATATCATCCAAATCAGTTCAAATTTTTTTATACGATTATGAAATCAAAATATTTATATAGATAATTTATACATACAATTAAACAGAATGGCATTGAAGTTTGCTTTAGAAGATCAGCAGTTACAGGAACACTGTACATAGAACTCCTTATATAACGGGGACCTGAAGAAAAGAATTACCAATATGTATATTCATTAGTCAAAGGACAATGATATAAAAAAATTAAAACCTGCAACCAGAAAACGTTAAGTGGGAGTCAGACTCGCCCAAACTTATAAAAATGTACAAACTTAAGTTTGCTCTGTATGAAATGAACTAGAAATATAGTTTGCGAGGCATAAGCTTGTGTTTGTGTGAGTGACCACTACAGTAGAGCTATTTATTAGTATAGACGAGATATTTATTAGTCATGAATAAAACAAAAGAGACATAAGAGATATATATATGACATCTTCTAAACTGGATTTGCAAACACATCATTTTCACTCTTATCTCTTATGTTGGTTGTGTTAATTGGTCCACTATATCATCAAGAACAGTGTTGTGACTATGACATGTTTTGTTTTTTTTTGTGATTGTGGCAATTTTTCACACACAATGGAGCAAAAACGATGCATACAAATGATTGCGTTGACATAGAAGCTTAATGTTTTATATGATGTTAAGGACTGTAGACCTGAATATTTGATATTACTTTCAGCTTTATTTCTGTGTGTGGGATACAGCGTGACGGTAAAATAAAATTGTCCAATGGACACTCACTAGCATTTCCTTTGTCGTCAACAACAAAGTCAGTAGACACTAAAGGCGGCACCAATCCCTTTTCGTTCGTCACAAACACTCCACCCCGATTTTGTTGGTCATCGGCCATGACTTGAATCTGTTTAAAAAATATGTTTAGGTAAACAGCATAAATTTATTTTTAATAGGCTAGCTTAGTAATAATCAGATAGGTTTTTAAAAAAAGGCTAACTTATTTTAACTAGTTCAAAAAAACACTTACAGGACTTGGCATCTGATCAGGATCAAGCCGTTTTTGTTGCGGTTGTTGCTGATATTGGGAGTTGTAACTCGGTTGTTGTCCAGGGAATGGCGGGTAACCTGGTCCTTGTTGGTAACCTGCCGCCATTTGTTGAGGTTGTGGGGGCATACCTTGGATTTTTGGAAACATTGTTACAAAATGTTTAAAAAATTAGAATATGGTGGGACTTAAACCCATTCCTATTAGAAAACATCTAAATGTTCTGAGCACTAAGATATTTGTTCAAAAGCACACTTAATATTATTTGGGAAAAAGAAAATTCCATTCTTTAGATTGTTTTGTGTTCAATAATTATTTGACATACCAGGATATTGTGCACTAGGTGGCTGTCCAGGTGGCGCTCCGAACGCTGGCTGGTTTCCAGGAGGTCCTTGGAATTGCCTTTGTTGTTGGCTCAATGGCGGCGGCATATGTGGTAATCCAGGTACAGACGGGAATTGGTTGTTAAATTGCGATTGCTGAGGTGGCATTCCGGGTTGCAATGGGAGCCCAGGTTGCGGTGGAAGCCCTTGAGATTGCATTCCAGGCTGAGGAGGAAGACCTGGTTGCTGTGATAGTCCTTGGGATTGCATGCCAGGGTGAGGTGGCATGCCCGGTTGTGGTGGCATGCCTAATTGTGGTGGCACACCTGGTTGTGGTGGCATGCCCGTATGTGATGGCATATTCGGTTGTGGAGGCATACCCGGTTGTGGTTGCATACCCGGTTGTGATGGCAATCCATGTTGATGTGGCATTCCAGATTGAGGAGGTATTCCAGGTTGGAGATGCATGCCAGGCTGTAGAGGCATACCAGGTTGAAGTGGCATGCCAGGTTGTGGAGGCAAGCCAGGTTGTTGAGGTTGCTGAGGAAAACCTGGCTGACTAAAACCTGGTTGTGCTTGTACACTTTGAGGTCGTAAACCAGACGTCACGCCGGATTGTGGAAGTTGCCCAGGTTGATTAAGATTTGGTTGATGAGGCAGGCCCGGTTGACCAGATTGTCCAATATTGCTGGGCTGAGGTGGCATGCCAGGTTGGTTAGACTGGGGTACTTTGGGTTGTGATGGCATTCCAGGTTGCAGTAGTAAACCAGGCTGACTAGGCATAGGTGCAGATTGACTAGGAGGCCCCTGACTCGGCAAAGATTGAGGAGGGAAACCTGATCCTTGACCAGGTTGTGGGGGCATACCAGACACTTGTGGTCCCCTGCCAGGGAAAGCTTGCATGCCTGGTGGATCGGGCCCCCTCATTTGAGGCGGCTGCATACTAGATTGGCTTGCAGGAGGGCCTTGGAACCCCGATGAAGGCACCATTTGTGGAGGCATACTAGATTTAGGCTGATCAGGCCCAGATCTTGTAGGGGGAGGACCTTGTGATGAAGGCCCTTGGCCAGGTGCCTGACTTGATGGTGGTTTTTGAATTGTCTGTTGCATAGATGTTGGAGGTTGGAACTGTTGATTGGGCGCAAAACCTTGTGGTTGGGATACAAGTCCAGGAGTTGATGAAGGAGGTAAGAAGTTTTGGTTCATAGATGTAAATTGTTGAGGGGCACTGCTCACAAGGGGTCTGCCTTGCTGAGATGGAGGTTTCATGCCAGGAGGCAACTGTCCACCATAATTGGAACTTGGTGGGAAATTAGAAGCTGGAAACTGACCAGGTGGTAACTGCGATGAGGGTATATTTCCACCTTGTGGCCCATTTAAATTAAGATTCTGCATCTTATCAGACATATCCATCTGAGGTCCATTCGGTTGCATCTGGCTATAAATATTAGCATTTTGGATGCCATTATAATCTTGAGGAGGGAATCCCAGTGGATTGCTTGGTGCATTGTTATTTTGGCCAGGGGGTGGATACTGTGGGTTCATCATCTTGATTGAAGCCAATATATCTAAGAAAAAAAAGGAATCATATAATTATAAAATAACTGCCATTTAACTAAGAGTAAAAACATAATATAATATTGAATATTGGAACAATTTGCTTTTTCATTAAACTTATTTTGTAGCCAATTTTACAAAATCAAATGTGTAATTTTTTAATATGAAATTACCAAGCATTACCTTCAAGAAAATAAACCTATGTTATTAAAGTAATGTAAATAAGTTCCTATATAAATGTTTTGCTTGTGTTTGTTTAAAACAGTTAATGGTTTTAAAGCCATAAAAATGCACTACAAATTTGTTACAGGTACATGTCTTTTTAATAGCATATATATTAAAAATAAATACAAAATCAATTGCACAAAACATAAATTTGTTTAAACATATATATACATTTACAGAGATCATTTAATATCATCATCATTTGGCTAAATAGCTTTAAACATTTTAGTCTTATAAAAAATAAAAGGCTCAAAACATACTTTATTGTAGTAACTTTTTAAAAATATTATTTAAGCATAAGATTTGCTGTATCAATCAATAAAAATATAATTTATTTCTACATCATGTAATAGTTAATTGTGCTTAGCTCAACAAATTAATAGCATCTAATGATACACTAATAAGTAAAATAATCATTATATAATAACTGTATCACACAATTCAGAATTAACTTTATAAAATAAGAGTCGCCGATTTTAAAAACATATATATATCTAAATGCATAGTTAGATAATAAATTATTTTATGTTGATATTAATTTCAATTTTTTACTAGAGTTAAGGACAGATATCCAATATATTGCTGTCAGCATTTTATTAAGCAAAACAATATTTTTTAATAAGATATTTTTATAGATAGTAATACACACATTTTTAAATTTGACGTATAACTTTTATAAGAGTATTTTCAAATAAACTTTAATTAGTTTTAAACTTAAAATCTTATTTATAAGCTAGAGATAGTTGACAATTATTCATAAAAATTATAAGTTATTTAGCTATGAATTCACTATTTCGAATTAGACATTTGTAATGTGAGGGTATTGTGGTAACGTACGGTAAATAATTTGTTAAATCTCAAGTAATATACACTTGGGAAAGCAAAATAAATTGCCGAGAAATCACCTTAACATTACTTTGACAGCTGCTGTTCCATTTTTGATGATAAAATTTTCCTAGATCAACAATAATGTCACTTATAATTTTAATGTAAGATTACACTTTAGTAATTAAATATTGCATACTCACGGCTTCTACTATATATTCCAGCAAAATTCAATGATAAAAAATATAAACAATACACATCTACCACACAGAACCTACGGGCCACGTATTCTGACGGTGTTGTCAGCGTCACTCAGCTTATGTGGAACTTTTCAAATTACTTTGATAACACGTGTAAAGGAGTGCAATCGTCAAAAACTTACTGATTCTCTTATTGATTTTACACAAAATAAAAACTGTGATAAAACTAAAAAAACTCAAACCATTATTTAAATATATTTATGTCATATATTAAATACTCAAGATTATTTTTTTTCAATACTTATTTACATTTAAAGAATGATTTGTCTGATGTAAACGGAACGTTTTTACAAAAATGGCAACGTCCAATAAGAAATGTCAATTATAATAAAAGTTTGAGATTTTGTACCTTATTTATAAGAAAAAATTGTTGATATTACTTTATTGAAAATATAAATATTCATGTTGTGCTTAACTAATACCGCCTTGATATATTTAAGTCGTAAATAAATTATTGAAAATATTCATTTTTAATTTAAAAAATTTGAACAAATATAAAAGTAAATAAATTGCAAATTACAATATTAGGTATATATTATTTTTTATCAATTTTCTGAAACATATATTATAATTTATAATACATATAAAGTGATATAAAAGAAACATTATTTTGTTCAGTTTCTACTCAACATTATATTTGCAGTATTCATATAAAATATATATTTTGCGAAAAAACTTGATGAATTAATATGAATTTTTGATACAATGCTGACGCACTGGGACTGTCTCCAGAGTCCAGTCATGCGTAGAATATACACACGTGAAACGCATGCGCGGGGAAACTTTAGTGATTGCAATGTTCGATATTAAATAATATTTGTTATATATTATTTCTATATTGTATATTAAATTGATCTCTATTTGCGTTATGTTTCTTATCAACATATGAGGAAATTTGTTCTTATTGTACTTATTTTCATTATGAAATTAAGTAGACAAAATACATGAGATAATCGTGGTATGTTAGTAGGGACGACGGTTGTAGGTTCTATTTCTACTCGAAAGAATTATTTATTTAATTACTTCGCTCTAGTGACAAGACAAAAAACAACATTGAGTTACACGATATACCATTTACCAGAGGGAAGAAATGGAAATATACATTTAAATCAATATGTCATCTCGAGTGGGGATCGAACTCACAACCAGTCGATTTTACAGTCGCGCTTTGTACCCCTGCGCTACGACTGTCCACTTGGGTTAGGAAATCCAGTAACAAGGTATAAATATGCGTTTTTTTTTAAATATAATAATTTTCGCCAACATCATCTGATATTGAATTTTCAAACACTAGCATTTTTTAATGATCACTCTAGGTCTACTTTGTCATTGAACTATAATTGTTTTTGTAATTCAACAATATACGCAATTTATTATTTAAAATATTTGTATTAAATAAAAGCATCGATATAAATCCCGTCCAGCACCATAAAAAAGCTCACCCTCTATCGATTCGCCCCGGCAAAGCCTAATTCTGTCTATTTGCTCAACTTGGTTCACGCAACTCTACCTTATGTAATCATACATGCATTCAAAATGGAACCTTGTACCATAGTGTTAAAATATAAATCCCTTTAGAATTAATATACGTCATAAGACCTTTCGTATATTGTACCAAAGAAACGTGATAAGCCATTTTCAATCTTATCTTTTCTTAATAAGGGTTAAAATATATTGAAATGTATAGAAAAGTAGTTAAATCTTGTTCAGGCTGAAACTGTGGTTTCAGTGAGGCGTCTTACTCATGAGATGAGTTGTAACAAAAGTATATTAATATCTGAACTTGTAATGAGTTCTACAGTGAAGGTTTTGTGACGAACGGACAGTTTGATATAGTGGGTTTTTTTATATATATCTATAAAAGGTTTTATAGGCAGTCTTGTTACGATGGCAGGTAAGTTGTTGGTTATTGTAATATCGAAATTTGTTATTTTGTGATCATTGCGGCTTGAAATATAGAATCAGTTAGAATATTTAATATTTAAGTTTATTGTATTTAGATTAAGTATTATTCTTTAAAAGAACTTCCTTGTTGATATTTTATAAAATTATTACTTATAAGTTATAACACAATTGTGATATAATGTATGTATTATCATGGGTTGTAATTTCGGTCGAATAAACGCAGATATTTGCCCAAAAGATAATCGAATTCATAACCAACACGTACAGTCAGACAGCTACAGCCCTTCCACTTCCGAGGAACGGAACATTGTTTAACATTTAACAGATTCATTTGTATTCCCTATAGAAACTATGAAAATCTTGCTTATCCTATTCACCCTGAACCAAGTGAATGGTGTGCCTCAAAAGCCCAACTTGGACGCCATCCTCAACCGCCGCACAGACGTTTATATCGCGGGATTCTTCCCGTTCGGCAAGGGGGTGGAGAACTCGAACACTGGTATCT
Source organism: Heliconius numata (assembly GCA_016802625.1). NCBI lineage: Eukaryota > Metazoa > Arthropoda > Insecta > Lepidoptera > Nymphalidae > Heliconius > Heliconius numata. Next base: position 512,841 of record JAEBDU010000010.1, on the reverse strand, counting down.
TTAGATAATGCTTTAAGCAAGCTTAGGAAGTATTTAGAATTAGAAAAATATTATTAAAAAAATATGTTACCAATCGACAACAAGCCACAAGCGTGTAGACGATCACGAAGATGTGATTCAAGAGGCCATCACAAGGTCGTGGGTTCAAATCCCACTCGAGGAAATGAAAATTGTTTCAATTAATGTTTTACTTATTGAAACAATTAATATTTTCATATAGATAAACAATGAAATAATTAATATTTTCATACATTGAAATATTCTATATTTTAATTTCATCGTTCTGATAACGATTTAAAAGTGGCGTTGAGTTACGCCACTCAACACGAAATGCCTCTCTTCTTCCTTTTGTCTTAACAATGAGTTTCCAGGTTCTCTCTGTCTACCTTGCTAAATGCGGGATAGGACGTGAGGCTAAAAAAATGTTGGTAGAACAAATTAAATAGATTAAAATTTATAATTCTCGTAGTAGTTGGTTACTAGTGCAATGGAGATGATATGAACAACAAATTTATAATACTTAAAATAGAACTGTATAACATTTTAGAGTAACCTGACGAGAGCTTAATAAGCTTTTGAACGGATTCTGGAGACTTAATATTAATCTCAAGCAAGCAAGCTTTTATTCAGTACTTATATATTTTATATTTTAATCTTTTTCAAGCGTGTTTACTCAACTTGTGTTGAAAACTTTTCGCATACGGATTTGATTCGATTATAACATTTGCACTCTGAACAAAAAACCTTACCTAAGTACTTAATACTAATTTTTGTTTTATAGAAACTAACCTAGTATTTACTTACCTAGATTTTTATGAAACTGGATGAAATTACGAAAAGTTTTCTATATTCTATTTTGATTTTTTTTGTTCTAAATTTCCTCCCGTGTGAAGAGATATATTTAACTTAATTTTTATAAAAAAGACATCCTAGAGGTTGTTCATAGTTAGAAGTCTAATATTATAGTTTCTCAAATTTTCCTATTTCCCAAAGAGCTAAGTACCAAAGCTATGTTAAAACCGCTGTAGGTCGAGGCGTGATGCCGAGCGTGAAGCTGGCGCTCGACCACGTCAACGAGCACGACTCCGTACTGAGGAACTACAGACTTCATATGTGGTGGAATGATACTGAGGTAACATATCTATAATTTTTATACCACTATTGTATTGAGTATAGTATTCGAGTTGTAATCACAGAGGTATATTTAGTAGTAGTTAGTGTTAGAAAATAAGTCATCGTTTTAGTAGTAGCGTAGTACCTAATACAAGTAATATAAGCTAACACAGATACACACAAAATCTCGACCAAATTGGGAATATAAGAAAATTTTAATATAAAAAAAAAAGTAAATTATGTTAATATTTTTATTAAATTTGTTACAACTACTTGCAACAACGCACTACCTCCTTGTTAACGTGTATAAAATAAAATAGAAAATCTCTATTTCCTCCTCGATATCCTTTTGCTTATGATAAGCTTATAATAAATTCCATGAAGTACTGATAGAATCAATGAGTCAAATCTACAATTAAATTCCACCAGTGCAATGCAGCAGTGGGCGTCAAGTCATTCTTCGACATGATGCACAGCGGGCCCCACAAGCTGATGCTCTTTGGTGCAGCTTGCACTCACGTGACCGACCCTATAGCTAAGGCTTCCAAACACTGGCATCTTACACAGGTAACGTTTTATTTTGTGACATAAACAAAGATCAGTGTTATAGTAATATAACTAGGCCGAGGAAACCTAGTCTTAAAATACTCAGTTCCTTACAGAGTATCATGAAAATAGAACAGATTTGTACATAAACAATATTTTAAGGCTATAGCTTAGTAGTAGTGTATGTTTAAAATCGAATTTAGTACCAAATCAATTCAGCTATAAATACAGCGATAGTTTCAGTTCGTATTGATCTCAAGCAATACGAACTGAAACGAAATAGCGAGCTATTTCGTAACTAATCCGTAAATAGATAGTTAAGGTTTCAACGTAAACTACTTTTGCAAAACTATATACCTAATAGTTAGTTAAGAATGGAGTGCCTCAGCCCTCGACATTGGAATCTGTTTGCTTACCCTGTTACATGGAGGATACAGCTTAAGCTAAGAAAAATATTTATTAGGTCATTTGAATCATCATATTTTCAGATTTCAATTTCTTTTAATACAACACAGTTGCAATTCTCTTTTGTAAATATTACTATATTTTTACTAGCTACACTATAAGAAATGATAAAATCAAAAAGAACACGCAATACTTTTACTAGTAAATTTGAAGTAACATTTTCTTGCAGCTCTCGTACGCTGACACACATCCAATGTTCACAAAGGAAGCATTCCCCAACTTCTTCCGCATCGTGCCATCAGAGAACGCCTTTAACATGCCTCGTATAAGACTGTTGGAACATTTTAATTGGACAAGAGTTGGAACTATTTACCAGAATGAACCTAGATATGCTTTGGTAAGTTATAGGTCTGTCTAGTGTTGGTTTTCGGTTCTAAACTAATATTTTCCATTTTATACTAAATGTATACAACCTGTATGGAATTAACTTTAAAATTATTTAATTAAAAAAGTAGTAGCAAAGTTAGTACATATTATTTTAATTACTTTTTTTCTCTAAAACCAACAATTAATTAGTATAATGAATCTAAAATATATTTTATTTTTTAGGCACATAATCGTTTACTAGCAGATCTAGATTCAGCCAACTTCCTAGTTGACGAATCTCAAAGTTTTGCCACCGAAGTTAAGACAGCTCTGTCTAAACTGAAAGAGAAGGACGTGAGAATAATTTTGGGCAACTTTAACGAGACCTGGGCACTCAATATATTCTGTGAAGCTTATAAGTAAGGGAATTTATATTAGACTGACAGATTAAGATTTAACCAATTTATTATTTGACTAATATCAGAGTTTTGCTACTAAAGTCAAGGCAGCTGATATCTATACTAAAACAGAAGGATAACGAATACCAATAAAATTTGTAATTTTTATCCTCCAAGGCTGGAAATGTACGGTCGCGCGTACACTTGGCTGCTGCTGGGGACCTACAGCAACAAGTGGTGGACGCGGCGCGCGCCGTGCTCGCGGCGGGAGCTCAGCACCGCGCTGGACACCACCATACTGACTGACTTATTGCCACTCTCTACTACTGGAGAGACTACTGTGTCTGGGATTGTGAGTAGTAATATTACATTTTCTCTCTTCTCTTCTCTCCATGCTATGCCAAATTATAACCTATCGTAACATAAATAGCATATATACACATTACATATTACATTCACATTGTACTTACTTACATTCACTATTGTAATAGTAAATACACTAAAATTAAATTACCGCGGCGTTAAGTTCCACTACTCAACACTCAATGCCTGCAGAATTCAGCGGAAAGTGGGGAACTGAAGTGTCTTAATAGCAACGTAGTGTTTTATCTCTAGGTTCCCATGTTCTCTTTTCCTACCCTGTTATGCGGCAGCTTTTACAGCGTAAAGCTAAAAAAAAATATGTATCTATTGAAAAAAAAATAGCATTATATATTTTCATTTTTTTTTCCCTTTCTTTTTCAATATTCCTAAAATTTATCATTTTAACATTGATCTATTATTTCAGACTGCTAAAGACTATCAAGTGGAGTACGACAGAAGACGTGGTATAGAATATTCCAGATTCCACGGATACACTTATGACGGTACGCACCAGCCTCATTTTTCTTCTTTTTATATTTTTTGTTCTGTAAATTTATTAACATTTTTATGATTTAACGTTTTTGAACAATTATGATAAAAATGATGTATTAAATCTGCGACGGTTATCTAAGTACGTGTATAAATAGAGCGCTGAGCAAAGCTTAATCAGAAACTCTATTGAAACTTTAATCAGACTTGTAAATTCAATCAAACTTTCAACGCTATCTCTTCTTACACTATCAGAGTTAAGAAAATGCGAAACATAAAACACCTTTTGAAGAAACATGCAGGTATTTTGAAGCCGCTTAATCAGCGTCAGTTTCTAAAATATTTTATTCGCTCAGGTATTTGGGCAATGGCACTTGCTATTCAGACAGTGGCACATCGTGTCAAATTGAAGTACAAAGAGAAGACGGTGCAGGACTTCCGGTATCGAGACAAGGAGTGGGAGCAACTGTTCCTGGATGCTTTAAGCAATGTCACATTTGAGGGCGTTACGGTGAGTTGAAGTTTTCACGCTGTATCCCGCACGCAGTAGGTAGAGCGCACACCCTTCCCTTTAAAACACTTCCGTTCCTTACGTTCAAATAGACATTTTGTCAAATAGACATGGTTTAATTTCACTAAGTTTCCAAATCTGACATTCATAAACATTCATTTCCTAATATATACTGCTAATTCCAGGGCCCAGTCCGTTTCTATGATAACGAACGTAAAGCCTCCATCCTCCTGAAGCAGTTCCAGGGAGAGACGGGAGAGGTGAAGGTGGGAGAATACTGCGCAGAGAGAGATCGTCTCGATTTGGGTACTGGGGAACCTTTTAGGTGGATTGGAAAGTAGGTTTCTTTTGATGAGTGTTTTTTATAAATATATATAAATTAATATCGCTATAATATAAATAATAACTAAAGTAAATGCAAATGAATTATAGAGTATTACCGTACCTTGCATTGTCAAAAACAGTAATGATAATTATATCAAACATATTTCATTGCACGACAATAAGTAATAAGTAAACTACCATACTACTACTTTCTTACTGAATACAAATAGAAACATTACTTAAATTAATTATTAAACTATTAAAACATCCAGAAATACCTAAAATCTTCTGCAATTAAAACCAAATGTACCGGAACTCGTTATGAACATATAAATGTCTTAACTAACCTAATCCAAAACAATAAAAACACTATCTAAAGTAACTACATATTTTAAATTAATTAACACTCACAATAATAAAATGATTTTTCTCTCTTTGAATCTTCAGGAACCCCCCAAAAGACCGCACTCTCCGCCTAATCGAGCACACGCAAGTGAACATAACAATATACGCAGTGCTAGTGTCGTGTTCAGTACTGGGGATACTCCTGGCGACTGGTTTTCTTGCTATGAATATACATTATAGGAATCAGAGGTGAGTTTTAATGATCGACTTCAGTGCCTATATTTCCGGCTACAGTAAAATATTTATAAATCTCATTATTGCCACTGCCTAACAATCTAGGAAAATTACTATTTATTTTAAGTAAATACAATTTTTATATACAATGACTCGTTTAAAAATGTAAAATTTGATTATGAAACACTAATGAAAATGAAATGAAATAAAAATAATCACACATTAAAAATAGGTTTTAGTAATTATTAAAAAAATATTAGAACAGCTTAAAATCAAATATAAAACTTCCTAAAGCTTTCAACAACTCGTAATAATTAAATAAAGTTCTGATACAATGAAAACTGGCCATTAATTTTCCAAAATGACCAATCAGGTACATAAAAATGTCATCACCCCACTTAAACAACCTGATCATCGTTGGCTGCATGCTCACCTACCTCAGCGTCATCTTCCTCGGACTGGACTCCAGCTTGAGCAGCATTGGTAATACGATTTTTTTTAACTTTCTTTTATATTTTATCTAATTTTATTTGTATCTGTTTTTTGTCCAATTTTGACTTGACTTGTGTTAGCAGTTTAATTGATTTCTCTATCTTTTCTTTACTCCTATTTGTCGCGGTGTTTGTTTAATCTGATATAAATTTTTGTAAGCCATATTTTGGGTTACAGATTCAGCTGAAATTCAAATCTTTTTTTTTCCAAGTATTATGCAGTCATACTTTCAATCTTATTATATTAAGTACTGTATACTAACAAATAAAGAGACCTGTAGAATACATTACACCTGGGAAAAAAACGAATTCAATAAAGCGGCTATGACAGAAAAAAAGCTGGATTTAAAATTTGTAGGATTTTGTATCTCCCTGTTAGAAGATACGATCTTATTTTTATTATATTTTCTTTGCATTTTTCCTAATACGTCTGTCTACTTAAATGACTACTACAATAAATCTGTATAACTATTATTGATGTGTATGTTTGTTCATTCTATCTTTCGGAATAAAGGTAATTTCGTGGAAACAGAATTTAAAGTGAAAGTTCAATAGTAGCACATTCGATTCGCATGCAGCTCAGCAGGCACGTCATCTCATCGTATTCATTGATTCTTAGGTCTTTCTCAGGGAGTTTCGCGCGGAGGTAATGATTTAACACCCCAGCTTTAGCTTCCTGAGCAGAATTGAATTTGTGACCAAACTTTGGGAACCCCCTTTTGTTAGATTCTGAGAAAGACCTAGGTGTTCTAGGTCATCGGAGTCGGCAGCATGTTTCCAAGTTTTGGTTTCTTCCTACCCATTTTGCTTTTATTGATTTTTTGGTTTGTTTCTTTTCAAGCTTTACAATCGAGCGTGTGTGAGTATTTTCAGTTTCTTATCTTCCCTTCCATAAAGTGTACATTTTCAATCATTTGTATCACCACGCCGAATTGCTTATCGCTGTTTTATATAAAGCATGACATTAGCAAGTAACATTTGAATGAGAGTACCTAGAATTGTAGTAGTAGTAACAAAAACAATTGAAATGTATTTATTAATATAACTACTGCATTTAATGGATTTTTCAACAACCCTAGTGTATGTAAAATATTTCAGAATGTTCCCTATTGTAATAATCACACCTATCACTACTCAATTTTATATCCCATCGTGATTTTACATTAAAAACATAATATTGTATTATGCGACTTAATAAAGCTTTCTATATGGCTATAATATTACACACTAATCTCGTCTAATATTGTAATCCAGCTGCATTCCCGTACATCTGCACGGCGCGAGCGTGGCTGCTGATGGCGGGGTTCAGTCTCGCGTTTGGGGCGATGTTCTCTAAGACTTGGAGAGTGCATTCCATATTTACAGATGTTAAATTGAATAAGAAGGTTAATCATTTTTATTATTACTTATGGCTGCTTAAATTATTTTTTTTACGGATTTTTTTTGTTTGAATATTGTTGATATGTAGTGGTAAATAATAAGTGAAAATTGGTCATTAAATATATTGAGTTCATTTTATTAAGTTCTAATACGTTTGAAAATACCAGTCGTGGCTTAAAGTCACAAGCCTGTATAAGATATAGGTTGTGGAGCGATTCCCTTAAATGAAATATTTAATCAGGTCATGTGCAGGATATACCGTGAAACTAAAAAAAATGTCTGAAAATAAATATTGGTTACAAGCGGCCATTATTTTAAATTACTCACACGCGAACATTCACACGCGCAAGCCCATACACTAACAGAAATAATACATAAACAGAATCCTAATAATTAACTTAACCTAAGCATTTAACCATTGCTGTCAAAACATAAAAAAATATTCCCAGGTCATAAAAGACTACCAGCTGTTCATGGTAGTGGGCGTGTTGCTGTGCGTCGACTTCGCGATCATGACCACGTGGCAGGTATCGGACCCCTTCTACAGAGCTACCAAGCAGATGGAGGCTTATGTGAGGATTTGTCTTTCTCATGTTTTACTAGCGACCACGACGCGGCTTTGCCCGCTTATAAGTGTCGTTATATTATAGCAAAATTATACAAAATATTTACATATTTCATATGTGTTATTTTGATCTATACGTACTGTAAAGTTTGAAATACCACCCACGTCTCCAACATGATCAGAGCATAAAGGGAGATAGATTCATAGACTAATGGGCCTATTGTTACCTACCATTTCCAAACATGATGTATTTAAAAATGCTTATTTTTTAAATTAAATATTCTACATTTATATTAGCTTAGCTTTCATACATTTTCTAATAAATGCTAGAGTCAGAGACAGCATATTACTCTACAGCATCACAGCATTACAAAATTATTTAAAACATACATTTTCACTTTTTTTGCAGCCGCACCCCACAAGTGAAGACATAGTGATAGTGCAAGAGAACGAGTACTGTCAGTCTGAACGTATGCCCATCTTCATAGGTGCTATATACGCATATAAAGGACTTTTGTTGGTAAGTTTAAATAATATATATAGTTTATATGTTTTGTGTTGTCTTTCTAATTTTGTAGAGTAGACATAGATAATCTAATTGCAGTAGATATTTTCTTACAATGAGTCTTTATTTTTTACAAAAAATATATACTGACAAGTTTCGGTACAACTGTAAACGAAATAATTGTGACTTTTATCTCCTTTCAGGTTGAAAATTAGATGTCTAAATTCTACTCTTTAGCAAGACGAAGCTCGACACTCGCCTTATTAGTCGATGAAATTAAAATATTAAATAATTCATTTGCCTAACTAGGAATCGCACCCAGAACTATCGCGTTTACAATCTTACCCTTGCCTACGTCAACAAATAAGTAATTCAATAAAACATATGTTCGCAGGTGTTCGGTGCTTTCCTGGCGTGGGAGACTCGTCACGTGTCGATTCCAGCGTTGAACGACTCTAAGCATATCGGACTTTCTGTTTATAATGTCCTTATTATGTGCATTATGGGAGCTCCTATAGCTTTGGTAAGATTGTTTCTTTTACTAACACGCTTATCCAGGTCCACCTACCTTACTAGAATTACTATATAGAACTAGAATTATTAGGGAATCCTTATAGGATCAATATGTTGTCTGACTGTCCGTCAGTCAAGACCATTTATCTTAAAATTGCATTATTTAAGCTCAAAGTTTAGTTTAAAATTAACAGAAAGTGAAGAATTGAGGAATATAAGAATTTGAATTTTAATGTTACAGGTATTGGCTGATCATAAAGATGCTCTGTTCGTGTTGATCGCAATATTCATCATTTTCTGCACAACAGCCACTTTGTGTTTGGTTTTTGTACCAAAGGTAACAAATTAATATATAATCGATACCAATAATAAGAAAGATCATTTATTTTCGCAATTTTTTAAAATTTATAACGTTCTAGTAATATGGATCGGAACCATGACTTTTCTTCGGGATCGGGTGGCTCTTTCACGAGTCTGTATAATGCGCTGACCGAGTAAGAGTGCCGAAACAAACGCGTTAGCACCAGAGCAATATAGGAAAGATGCCATCTGGCCCGCTAACAGCTCGCCTAACAGCTGTTTGACTGAACTTTGCCTCAGGCATAGCTCTGACACCTCGAAATGGTCGGCGGCGTTGGCCCTCGGTCATCCAAAGTCGAGTTCGAGGCAAGGAGAGCGCCCAGGAGATCGGCTTTCTCTTTCGCCATATGGACCTAATATCATTTACTGTGCATAATGACGGAAGCGTAGGTTGGCTAAAGTTACCAAGTGCCGCTTTTGAGAGCGCCCAAAACTGGTGAATTTTGATGTGATGAAGGTTAGCTTATTAAATTCTGATATATTTCTAAATGTGTCTCGTCCTAGCTAGTGGAGCTGCGGCGCAACGGCGCGGGCGGTGGCGGTGGCGCGCGCATCCGCGCCACGCTGCGGCCCGCCGCGCCGCACGAGTGCCGCTCGCCGGGACCAGAGCTCGAGCGCCGCCTCAAGGAGCTGCGCCAGTACAATAACCGCTACCGGCGCACGCTGCAGGCCAAAGACAACGAGCTGCAGGTATTTATTGGTACTCGCTGCTCGTGCCACGAGACTTGATCTCCTAGACCAATGTTGGAGGGATGGCTGAAGGAATTATTTCAGATGCAGATATAGATGAGATATACTTAGATGGACGTTACAGAGAAAAGATATCGATTTTGATAATAATGTTTGGTGATAAATGTTTAATTTACATTAATACTCGCTGCACATCCCACGAGTCTATACGTCGCGGTCGACGAGATGTAGCTGTAGATGGCTACATGCACAGACTTAATTTTTCTTACATTTGATTATTTACTTTCCGAGTAAATAAAGCGTAAATTTTTCGATATCCCAACCTCTGGGCGGCCACGACTCGTTGACTATACTATATTGTCTCCCTTCAATTCCTGAAACCGCAAGTAAAGCTTACTTTACTTAAACTTTATTTCGTTAACGTACCTACCCTATTTTCATATTTACAGATGTTATTAAGTAAACTAGGCAGTGACGCCAGCTCCGAGTCATCAACTAGAGATTCTAAGTCTCCAGCGACACAGCGCACTCGACTCCCAGTTCCAAGGGAGAATTTAAGTCATCCAGGTAAAAATATATAATTTTATAGATACATTTTAAAATACTGTTGCTGAGTGAAATAAAGGGATATGGGAGTAAAAGCAGGTGACTTGAATATAAATTTACTGCTGTACGCAGATGATGCGGTGCTCATTGCACCATCAGAATGAAAGAAAGATGAAAGCCGTGGAGATGCGATCTCTTCGTAGGATATGCGGAGTCAATTTAGCTGATCGAATCCGCAATGAAGAGATACACAGAATGGCGGGTAAAAAGAAGATTACTATTACAAAGGATATCACGGGTTAAATACTTTTGTATTTTTGGTACAAAAAGTAAAGTATAGAGTCAGCAAAAAAATCCCATTCCGATGCAGCAGAGTAACATATCTACTTTGTCGTTTTTTTAATTTCTGAAGGTTGTGCTCGTTCTAGTAGGTCCTGGTGGAAGAGCTAATGAGGTGCTTCCTTGCCTCCTTGCCCTCCGTTTGCCTTAACGCGGTAATATTGGGGAGCCAAGTTATTTCGGTGACGGTGTCAGAACGAAGTGATAAATCATTATTTTCCTCCATCTCCATACAAAATAACCAACACAATAAACCTTGTTATAGATTTGTACCCCGTTGCAGAGACCAGCGACATCACGTCAGTGTGCAGCCTCAGCGCTTCTGCAGGAGCTGAGACAGAGTATATCAGTATGCAGACACAGCAAAATGCCGATAAGTCAGTATTTTTTAATTAGATAAGCATAGATATTATTATGTTGTTTACATCATACAATAAACTCCTTTTTAACTTAATAACGAGTTAACGACCATAAATTTACTATAATTTCTATCTTTTTTATTTCGCTAGTCTTTCAAAATATCTGTTTTAAGTTTATCTATATGAGTTGGATGGATGTTCTAATCCCTAAAAAAATATAAAGAGTCAAAAATATAGTCCTACTTTCTAATGACAATATATATTGTCTATTATATTATTATAAAAAGACAAGATTTTATTTTTAATAAGAATTTGCCAATCAGTTTCTTTTAAATGTATAGGTATGTTTCAGGTCACAAAAGTAACCCAATTATTTATTGTAACCTTATCTAAATTATTTACAGACCAAAACCCTCTGCACCTCCGGAACCAGTCAAAGAAGTGAAAGAACCTAAAAAGGAACAAACTAAGAATGTTTCCTTCAAAAATCACTTGGACTACACGAGTCCGCCATCTTCCAAGGCGGTGCCGGAGAAAGACCAACTGGCTAAACTACCGTATGGATGGTCTACTGAGGTTTGTTTTGTAATTGTATATTTTTAGTGTCTCACACCTCAAAATAAATAAACGGAACCATTATAGGGTCTGTGGTGTTTTCTGTGTGTCTGTTCGGTCGTCCGGCTCTTGAAAAAAAAGGAAAAAATCTATAAACATATTTATAGGTAAAAAATTACAAATTTGTATTTGTTGTTAATTTTACTAACAATGTGTGCATAGTGCATACGCTCGCAAACTACTGTTGTCCATAATGATTGGCTGTAGTTTTTTCTAATGAATAAATACCAAATAATAAAAAATAGTAAATTTGTAACTAAGGTTAAATTAATAATAGCCTTACTTAAGTGCCAGTTTTGCATGATTAGGAACCATCAGAACCACCAAAACCTAAAATAGAAACAACCAAAGTAGAAGCGAAACCTACTCCTGCTATGAAGAGTGACGACTCTTTGTACACGAAAGCAGCCATACCTAAAGTTAACAAGGTAAATTAAATTATTTTATTATCTTAACGTACCGTCCATAGTACCTACGGTAGGCAGAGGAAACCTGGGAACGTAATAATGACAATTAAGACGTATTGTCGACGTATGTTGATAAGAGCTTCTTTCGTTCAGTGGTCAGAGTGCTTGGACGGTTTTCAAAATACGCGTTTCTATATTCCGGTACGTCCATATTGTTATACGATTTCCAAAAAAGTATTTCTCTTTTATTTATCCTAACTAACGTAGTAAATAAAATATCTTTATAACAATAAAGTGTTTATGATCAATGAACAGACACCAGAGTTACAAAAGAAAACAACAAAGCCAGTAGACAGTAAGCCCGCGAAGAGTGCGCCGCGCGCGCACCGCCGCATGTCCAGCGCGGGCGCGGGGGCCCTGCTGGCTGAGACCAACGGTGAGACACGTTCATACACATATGTTGGGATCAAATCTGGTTAGGATATTTTGGAGATTGTTGGTTCAGTTTACACACGGATGAATACAGTATTTTCGAATTCTAGCTCTGGTATAAAAATAAAGCGTGGCGTTGTCATTCACCACTCAATAAACAATATTGAAAAATTGGGCCGAAGGTGGCGAACATTACGATTCGTCTGCCTCATTATCTATATACAGAATACATAGTAAAACTAAACAATGGGATGTATGAAATTCCTAATCATTCACTCACATTCATTGCTTGATCAACATCTATATAAACTTCCCGTGGAGCTACAGTTATGAAATTTTGCGACTAAGAACTTTATAAAATATAATCCGAAAAATGGAGATATTTTGTATTGTACTTCACCTTGACGCCTTGACCTATCTTTACAAGTACATATGTATATACTTGTAAAGATAGGTCAAGATAGTTATTTTCAAAAAATCTAACATATAGAAACCACTTTCACTATGTCTTGAACTTCAAAAATATTTCAATATTTTCTTTAATTTATTTATTTAAATATTTTTAGGACAAGACAGAGATGCGCCGATCGCAAAACCTAAACAAGAACCGGAAGATATACTAGACATCGATCACGACTACTCCTCTACCGAAAGAAGAAAATCTTGTAAGTTAATGTTATTAGTTACTATAAAACAAATGAAATCATCAATAAAGATATTATTTGATGTTACAGTACAAGTGATGGTAGTTGATTCGATTTCTACTTTTACTCGATTTCTAATTTAATAATATAGTTTATTTTTTTAAAGTTTTATTTACGTTTATATTTCCATTTCTTCGCTCTGGTGTCGAAGCAAAGCGCGGCGTTGAGTTCTGTCCCTCAACACGCAATGCCTCCAGAGTTCGGCAGAAAGTGAGGAATGGAGGGTCTTAACACTAGGTTCCCTCTTCCTACCCTGCTATGTGCGGGATACAGCGTGAAGCTGATAATTTTAAAAGTGTATTTATTTTTTACATACCTACTTCTTTTTTTATTAGTCATAATTTTATATTTTTCAGGTCAGCGAAAAGATTCGGAGCGAAGGAAAAAGGAGAATTTCATAGTAGTGCAGAGTGACCTGTGGGACACTAATACGTTCCAGTACACTTGCCAGAAGTCACCGACGACTAGTAAATATTATTTATGATATATTTTTGCAACGACAAGAGGAGAAAAGGGGGAAAGCTATTTATAAAATTGTTCAAACGTCGAGGCAAAGCAGGGTATTGAATTTCGCCACTTAACACGCTCTAAATCTCATGATTTGAGAGGAAAATGGGGAACCTTTTAACCTTAACGGTTCCCATGCTCGCACTGCATACCCTACTAAAAAAATGTTCTTTTGAAGGTCATGCTCACTCTCCGATGCAAAGAAGTGTTTCTGAAAAGAGTCGACAACAACAGTCGTCACCTCACCATCACAGGTATTAAAAATATCTAATATCTGACTAATATTCTGTCTGTATAAATCGTACTTTTAAAAAAAATCTTTTCGTGTTGAATAGTCATCAGTGCTCACCACGTTAGTCGTTTAAATTCTGAATTCAGAACTACCTCGGGCGTTTAATGTATCAAATACAACTCTTAGTTATTTACGTTTGACCACGCGGGGGAAGCCGAAGATTTCTATAAGTTTTATATAAAAATAAAATTTTACGTTTCAGGGAAAGTGATACCAAGAGTATGGACAGAAGAGCATCAAATGCCTCAATCAATCATGGTATGTAGTCCACATAAAAACCTATTTATAAATACTATCAAAATAGCAAACTTAATGATTTTAATTGTCCTTTAATTATAACATAACTTGCAGTTAGTCTTCCTTTAGTGCATACTAAAACTTTTCTGATCTGTTTGACGTAGGCCGTTGTGGATTTTTTAATTCCAATGTTGTACTTTGATTTGGACATACATAGTTGGCACGAATCGCGTCAGCACTCCAGAAGGCTATAGAGACGCCGATACCTTGCGGATGACGGATCGATTGTCGAAGGTAAGTGATAAAATATTATTTTTTTTCTTATTTATATATAATAGGTAAGTTGAAAATTCGTATATCTATATAGAGATTTCTTTACGAAAGAAACAAACACCACAAAGACTAATTGTTAATTTTGATACAATAATTTTAAATTCAAAAGTAATATATAACAATACTTATTAAGTACAAATTATTATTTGATAGCGTCGCGGTTCAGAGTTCCCGCAACCAGTGAGCACTCCCCCACATCAGATACAAATGAAGAGGAGACAGTCTGCTGCTCAGGTATTTTGTGATCGATTTTAGATTTTAACTCTTGAGTCGTATCATGCACACCTCTTGAAGTTACCTGGAACATCAATATTTTGTTGATTACTTAAATAAAAAAAGAATTGTGTTATGACATTAAATAATCTTTGCTGACCATTTTACGTGGGAGAAAATTGATTTGGAGACAATCATAACAGAAATATAATAAAAATATGGACATACACGTCAATTGTAATGTTATTATATTTTAAACACATGGTTCTCTATTTTCCAGATGAGAACATACCAAGAAGAAAGAGAAAACAAAAGCGAGCAAACACAAAGAAGACGAGAAGATCAACCTAAACCTTTACCTGAAAATGCACAAGACTCGAAACCAGAAGCCAAAGACTTAAAACCAGATCCGGACATTATACGAATAACTAAAAAACCGGAATCGCCTAAAAGGATCCAAGATCCCGATACGATAAGAGTTAGTAAGGGACAAGATTCTCCGTCGAAGAGATTGAGGCAAGAAGCGGAGCCGTTGAAGAGAGCTAAAGGAGTCGGGGACTCCCCGCGGCTGAGCCAGGCTCAGAGCAGGCCCGACCATCACAAGAGCAGTCCGAATGTCGCATCGCGACATAAGTGTGGTGAGTCTTTTTGTGTTTTTTGGAATGTCCATTTAAGAGGAGATTTATTTCATTTTGGAATTTTTGTTCCTTATTAAATTTGAATAAGAATCCAAAAAGATTATGAGAATATATCAATTCGAAATAGAAAAGACCTAAGAAGACCAATGTAGCTGCTAAAAAGAAGTCTGTCAGCTATCTGATGAAATAACTATTATATTAAGTAAGCTAATATTAATTTTAAATGTAGAATAAGTAATAATGTAGGTTAATTTCACTATAACATCTTTTTACAGCTGTAAAGGTGTCCTTTTTAAACGGTTTTTTTTGTATACATTTTGCAACAATAATATATCTTGCTAAATTTTTCAAAAACATCCATTTATTCTAAAACATTTATTTATACGACATATTATATACAAACTTCACACCTCCTTTTCACAGAATCTCCCAACAAAACAACCAAAAAACGTGACGACCGTAAATCCTCGACATACAGTCGAGACAAACGACAAGAATCAGCAGAAAGGAAAATGTACACAGCCAGCTCTGAATCGGAACTCTTTGAATGCGCCATTTTACCTATTTTTCATAAATTATTAACAGAAAGACATAAGAGTCAACCTCACGGACTTAATTTAAATTATGGGGTCAGTTGCCCTAATATATCTATTAAGTGTGATATTGTTGAATATTTGTAGATGACCTTTACTCGTCTTTCGTTATCTTTGGCTAGGGTAAGTTTGAGTTTAAGTCGAGTTTGAGGTGTTGGGTTGAGTAGATAGAGAAAATTTAATTTTCTGTTTCGGAAGTAGTACCATTTGGAGCTAATTTTAGAGATTACAAATATTTTGCTTTATAAACCCAATGTTGCGCTTTATTAGATGTTGTTTAAGTAAACATACATTGTAAGTTGAAACTGTTAAAGTCAATCATCTTTAAAAAATACATAAAATATTCTTAATCATCGGATATTTGGTAAAATTTTCGTATGAATATGAAAAAGTAAGTTATAAAATATACACAAAAAAGTCAACACAAAAATGTCGGTATAGATAAGCATAAAATATTTGTTAAAGGTATAAAATTCCTCCATACGAAACGGAGGTCACAAGTTCGAAGACGGGTCTTTAGATAAGTGAAATTATTGAACAAATTGTACATTTTATCGTTAGTCTTAGATTTTATTGTAGGTATAAATATTGAGGTAATAGTATTATTAGGACTCTTAGGCGATTTTCAAAAAGAAACTCCATTTTTGAATGCTAATGTAATGTGCACAATTTGTTGTATTTATGTTGTTATACGTATAATATTATTTTCGATAACAATAATATTAATGAAAAAAATATTAAAATATTATATGAAAAATTGCCAAAGAATTATTGTTTGGCATTTCGATGTGAATGATTCTAAATGTGTAAAAAAATTATAATCAGAGCTTCTAACATTATTTATGTATACTATAATATTTATTTATTAACCGGTAACTGTATAAGAATATACATTTTTTTTCCATTTCAGTTGATTTTTAGTTACACGCTATCAAAATATTGGTATATTTTATTTTTATTAAATTACTCTGTAAGGGCTTACTTATAGGTAAAAAAGATTCCACTGTCACATCTAAAGTCTATTCCTAATAATTCCTAATTCGGCATAGTTTATAAGGTAACAGAACTTAACTCTGCACTTATGTTTAAGTAAAAGGAACAAAAATATCGAATAATCTATATTTTTTAACTGTTAATTCTTTTGTATATATTTATATATTTTTTTATATATTTATTTTTTACTTTTATTGTACATATTGTAATGTGAAGGTCTAGTCAATTTTACTTAGAAAATTATCTAAATATTAAATTATAACATTCAAATAGATTAAAGCTTACAATTTTCTTTATGTATTGTTATATTTAAACAACCTTTTCGCACGTATTAAAGACTTAATAGGATTTACTTGAAATAGTCTTAAATTATTACTTAAGTGTAAGATAATAAAAGTTTTAAATATATACTTGTTTTTTATTGCAAATTTAAAACCTAGTGTTAAGACGTTCGATTCCCCACATTTCGCCGAGGCATTGGGCAATGAGTGGCGGAACTCAATGATACGCTTATGCATTAGTATCAGAGTAAAGAAATTAAAATATTGAATACACAACTCTTCATAATAATTAAAATAAATTAACAACACCGTACCGTACATGAAAAAACGTTTATTAAAATGTTTTCTTTACTGTTCACTTGCAGCAAGCGTTAAACGGAACAAGTCGACAATATGACATTTGACACTGACAGTAGTCTCGTTAAAATTTGGTCGCGTTTTTTGACACAGTATTTTTCAGTTCGCCGTGTTGTTTCGTTGTGTTTCTCGTTATTTTTGTGTTATTAATAATATCGTAAATGCCGTGTTGTGTTACTTTTTAATGATATTTATGTGTTAAAAACAGCAATCATGCCCGTCTTCCACACAAAGATCATTGAAAGTATTTTGGAGCCGGTGGCTCAACAGGTGAGTCATGCTATTTATAGAAGTTATACTCTCGATTTTATTCTAATTAACCTCTTATAAGATCGTTACTTTATCTTAAATAAATGTTGTTATTTTGCGTTTATTTTACTTGACGATAACACACAAAAAGTTTTTTTTTCTTATTTTGTAAAACTCGTAAACTTTGAAATATGTAGGCCATATTTATATTTAGCTACAAAGTATAAGCAAAACAATTGATAATAAAAATATATTGTCTTAATATAAAAATTTAATTTTCTTTACGTGGGCGTAAACTAAATTTTACTGTTTATGTTTGCTTACATTATCGCGTTCCTGCATTATGTCATCGTCGTAAACTTATCTTGAACACATCGAAATCACTATATTCGGCATTGACATACTCTACGAAAGGTATTTTTTATGGTAATATATTATTATATATGTAATATAAATAAAACGCTGAGCTCACAATAAGTATTGTATTAGCTAGGTAGTCTAACATGAACTAAACTTGTTATATATAATTCCACCTTACCCACTTGAATCCACTTTATTATTTAACAAAGTAAATAAGTGCCTTCTAAATTTAAATCTACATAACAATCTTTGACAATTCAATACTTTACATAAGACAAATATTTTTAACTATTTCCTTCCTTGAAGTGGCAGGCGGAGACAATTTTTAGATAAATCTAATTCTCCGTGACAATGATATGCTTAAAAATTGAAATTGTAAAAATTGTGCTACTGCTTTAAAATAATGAACTGCAAAGGCAAAATTAAGTCCAACTGAATACTTTAATTTGCCACTTCCATTAACAAATAAAATTTTAATAGATATTTATGTGGCAGTAGATATTGAAGTATATTTATCACTAATTTTCATTGCATTCTATACATAATTCATATTAATTAAAATGTCAATCAATTCATACTTATTAAATTAAGAATACTAAATGTAGATGTATACACAGGAAACTAAACAGCTGTTCAGAAATGAAGTCATATCAGAATAATGGACAATATTGTATGGACTGTAACGTCGCGTCGATTTATAACCTTCGAGTACTGGCACTTGAGTATGAGAATTTTCGTTGTAAAATAATGACTCTATGTCAATGATTTTGTAATGTAATTGAATTTCAGACTCACTAGAAGTATTATAATTAACGACATCGTTGCTTTTTGTCTGAGATAGTTCGATTCACAAATACGAATGTTTAAATCAGTTTACACGCAATATCTTAAATGTGGCCGGAAAAAGCACTTCGCGCCAGTAGCTCGGCTTCCACCACGAAAGAAAACTGATCGGCTAATTATTATACGGGACGGACTCCTTGTAAATAAAGTAGGTTTAGATTTCCACCAACAAACAGTTGTGTACTTTGTTATTACTTCGCTTAGTTCAAAATGCTGCAATTTTGCAGCATTTTCGCTTAGTTCATTTTGCAGCATTGCTCATTTCTTCTGCGCGGTGGAAATCAGGCTTTAACGCGTTTAAGTTATAAAAAATGTCTAAAGATAAAAATTAATACTACATCACTAAGGTTTTTTCTTCTTAGCGTCACTGTATTACGCACATAGCAGGGTAGGCAGTGGAAGGCTGGGACTAGTGTTAAGACATTATAGTTCCCCACTTTCCGCAGAATTTCAATGTAACCATGATGGAAACTCTAAATAAATTACAAAAGTTTAAAAATAACACATAAACTACATCATTCATTAGTATCAAAGAACACCTCATACGAGTACATGATACCCACAGTTTCTAAGGTAAATTAGGGCTGCGTTACAACTGTGAACTGACCACGTTATTTGTGTGCTCGACGCCCTTCACGTGTCGAGGGGAAGGCCGCTTGGGTGTTTTTAAATTAAAATATTAGAAAATGGATACCCAAGTTGATGTCTTGGAGTCAAATCTGCTTGGTTGATTTCAATTGATTTTTATTTAAGTTGGAGTCCGTTATTAGGTATTTTTAAGTGAATAATGTTTTTATGCGGATGGCTTCCCGTCATTGAGTATCATCACAAGGTGTGATGAGAATGTAATATTTCATTAATAAAGAAAGAAAATATCTATGCACATTGATGCAAAATTTCATGAATTCAAAAAACTATTTTAATTTTTACTAATATTTGCTATGCTTGTTTCGCTCTAGCAAAGGCATCTTGCTGTATGCGGGATACAGCTAAAAATCTATGTATTTGTTTGTAACATATATCCATTTCTCTATTATATAGTAGGCTACGTATCATCTAAACCGCAGAAGGCCGCAAGTACGATCAGTCGTCTATCTATACATTGATTAATTCTTGAAATTAAATATATGTATTTTTTATATATAAATAAAAAATATGTCAACATGTAAATTAGGTCTTATTTCTAAAAAAATGTATGACTTTGTTTTTAAATAAGGCTAAGGCGGTGATTCTTTAAAGACGCAGTGGCAATGATGCCGCCGGAAACTCACATATGCAAGCTTAAGCTGAGCTTTGCATTTGTGGAAGATCAGAACAGTTAGAGAGTGTTAAAACTTTTAACGATCAGGTTTTTTAGTGTCACTTAAAATAGGTGTAATAGAGTTATGTTTAATCTTCTTCACTTCATAAATATTATTTGTTTATGTGTCAATTAAGGATTTTTAAGTTAAAATATTTGGAGATTACAATGTCAGAATAATTTTAATATGTTTACATAAGTATTTTTATCTCACAATATAAACAGTTACTACAGTCCAAATATTGGCCAATTAAATTATACACATAAATTATTCTCTCAAACAAAGAGCAGGTGGTAGTTCATAACATTGCTAATTTTACCCGATGACTCACATCAGGCCTCTCGCTTTCAGCGTTTCCCCAACGACTACTGGCGAAATATAACATGTTAAACAAAATTGTTTCGTAATCTTATGAGTTATTTTCTCACTGATATCATCAATGGATTTTAATTTTTTGTAATATTTATTCTTGGGAATGCCGATGGTTTTAGAGTAATGTTTTATTTTCAATTCCAAACATCCGCCATGATGCGTTGTAACCAAAGAGATCAAAATATTAGTAATTAGCCAGTTCTTGCTCAGTCTATTTTACAGATATTGAGTATTGGATGACGGATCTACGCCACTGCCTTAACAAATAAAATATGAAAATGTTTAAAAAGTATTATATTAACGTTCAGCGCAGGTATCAGTTCGAAGTATTAGGACTCTAAACACACACTCATCTCATACAAACACTTCCCACTACTACTCCACTATAGCTACAAAACAAACGAAATGAAAGGAAACGGATAAGAATATTTGAGGATGTCCTAATATTGGATCACAAAGCGCCGTCAGACTCGCGACATCGACGAAGCCAATTATCTCTGTCTGGTCGCTAACCGGTTGGAGTCACCGGGAACCGAACGAGAATAGAACTGCATAACTGTGTACTAAATATATTCAATATATGTCTGTACGTAGCTAAGATGTATTAGGAACCCTCGTATATTCCTATTATATATTTTTTGTATGTTTGTCGTGAAATGAGACAAAAGTTGTCACCTTTGGTTTGGAAGATTTATGCCACACACATATGGTGTTATGAAATGGACTGGGCTAAAACTCCATTCTAACAAGGACAATCCATTTTTATAATGAAATGTTGTAATTTAAAATATTTCCTTTGCTCCGATCTTGTATAACAAACTAACACGATCACCTTAAATGCAGAAATTTAGGGAAAGAGTAACAGAACATTATTTTTTATACGTACTCTCCAGAATGGGGTAAAAGTAGAAAGTTGTTATGATATTTAGTCATGATTCAAGACTGACAAAAACATGCAACCGCCTTTGATGCACACATCACGAATAATAAACAAGCCGGTTCCACTGCAGTCTCGAGAGCTTAGTGTCGTCATTGAGTCAAGTACTGGTTTAGACTTCCAAGTAAGTCTTGTAGTTGCTTTTGGTTATGGGTTAGAGGATAACGACGGACAAACTATTTTATAAAGAAACGTAATCAATTGCTATTTGTCCATTTTAAGATTGGTCTAATAAAACTTCACCTCTCGACAATATAATTAAAACAAAAACATCTTTACGCTTTATCCCACTCCGTTCCCCACTTTCTGTCCAATCGAAAATGGGAGGATGTGAGTTGCGTGAGCTAAGAACTTGGTTATTTGTATGTTCAGAAGAAAATACGTATTATATTTACAGTACTACCATTATAACATACCTAGTCATTACTTCACACACTGTCCATCAACAACAAGTGTACGTACAATTGACACACAGTCACGGAAGCGTATAAAATTAGACCGATTGCATCGTTACATGGGAATCGCCAACAATAGCCGTGCCGTTTATATTCTTGGTGCATCGCCGCGGGACTTCCTTATGCAATTTCTTGAAGTATTAAGTAATATTGTATTATGCTACACGCTGTATCCCGCACATAACCCTAAATAATATTACACATTTTCTATTATTACTTGAGTCCCTTTGTTTTGAATGGTAAACGTGCGTAATCACCTTTTTTTGTTTTTATAATTGTAATTACATACATACGTGTAGTTTTCCAGAATTTCATTAAAACAACTCCAAATTATTTATTATTCGCTTTACCTTCATCATTCGCTTATTCTCCTTATAAGGCTTGTTAGTCACACGTGTACACACAATTATGTCCCTAGTTCGGTGGATGTGTTTGTGAAATCCTGTGATATTTCAGACAAGGCTATAAGAGGCGAGAAAAATGAAAAGATTAATTTTAATAAAAATTATAGTAACTATGGTAGAACTAAGAGAAGTTTTCTTGAAATTCCAAACGGACCAGGAAAAAACGAATTAATTGTTTTTATATATAACTTTTAAAAACCAATTTAATTTTTCATCTCACACACGCTACCTTGACTCGCATCCACCTGCACTCGACGCCGCCATATGGCCGGGACACCCGCGCGTCATACAGCCTCGACGAAATAGCGCCTTTGTTTTGTCACGTCGTCGTTTTGTGACACTTTTAGCTTGTGTAACACTAATGTTAGCCTACATCAGGTCGGATACTGAACTTTCATAGCGTTGAGGTCATTGTGGCGCAGCGGCACACTGTTTGACTGTAAACGTTGTGGGTTCGATATTTTCATTTCCTCATTCTGGTAACTAGATAAAGCGGCGATAGTTCCGTAACTCAACGATGGAAAATGGTAAACAGAGTTTCTCAACCCTAGAATCTTTTAAATCTGCTGTAAATGTATTTTACCAGTAATCGTATTTAAAAACTTTCTTCCGTATAGCATATTTATGTGTTTTAGAGTTAGTGACTAAATACTCTTATTCTTATATGTACTGAAACGTACTCTAGAGTCCAGTGATCAAAGTGCATCGTGATTATGTTATGTTGGATCACTGAACTGGACTTTGAATATATGGACGGTCTGTATCTGTATCTGTATATGTCTCAGTTTTGTATCTGTGGCTGTATTATACGTATTCATTGTTATACATTATTATTATAATTTAGTAATTCTTAACAATGTAATTCGATTTTTTTATTAAAATTAGTAATTGTTAATCTCAATCTAAAACTAATCTTAAATTAGTAAATTAATATCTATGTAGTTGAAACGGGCGGAGCCGTGAGCCATTAGTATTCAAACATTAATTATTTACAGAATGATACTTTTTAAATTTGTTCGATTTACTTCTGTACGAAACAGGTGTTACTTGTTGCCAAGACTTGTCGCAGAGGAGCCCTTGACTTAAAGGAATAATACTAACAATGTTTAAAATATATATTTTATTTTGGTTTTGTTTTTATATCTTACTTGCAATTTAAATGTCATCCTACCAAAATACTGATGAACTTTACTAAAGATGAGCCAAGCGATGATTGTGGGTTCAATTTATCTATTGTTACCTTTATATTTATTATAAGACGCCACTGCCGTGGCTCAGGGGCAATGGCGTGCTACTGTAAACTTGACAGGCTGTGGGATCGATCGCTATTCGTGGGAATATATTTTATATTTTTATTTTCTCGCTCTGGTAGATAGAGCGGCGTTGAGTTCCGCCGTTCAATGCCTATGCTGCTACGCGGGAATAGTGATCTATAGTATAATGTTTGGTAATGAGGAGGACGTGATTAGTTAGGTACTTGGTAAGATGTATAAGAATAGTTAAGTTCACTCTGGTTTTGAATGTAATTGGGACGGCACGTGGGTAAGTCAATCTAACGAGACCTTGACCTGACGTTGAAAATAAAAAAAAACCCTATATAATATTTATTTAATAAAACATTGATGGTACTTCAATTTTTTGTATATTTTGTATTGATAAGTATGCAACAAAGTAAAAGTATACAAGTGAAGTGGTTATTGTTACAGACCTTGAAAGCTACTCTGGTTTTATTAATTAGGTCGAGCGTGGAACTACAAAATATATAAGAATAGGTATCTGATTATACTTATTAACCTCTGCTATTATATGGATGACAAAGCGCGATTTGCAGTTGAATGCCTCGAGAATAGGGGGCAAAGGGGAGGGGAGTGTCCTAACATTAATTTTTCTCTGTCAATCTCGCTATATAGATACAGAAAAAAAATATCTTTAAAGAAAGTGGAGATGAAGAATAGAAGCCAGCTCTTGTCACGGTATGATAGAGTCGAGGACGAAATTATTAATTACTAGGCTCTCCTTATTTACAGCAAATTTAAAAAATCCGGCCATGAATGAGTCGGACGCGCACAGCACTAATTGTTCATTATATTTCACATTTGCTGCTGGGGAGTCCCCGTAATGATTTATTTTATTCCGATTTTTAGTATTTGTTGTTATAGCCAATGGAAATACATATGTTACAACCGTCAATATTTCAATTGTCTTAGTAAGATAGTGAAGATTTATGAGATGGTTCGTCTGGTAAACCATCTCACGGGCAGACCTTTGGATACGGTTTCCTAAACACTATTGACACCGCATCTCTATGCGGTTGTCACTACAAAGTATGGCGTTAAATTTCGCCTCTTAACGTTGAAGAACGGAGTGTCCTGACACTGTCGTATCCTGCGATAAACAGAGAACAATGTCAATAAACTTCGTGCGGTAAAAAGCGAGAAACAACTTTCTCTAAAGGTTCTATATGTTATCCATAGAGCGCCCATGTTTTACATTTTTAATTTTCATAATGATAAGAATATTACCTAAAGCATATTTCACTAAAATATTACACGAAAAAGGTTATCTTTTCACATTTACGACTTTTATACACTTGTCTTTCCTATGGACCTTTGAAAGTGACCTAATATGAGTCAAAGGTGAAAAGATAATTAAATTTTTCTTCACAGTATTATTCATATTGGTTTTTTGTTATTATTATTCTATTGTTGTTTTGTTATTAGTATTCTTAAAAGCGTGACATTTGAAAGTTTTACACCTTAGGTGTTTATTAGTAGGTAATAGTTACGGTGTTAGTGAGTGGCGTTTTTATTCGTTACTAACGCGCGTACGCGATCGCGGCACGCTGTGCCCCGTTACCAAAGCAAGAAAAAAGAATAAATATTTTATTTCCTCGAGTTGGAATCGAACCCACAACATGCCACGTTTAGTCGCACACCAATGCCTCTACCTATCTAATATAAAACCACATATGTATGTATGTATCTCTTACAATGTACATTGTACAATTGTACATGTTAATAAACATTTTACATTCACTCCTAAAGGACAAAATTTTCATAGTAAAAAGTTGCCACAAGCCAATAAAGGAAACACGGGAACAAATAAATGAGTGTCAGGATCTTAGTTAGACATTGGGGGATTCGCCCTTGCATGTTCCCCTCGAGTTATTTAGACTGCAGTCCTTCTACGTATCGTGATTCATGCTAACTTTGTAAGAGCACGAGCAAAGTATAAGAATTTTTCATGTACATTAACTTAAAAATGCCGAAAAGAAATGGCCGTTTATATAACAAAAAAGGTGTATTTCGACACTATACAGGAAATCAAAATTAATAGAGTACTTGCGGTTGACCTATGAAACTTGGCAGCTAGCGTCTACAGGTAGTACTAGTTCAGGAAATAATCTGAAAATTATACATTTGTGGTTAAATCCTAAAAAATAAATAGCCTTAAAAGGTGGGCAAAATTTGGTATCGCTAGTTTAAGTCAGGTATCAGATGATGAGGGCTCTGGCTAAGCTAAACCTGAATTACAGAAAAAGCTCGTGACCTCCAATTTTTTTCCGGAACTCTCGATGGGTGAGCCCAGTTTTTTATTATAAAAATTCGCTCTCAAATCAGGCCAGCTGATATAGAACTGAGAGAAGAGAAAACCTTCAAAGTAATATTGTACTAAAAACATTGATATTTTTGACACCTTTTTACAGTAAAATATGGTTTTATTTAGATTTAGAATATTATATATTTCTAACTGAAGTTGACCTTTGATTTTGATTAGTTCTGTAGGTACACCGATCCAATTTGATGACTACACAGCTTACACTACGACTATCCAGTCGAGGCGATAAGGACCCTCATCAAAATCTATTGTTTTGAATGGAAAGCACGCACCATTTGGTAGTTATATACAGATATTCATTTATATTGCACTAGTCGTTGCCCGCAATTCTGTTTGTGTAGACTTTAAAAATTATTTAATCTCTTAATTTTTTTTGTCTCCATCTCATCTGCTAAATCATAATGAAAAACAGTTTTTGCGTTTAGTGATCATTTGAATTTAGAACCATATCTTATTCACATCAATCATACTCACATCATCAAAGTGTATAACATTATAATTTACCATGTCAAAAGTTGGAGCAATTAAACGAACGTCAGGGAAGCTCAGGAAAGGGGAGACCCGCCCTGTTTCTGCGGCGCGGCGGCCCAACCTTTGCGTCCATCTTCAAGGGCGTAAGGCACTGCAGTAATAAATATTTCTTAAAGGCTTTCACGTTATTTCAAAATAATGTAGTGATATCTTAAGAATGTTCAATATATTGTATTGTTTAGATTTTTATTGCTTAATGAAAAACAGGCCTTACGTGGCACAGAGGTATAGGGGAGATAACAATTCCTCCAGAATTCGGCGGAAAGTTCGAAACGAAGTGTCTTATCTCTTGGTTCCCTATGTCTTTCCTGCTGTGTGCGGGATGCAGCGTGAAACTGATTAGATTTTTTTTAATTTAATAAATAAATAGAACAATTTACGTGTATGTACTTGCTGTAACCTTAAGTAGATTTGTAAACAGTTTATTAAATTAACAATTTTGTCGTAATTTAATCTCTTCTTTAACTTATTTTTTTAGAAACTTTTTTTTTATTTTATGTGAATATGTATTGTGAAATAAGTATTTATGTTTCCAAAGTAAAGTTATCAAAAAGAACGTTTTGGACATTTGCCAAATGGCTTCTAGGTATGACTATCATCTACCTTCAAAAGCAACCTGAAATTTATATGAAAGATTTGTGTTGCAATTTGTAGAATTTATAACTTTTTTATTACTTTTATAAAAACGATATTTTGATCTACTTGCATGATATGTACGATAGTTGTAACGTATACGCTGTGCAGTATTATTATACAGTGATTTATAAAAAGAAAAAAAAAATAGCTTCACCTTTTTACCCGCGTGACAAATAATCAGTACGATATAGTGTGGGTACCATCAGATGTAACAAAAATTGTACATGTTATTTGTTAATATATATCTTATTTATTTTATTTTTATTTATTCCCCGAGTAGTGGATGAACCCACAAATCACGATTCTAGTCAGACGCTATTTCACAGGCCACGCTAACTTAATAGTGATTTTTTGCACCTTTACTTCTAACTTTAGAATCACGCTGTATCGCGCACATAACAGGGTAGGCAGAGGGAAACTAGTATTAGGAGACTCGGTTCCCGTTAAGACACTTCCGTTCCCCTTTTTACACCGAATGCAGGAGGCATTGTGTGTTGAATTATGAGAAAGTTGTAAAAATTATATCTTCATGAATATTCTGTAAATATTAAGTGACTAGACATACTGAAAAGTCACTCACTTTTAAAAATAATGCAAGTTCTAAAGTTACTTTCTCTTTGACTCAAATAAAGTTTTATACCTATTTAGTGATGATGTTTGTAAAACCGTGAGGTGTCTTCTAATAAATTATTTTGCATCATGGCTTTTGACCACAAATTATTATGAGTCATTTATGATAGGTGTATTTGAGTCATGGCCGTCATCATCATCAGCTGGCAGTTTGTTGAAAAGTGGCGGACGGGAATGCCTTAATGGGGAAGGAGTGTCTTAACACTGGGTTCCTAGATTCCCTCTGCCTACTAAGAAATATGTTTAGATTTAAAAAAAGATTTGGATTGAAAATAAGTATAGTTTTTTTTATTTGGAAGAAATTGAAAATTTTGTGTTCGTTAGTAGTTTGTGTTATATTCTTACTAAGAACTAACTAAAACATTACAATGGCTCGTCAATATCTGTGAAAGATAATAGCAAAAAGTTCTCAGTCTCCATAAGCGGATGTTTGCCGAGCGCTATGTGGTTGCTCTTCGAAAGTGAAAGCTCGTACAATGGCGCTTTATATTATAAGGAAATTATTTACTCGTAAGTTTAGTTGTTCATGCACAATATGTGGTGAGTTGTTGAATATTCCATGGTGATGACTGTGGGTTCGAAAATCATTTTGTCTCAAATAATCAGATAAAATAAACTTTAAGTTTTTATTTACAACTATTTCTGACTCAAACCAACACCTATCGCGAGTTACGGGAACATTTATGTTACCGTACCGTTCGTTTATGGAACCGTACCAAGAGTCTCAACGACATCTTTCACATTTACCAATACGGGTTCAATTAGGAAGAGAAAGCTGTATTGCTGCTACTACTATTAAATAGTTATTTTTATTTTCAAGAAGGCTGTTTATACGTACTCTAAAATTCACTTTGCAAGATGTTATAAATATTAGTGCAAATACGTACGTAAGTACGTACGTAAGTATACGGCATTAATTTCTGTTATTACTAGAAATTCTCGATTTCGGGCTAGCGGACAACAGATTGTCTTAACACTAAGATTCTCTCTGAATCTTTCTCTGTAGAAATCATAAAGAAAAAGTAAATATGGGATCACAGTTACACATACATTTTTAGCGGTCCATATCTCAAAAAGCATTCTAATAGCCTTGTTGATCGTCTGTGAAGACCAGACTTTGACATG
This sequence comes from Heliconius numata, assembly GCA_016802625.1. Taxonomy (NCBI): domain Eukaryota; kingdom Metazoa; phylum Arthropoda; class Insecta; order Lepidoptera; family Nymphalidae; genus Heliconius; species Heliconius numata. The sequence continues at coordinate 483,936 of JAEBDU010000010.1, read as the reverse complement.
TTGAGGTATCAAGTCTACGTTCCATAGAAATACACAAAAACGTACAAGCATTGTTTTGACTACATTTTGTATGAAATTTGCCGCACTTACCGTGGATCTACATTTCTAAAGTTAGTACAAAATCATCTGTGGGCGCGTGCGACACCCGGTTTTTTTTTTATTTATGGTGACATTTTTTACCTATAAAACAAATGGACTTTGCTTCTGCCATGTCATCTTAGAAGAAATAGGGCTAAGATGACAATACAACGCCAGAATTGGCATTTAATTCTTAATTAGTTCTTAAATAGGTCGGTACAATTAGATAGGAATTAGTTCAAGAATTAGGTTAAATTCAAAAAGATCTAGGATTATTGTGACTATATTTATATACAAGATTTTTTTTGCTTCCAGTTTTATCTTAAATATAGCCAGACCTACCCTGCCTAAGAACCTTGTGCTAAATCTCCGTTCTCTGATTTTCGTCTAAATTTCGCTCTTGGTCTACTATGCCGTGAGCTTGGAGGAATGAAAATATCTCTTATTGGAAATTGAACCCAAACCACTGCTTTTACAGTTTGTCCGCTGTCGTAGTACGCCGCAAAAGCTCGATTGACACGACATGTGCTGTCAATACTAGAAAACATACGTCAATTTCTTATAAGTGAAGTCCATACAATAAGTATATGTACGTGATAGAATGTCGCACAAAAACTTGTGAATGAATGAGTTCGGCTGTATACGGCGTGTTGCGTACGCGCACCTAATATGGTGGCGCCTGCGCAACCAGCGATAACCCACCGCACGTGGTGTGGGCCGGCTTTTTTACTTACAAACTATGATTTGTGGTTTTTATTTTTAAAATTGGTTTTGCATGTTAAACAAATTTGAATACATTACCGTTGTGGTACTATTGGTACGTTGGTTCTTAGCTGAATGCGATAGTTATAAGTACTATTATGAAGAATGTAAATTTTTGCTACCTGTACGCTTTGACTCACAAAGATTAATTATTATTTTATATTGTGCTATTTACCCTACCTAGTTACATTCACAGCCACAAATATAGTTAAAATTTTTCATATTCATGTTTAAAGTAATCCGATATACTCGAGATATTTTAATTTCAAGGGTAAAATGTTATTTTACTCGTGCCGTTTTAATGAACTTCATATGTAGAAAAAGTCTCTTAATCATGTACTAGAAGCATCGGTTCCTCATCTCTATATATTCATTACTAGAAAGATATATTTAAATTTAACGATATATTTAACAAAGTTACTATTTTTTTGTACGACTTCGATTCGGTACATATAACTGTTGTGCGGAACCCAACGCGGTATGTTGTCTAATAATAGAAATTTTCTTAATAGAATTCGAACACCAAACTCTGATTTAGCTTTATCACAACCATTGTCCTCCAAAAGACACATAAGTTGTCAGCAGAATATCTAGATTAGTTCACAGCTGGTATTCAAGTACTTTACTATCTTGAAAGTGGCCATTGTTCATTTTCCATACACATAAACACCTTTTGTAGTATTTCCCAGAGTCTGTTTAGCGTTGTGCAGAGTTGGCGCGCAGCCAGCCGCAAAGTGGGTACCCCGTTAATGTGGAATAGACCAAAAATTGGGTTACACCCTACAATTACATTCTGCACGACAGTGATGAGAATAGTCAAAGCAAGTGCGGTCAAAGGGGTAAAAGCTTTATTGAGCTTTTATAACGGATTGTGTTTCTATACAGCAAAAATGGAACCTAAAATTTTCTCTTATTATTTCAACATTGATTTCATTTTGGATCCCACGATATGAATACTGTTTCTCACTTTCCGTCTTATTTTTGGGGCATTGTGTATTGAGTGGGGAAATTCAATGTCGCGCCTTGTCTTATTATCAAAGCGGGGAAATATGGTGAAATCAACAATTCATTGCCATTCAGTGGGAAGTGAACCCACAACTTGTCGCTACAATTTCATTACTTGAAAATATAACTAGAAATAAACTCAATATATGTATTTTGTAGTATTGGAAAAGTAATATTGAATGCAAGGTATTAACAATTTCCCCCTGTGTTTGCGAAAGCTTGCCCTCAAATAGCTCGAGTGCGCTTAAGTAGGGTAATCTACATCCGTTTATACAGCTCCGATCAAGTTGAAAAATAGAATACTTATATATGTATGTATGTACATACGTACATCCCCATCAAACTTGATGTTCAGATAAAGAAAGAAATAGGGTTTCTTCTTTTCATACGAACTAAAAAATCAATATTTAAGGATTATTTTTAGTTTAGTAATAAGGAAAAGCTTTGCATATGCATAGATAATATATTAGAGGGACGTTTGGAGGGAACTTTAAGTATTGTAACCTAACATTTATTGCGTGTATATACACTATACATAATAGTTATAATATAAAAACTCTACAAGAGTTATCAGTTCGACTACCAAAGAAAAATATATGTATGAGAATATTTTTTTATATTGCAGTCTATTATACTGCATTGCGTTAAGAGGTAAAACTGAGTTCATACGCGCACGTATCATACAATTAATTTGAACGAAATTTTATAATATTTTTTTTATATTAATGTTTCCCTATACTAATATATCTGATAAAGTACTGATTCAAGGTTTATTGTCTACTTTTCTTTTTAGCTTTACTACTACTACTTTTTAGCTGGTGTTAATACACTTCGTTTCGGTTTCTCCCGCATATATCATCTGCAAGGTGCGCAGAGTACCAGTATCGAAACACTTCATACTCCGCTTATAATTAATATCTATTACTGTACGTATGTATTTGGAAATGCTTGCCGTAATTATAAATTATTCTAACGCGCAGCCCGTGACATAATTTGCGGTTAACTAGAGTAATGTTTGTTACATACTCCTAGAAGTGTTACTAAAATTTAAAAAAAATAATAAATCAGCTTCAGGCTGTATCCCGCATACAGCAGGGTAGCCAGAGGGAACCTACTGTTCAGAACCTACAGTTCCGCGCTTTGCCTTGACACCAGAGCGAAGAAATATAAATTTAAGTAAATATTTAATTTCCTTGAGTGGGGATCGTACCCACAAACTGTCGGGTTTACAGTCTTATATTTGGATCACAAACAGTTATCGATGATGTAATCGTTTAGATATTTACTATAATGTTAAAACAGTCGGATGACCATGATAATGTGTTTTCATTGTTTACTACCTTCACATTATCGCCTACACATTGCAGGATAGGAAATAGGTAAGTTATATATTATGTTAATCAGGCACAAACGTGCGACTATAAATGCGACAGGTTGTGGGTTCGGGCCCCAGTCGAGGAAATTAAATATTTAATGTTTTCATTTCTTCTCTTTCTGGTAATGAGGCAAATTACCGCCTCTAGAAAATGACATGGAACCGGAGTATCATAACAATTTCCACACAAAGCCCATTTTTAGATATAGTGTGAAGTGGCACAGCTGAACTCCACATATTGTCTTACAGAACCCGTCTCACCCCTATATGCTAGTTAACTCTTCATATTAACCTACTTTTTAATTATGTGATATAATTATGTATATAAAAGGGAAAAACAGGTTGAGCGCGGTCTTTAAAAACACTAAAGAAAGCTTTTGTTCAACGACTAACAAGTGGTCTGTGGCCGCAAGCGTTTTGAGCTCAATTCGTAGGGACTTTGTAGAGAGTGAAATGTTTTTGTTAAATATATGTAGCCAGGTATAATAGAATAGTTTTTATAGTAATACAGTGGCGGTTTTGTTGTATAGCAGGATAGGCCGATAGGTGAAGAGAACCTAGTATTCTGACATTCCGTTCTCAAATAGGAACATTGAATGCGAGTCATAACGTGTTGGACGGCGGAACTCTACGCCGCATTATGTTTTGGCCGAGCGAAGAAATAATAATTCGCCATATCATCCATAAAGCAAATCTACAACGCTGACGCCACAGTGGCCTCGATGGGTGGGATAATTAACATCCATATATAGAAAAGATGTAATATTTGAAAGAAACTCTGCATAAATAATAAGACAATGTGCGTAATTTAAGCCTCTGAGCACGCAGTGTCTTGAAAATTTGCGGTACGTGAGTGTCTCAACACTAGTTCCCTTTGGCCTTTCTTTTATTTGCACAATACGACAACCGAAAATAAAAATCTCTAAAATATTACAGAGTCGGATAAAACATATGTCTAATGCCATACAATTTCTTATAATAATAATTTCTTACGTTATTGTTCACAACGCCGCTATCGCGTGCACTTGCAAGGAATGCCCTTAGAGATAGTAGGGTCGAGAATGTCACTGACATTCGGTATATTGATGATTTAGACTTCTATGAATTATTCTACTTTAAATAAAGTATGTGTAATTTTCTTTTTCAATTCTCATTTTTGTGATCAGGTGTCCCGCTTGGTCATACTCCACGAGGAAGCGGAAGATGGCAACGCCATGCCGGACCTGGCGCGGCCGGTGCAGGCCGTGTCGCTGGCCGTCAACAATTTGGTTAAGGTAAATATGAGTTTAAGTTTTGATTTCTGATTGATAATTAGGTAATAATAATAATTAACTCAAATAATATATTTTTAATAGCATTTATTTTTGTACAATTAATGAAGTACTAACTCCTAAATAAGTATAAACTATGGACATATTAGGTGAATTAAATAATTCTTGTATGACGGAACTCGGTATGAAAACATATAAAAAAATCTAAATTTAGTGTAGAAAATTATTTATTTCAACCAAACAAAAATTATTTTTTTTCACCACCTTGTAAAATAATACAAATGACGTATAAGGAAATACTTCCAAGCTTCATAACAGCGTTAGATTATAGGCATTTTGCTTAAATATTACACTGAAATATTTCGCACTCGCGCATGTGATTTGTTTATACTGCCGGTTATAGATGATAATGAAGATTATACCGAGGGCATTCTGTTTACTGAAAAATCTTAAATACCAATATTTTTAAATATCAGAATATATCATATTTTAGCATTTTTTTTCCAGTTAAATAATAAATAAAAAGTATGGGTTCGATTTTCCAAACTACAGTGTCTTGATGTCACCTTTGAAATCTTGGTTTTGCTTTCTAAGCGGTAAAGGGGTAATGGCTCCAATAATAATCGACTTAAGGTTTTCATACATTTACAAATATAAAAAATATATGGTTTAAAAGAATAATTAGAAGCAAAAATATTTCAACACTATTTTTGGTGACATGAAAACATGTTTTAATTTCTTTAAATTTGTTTTAGTCTTTAATTATTGATTGAGACAGAATTTATAAGCGCTATAATTAAAAAAGAAAATAGTTTTAGCGTAATTATTGTTATTTAAAAAAAAATGCTTTTAATCAGTTTTTATTTGATGTCCTTATATTCTTTTACACTGTAATTTTGACATAAAGGCTCTAATGGCCCTTGTTATATATTTCAGAGGAACCAAAGTTACTAGCATTAACATTTGTAATTTCTACAAAAATAAGCTAACTTCGAATAGTTTCATAACAAAGATAATGGCGGGCAAAAAATGTATGCACTATAATGTCATCAGAAAGTACAATTATATAATTTATTTTATAAAAACATGAAGTTAAAAAAATCGATCATTGGTTGATTACTGGTGCCCTACCCTTATAATGAAATGATACAATAATTTTTAATAACTGCACTTGTTAAAATTTTTTTTTATTATTTTTATTTATATATTACACAGTAATATAATAAATAGAAATTATCATTAATGTTTTGAATATAGTAAAATAATGGACAACAAAATTTCCATTTTTTTATCGAGAACTTACATTCTAATCTTAGCCAAAATATTTATTTTTACCGATTTCGATACTTTCGGCAGTGGTAAAAAAATGAAAATATTATCTGTTATATCGCTTCAATGTGCAATGTGCACTGTCTCTTGTTTTCATAAGAGAAAACATGACGTACCGAAGTAAATAGGATTTGTTCAGATCAAGATTCTTTACAAGTTGCCAAGACCGTGGAAAGGTTACTCGGTTTAAATAAACATCGACCATTTCTCTTCTAACCTGAATAATCTATATTAATTTTATAAAAAAAATAACAAATTATTCTTAAAGATAAAATTTAAATTTATTTATTTGAAAAATATGTAAAATCTAGTGATAGTGATCTTTTATAAAGATTAAAACAGTGCTAATAAAAATGCGAATAATTTAGCCAAAAAAACTATGATTTCTCGTAAAAAAATCATCAAGTCCAGTAAAATACCTAACGGTGCGCAGGTCGGGCACGAGACTATAGAGTCATCTGATGACTTGGTCCTTCGAGCCGACATGCCGGGCGCCTTGCGGAGAGTGGAGGGTGCGGCCACTTTGCTGCAACAAGCGTCTGATATGCTGCGAGCTGATCCGTATTCTGGACCAGCTAGGTAAGTTGAATTTGTTAAATAATAAGCAAGAATAAGTTGAAAAATTTTATTTAAGTTGTTTGTGACTGGGTTTGATTTTTGTGTATAGATTAAAATGGTATTTCCATTTTAAAGCTTCTATTTGTGTGCTATTTAACTATTAGGCATTTTATTTTTTCGTTATGTATAACAAGAACTTTTTGGTGAAAGTTAACTTAATTACCTAAAATATTGTACAATTCAATTAAAAATAGTTATCGGTTTTTTTATGTTGTATACTCATATTATATTCTGTAACTTTACTTTAATATTATACGTCTAATTATCTTAATTATATATCTTAAATAATTTGATTGCCATTAAGTTTTGTATTATATAATTAATTTTACAGAAAAAAACTTATAGAAGGTTCCAGAGGCATCCTTCAAGGCACATCTGCCCTCCTTCTTTGTTTTGATGAATCTGAAGTTAGAAAAATTGTAAAGGAATGTAAAAAGGTGAATTTTACGACTGTTTTATTTTTAATTATTAAAAAAAAATCGTATGAAATAAAAATATAAAATATGTATATAAGTCAAATTTATTAAATTATTTTATAATTTTTTTTTCATTCATAATCTGTACTCTTATGAAAATGTCCAAAAAATATATTGTATGAAAAAGTATGTAGAGAGACGATTTGTTGCCTTAGAGAGCTGTTTATGTTTTTTAATTATAAATATTATTTAATTTAAGGTTTTGGACTATTTGGGTGTAGCAGAAGTAATAGACACGATGGAGGATCTTGTGCAGTTTCTTAGAGACATCTCACCTGCTTTATCGAAAGCTGCTAGAGAGGTAAACTTTCATAATTTTTTCATAGATTTTATATGTATTAATGAATAAATCTTAAACATGCCTCTAATAGAGTAAAACATATACTATTAAATTTAAAAATACACAGAATCGAAACGTTGATCTAGAATCTACCTTCAAAATGTTGACTTTAAATTAAATATAGTAAAATGAAACATATACATAACACAATCAATAATAAAACGTTAAGCACTAGTATACAATAATACAATTAAATGGTAGTAATAAAATAATAATAAATAATAAAAATAATAATAATAGTAGTATTACTTAATTGTTATTGTTGTTATTTAATTTTTTAAGAAAATAAAAGATTTTGTTTATGTTAGGTGGCATCACGTGCATCTGAACTAACCCACCCCCCGCACGCGGAGACTTTGGCAAGTTGTTTGGAAAGCGTGAAAAAGCTGGCACCCGTTCTCATATGTTCCATGAAGATATATATACATATTTTATCTGAAGGTTTGTTTCTTTGTATTTAAAATAGTGGTGAACGAAAGTGTTATAATGGGAATAGGGTGTCTTAAGACTAGGTTCCCAGGTTCTTTCTGTTTACTATGGTATGTGCGGGATATAAAACTTATATTATTTAGTGGCTGCTGGCCTAGAAGGAATGGCGGATAGTTTTGAGAGGGGATATGATGATGTATAGAATAAGGGAATAGAAAAAATATATTTATATTGTTAGAAATCGAAAGCGGTTATAACCCAATAACAATACTTCTTTATTTATTTACTATTTTTAAATTTTCTCTCTTTTTTCAACAGGTGGCAAAGGAATAGAAGATGCGGCTGAAAACAGGAACTATTTAGCACAACGAATGGCGGACGAGATACATGAGATTATAAGGTAAGTAGGTAGAAGTTAGATGTAATGTTGATTCTATATAAGACTAGTTGTAGTTATATTAAATATAATCGGTCTAGATATTTTAAAACAATGTTTAAACTTTCAGAGTGTTACAACTAACATCTTACGTAGAAGATGGCGGGGAGAAAGACAACGTGGCTGTTTTAAAGGCATTACAAAATGTAATACATAGCAAAGTTCCAGCGGCGCATGAGTTTCTTAATGTAAGTGCATTTTTGTGCTTTTTTTAATGAAAGTTGGTTACTTTTAAAAAATGGAAATGTCTTAATGTAACAACGCTCCTGTAGCACTGGTGTTGCATATGTATGTATGTATGTCCAGGACGCCGCGTCTCTCCGCAATAGCGTGGGCGAGAGGGCGCTGCGTTCCGTGCTCACGTCGGCGCAGCGCGCGGCCGAGCACGTGGCCCCTCATTCCGCGGACGCGCTCAGGAGACAGGCCAGGTTGCTTATTAATTATTATTCATGTTTTTAATGTGTTATTCCATACTTGGAATTCTCTCTCGCCAAAAGATAATTGTACGTTACGTTGAAAAATTTATTTATGAAAATCTTAAATAAATAACTCTTCTCACCTAAATGTGGAATAACAATTTAAAAATGATAAAAATATGTTATTACTTTTTAAAAGTTACTTTCTCTGTAGGAACTGTTTGTTCGATGTCCACTTAGGGTAAACTAATGTTAAGGCACTCCTTTCCTATTAAGACACTTCCGTTTCCCACTTTCAAACATACTAATCCCAAAATTTTTAGGTACTCTCTGTATATCCCGCTTTATGTGAGATATAGCAGGAAGCTAAAACGCACTAATGCCTATGTATTTTAGATCTGGCGGATACAACGCCGACGTGCTGTGCGATGAAAGGCAGTTCGGACGAGGAACGGAGTCAAAAGTAAGTCTTATACATTATAAGTTGAGTGCTTAAATATTACTTCTATTATATCTTATATAGTTTTATAGATTACCATATATTAAAGAAAAAATCTGTCGCCAGTTTGACTTATTTATAAATTTATTTTCGTTTTAACACGTTTACTTTTAACACATTTGTTTAATTATTTAAATGTTATATTTTTCTTATTTTTTACTTTGGTTAAAGAGACAATCGCAGTACAGTATCTATCTTCGAAACGCTCAATATTGAAGAATATAATTTTATCTTCAGCTTTTTAATATAATACTACTGACATTTATTTTCCAGGCTAGAAGTCTTGCCTCTGAGCTGAAACACCAAGTGTCGGACGTCGAGGGCATCGTCAATGAGGGCGTGCGGGCGGCAGAGAAACAGGGCGGCAAGACTATAGCGGCTAGGTGAGGGAAGTGTTGAGACACTACTTTTTATATTTTTAATAAATTTTGACATTTATATTTTTATTTAGCTTCACGCTGTGTCCTGCATATAGTAGGATAGGCAAAAGAAACCCGGTCTCCACGCATTGAAGTAGAATGTTTTAGTAATCCACTCCAATGAGTGGGGACCGCTCCATTTTTGAAACATTTTGTATTGAGTGAAATTAATGCCGTGAATTATGGCTTATGCGAATTCATACTCGAAATGGGAATCTGGTCCACACGTCCTATATTACGCTGTGCTACGACGGCCACTGGAATATTTTGATACTTCATATTAATCACATTTCAAGAATAATATATTTGTGTATACTTACATATACTTAGATTGGAAACAGCTCACAAGTGGTTGCTCCACCCGGCATCGGATCCCGTGACCCGCGCTGACGGACAGAAGGCCATCAACAGCATCGTGTCGCAGGGACAAATGGTGAGATATTTTGGAACTAAAAACAAAAGAGGCTCAATTTGTCTTCTTTTACATAGAGATATGTAGTCGTTTAAATCAAAACTCTTTTAAATCATTATTTTTTCCAACTAAATATGGTAAATCATTTATATATATTAAAAAGAAGAAAGAACCATGAATAGACTTTTGTGGGACACCCATACTGACTAATGGCCCAGGAGATTTCTTGCTATTCACATCAACTCTGAACCCTGTCAGCTGACAGGGTTCAGAGTAGCTAAATAAGAGGTCAGAAGGTTGAGTCGCAAGTCCTCTTATGCCGTAACGATGTAGCTTCATGACATATGTTGAGTGCTGAACGCATGATGCTATTCCTCCCAAGTTTATATATACTCTTTATAAGTCTTACGCCAGCATCAGTTGTCAACTCAACTGGCCTTAATAATAACCATGTAGATTAAAAATAAGAAGCCAAAACATATATATAATAGTATTTTTGTAGCTTGTGTTTTCTTATCGATTAGATAGCAGATAACCTCCAAGGGCGAGAGAAGGCCGAAGTACTCCAGCTATGTTCTGAAGTGCAGCGCCTGTCCGACCAGCTGTCGGAGTTGTGCGCTGCGGGACAGGGGGACAGTGAACACGCGCGTGCTATCACTAGGTATGGATTTTTTTCAGTTTCACGTTATATCCTGCATATTGCAGGTTAGGTAGGAGAACTTAGTGATTATTGCATGATACTCGACGCTGTTTTGTTGCAATAGCGAGTAAAAAAAAATAATTAATTCTCCAGTTTTCGTAGAGAAAACGTTGGGTAATATTTTTTAGTTTTCTACATATAATATAACATGCTATTTATAACATTTCTGCACAATTTCTAGGGAACTAACCGACAAACTACATGAATTAAAACGGAGCATGGAGCGCGCGGTGGTCAACCGCGTGGTCGAGGACTTCATCGACGTGGCGGCGCCGCTGCGGCACTTCAGTGACGCTGTCAATGCGCCTATGGGTTAGTGTCTCTGTGTGTGAATATTTAGTTATGAAGATTTTTGTTTTTTCCTAGATGTACGTTAACTACTTTTAACCGTGATTGAAGTCGGCTTAGAGTAAAAACCTGCTAATACTCTATTAAATACACAACAAAAACACAACACACAAATTTTCAGGAGACAAAAATCGCTTTTAAAAACTGTGTGTGTGCTGATGATATAAAATAGCGTAAAGACTTCTTTGATAAATGATCTATCCAAAACAAGAACGATTTTTTTATCTAAACCAGTATTTGTGAAATTAGCGCACTCCACCTCAACATACAATAAACTCTTTAACTTTATAAGGTCTTAACGTAATATAGATAATCTTAACTATCTCTTCAGGCACACCCAATCGGGAATTGAACCTGCAACAGCGAGCCTCAGCGCTATCAGCGTTCAGTACCCGTGCAGCAGCTGCAGCCAGCTCTGTAGCGGCTGGTTTGAGACATAACAAGAGACTGGCTGATCAACTACTGGTTAATGCTCAGGAGGTTTGTCTGGTTTTTTTGTTTTAGTTTCACGCTGTATCATACTGATAATATACTGTTCTTCACTTCTTGTACAATTTTCGAGGCATTGTGTGTTAAGTGGCATAACTCAACGCTGCGCTCATTGTCTTGTTACTAGGGAGTAAATTATAATAATTCTGTCTGAATCTAACCCACAACCGTCGAGTTTATAGTCAGATGGTGTCCCATTACAACATGATTGCTTCCATTCTAATATTTATCCACAATACTTTCTGTCTTGTTTTTTTTGTTGTTTGTTATTTTGTACTAAAAGATTTATTATTTACAGGGATATTATGGAACTTCGGAACAAAAATTATCGGATTTCCCAAAATAAAAAACTATCCGTACCGGAATTCCAAAATAAAAATATTGTATAATTTCGGATATCTCTAAATTAAACGTGTTTTGACAGAATTTTGATTTTTTAAGAACATTTGTTATTAGAATAAACAAGAAATATTATAAAATGACAATAATAGATTCTCAAAAATTCTATAACTGCAACTGATACTTTCTTACTTTATCCGCTAAGTTTGTGCGATAATTATTTTATTTTTTTCACAGGTAGAGAAATTGTCACCGCAACTAATTTGCGCTGGAAAAATACGCTTCAACTATCCTGATAGCAAAGTAAGATTTTGTTTCCTTGAATATATTTTCTTTTTTCGTTTAGGGTAGGCAAAGGGAACATCAGAACCTAATGTTACACTCCGTTCCCATTAACACACTCTTTCTCAATACTCTCGTTCTCTACTCTCCGCCGAATTCTCGAGGCATTGCGTATTCAGTGACGGAACTCGACGACGCAATATTCCTCGTTACTAGAGTGACGAAATGAAAATATCGTATATTTCATTCCCCCGAAATCGAATGTGTGAAACGTGGGAATCGAATCCCACCGGGGAAGTATTTATTATCTATCGTGCTTACAAAAACAACACTAAGAAAATCTACCGGATGGATATTCCGGAAAATCGCCAATAAGTGAGGGCCGGATAATCAAGTTTTCGATTTAAAGACAAATTCCCTATATATAATTTAAAAAAATCATATTTTAGGTAGCAGAAGAGCATTTCAACAATCTAAAAAATCAATATTCAGACGCCATACTGCGTTGTAGAGACCTTTGTGACCAGGCCGTGGACCCTCTAGACTTTGTAAGGACGGCTGGTAAGTTTCTTTAGTCCAACTGTGATAGAATGTTATGTAGTAAAACAGAGAAAGATATCTAATATTCCCTATAGAAAGATTCTAAGGAATTTCAGTATTTTCGTAAATACTGAAATTCCTTAGAATCTTTTTTGTATGTATAATATTTAAATTAAATATTTAATTTAAGATATTATATTTATAGAGTAAATATATTTTATTGTATATAGAACGCAGTAATTTCTTTATTTAAACAATGCATGGAGGCATTTTCGTCAAGTTATAAATTATGCCAAATTAATATTATCAATATGTACTAATTTTATTCTTTTTTTTAGGTGAATTAATGCAAAAACATACATATTTGTGTGAAGATGCCATCAGAAATAATGATTCACAAAAGATGGTCGACAACACCTCAGCGATTGCTAGGTAAGATTTATATTGGTTTTTTTTTTAAAGTTATTAGTAATGCTGTATTTAGTCCAGTGTAATGATTTACTTTTATTGTTTTTTTTATAATTCAATTATTTAAAATTGGATAATTATGAGAAAGGAGTATTTGGACGGACGTAAACATAACACATGATAGGGAATCTGCTCTAGCACTATCAGCAGAACAACGTTTTTAAAAGATTATGCGAACTGCTGCGATTATTATTATTCAATGCGTGTTGTCAACATAAAATGACGAGGATATCGCAGACTATAGCAATTTCATCGGAACTGTGGAATGGCCTACTTAGGGCAGTGTTTCCACGTCGATATGACATAGGTACCTTAAAAAAGCGCGTCTATTTCCACCTTGGTGCAGGGTCGTGAGCGGCGGTGATGACTTACCATCAGGTGATTCGTACGCTTGTTTGCCTTGTCCATTAAAAAAAATGAAACGAAGGAATGCCACACCTCCCCAGGCTGGCCAACCGCGTGCTGCTGGTGGGCGGCGCGGAGCGCGACAACACGGAAGACGGAGAGTTTGCGGCGGCGCTGGCGGCCGCGCAGCAGCGTTTGCAAGCCGCCATCGCGCCCGCCGTGCGCGCCGCCAAGCAGGTCGCGCTGGGGGACGCGCCCGCCGCGCCGCACTGGAGGCGGGCCAATGCGGAGGTTAGCACTTAACCTAACCTAACTCGTTATCACATATTACTGCTGTCATAGACATTTTTTTGTCTAAAATATATTGTTAATGTTTCCGTTATTTTCTCTTAAATAAAAACGAACTTAAATTACAGATAATCCAAGCAGCAGCATCTGTAGAGGAGGCCCTATCCCGCCAGTATGCGCCCCCTCCCCCGCCGCCCGCCCTCCCCGCGCTTGCGTCCCTGCAGCTGGGCGGACCCGCCCCGCCCCGCCCTCCCCCGCCATCTCTCAATGCGCCCCCCCGCCCGCCGCCGCCCGATACCGACGACGAGGGAGAGGATATATTTAGGAGGCAACCGCATCCGAGTCAACCGATTTTGGTAAGATACAGCTATTTTTTTCCATTTTTAAAATGTTATTGCATATTTAGTAAAGAAAAATATTTTTTAGAAAACTCTTCTCAAAAGTTTTTAAATTATTGTTATTTTATAAGTTTTTTTTTTTCATTTTGCCTTTAATTTAACATATTTTCTTTTACTTTAAACATTAAATACCATTTTATTCCAGGTGGCAGCCCACAACCTCCACAAGGCCGTACGCGAGTGGTCCTCGAAGGACAACGAGATCATCGCGGCCGCCAAACGCATGGCGATACTCATGGCGCGGCTGTCGGACCTTGTCAGATCTGATTCTAAAGGTAATTTTTATTTATTAGCATTTAATTTTAATATTTTGTAAAGTGTATATAAAATGGTAAATATATTTATGTTCATAAATGCGTATAATTTGAAAAAAAAAGTGTAATAATTGGTATATTAGTAATAAACAGTAACAGATTTCATCTAGTACTTATTTATCGCAATAACATAACAGCACTTTTTATAACAAATTTATAAAAAAATGCAATGGATTAGAATGTATAAATTTATTATTTAGGGTTTGTACTTGAGCGAGTCCAGATCATAAATATTATTATAAACATAAACTTTAAACATTTTTTTTTAAAGTAATACAGCCGTATTCGTTAAAAATTATAGTAATTTTCAACAAAACATTTGAAAGAGCAGATAAAAGATGTTAGACTGTTTATATTAATTTTTATACCCAATATATTAGTTACATTTTTTATATATACGAAGTCTATACTTTTCACGTATTGCTTTTGGTGTCTATAAAAAAGGTGTAAACGCTTTTCGCTTTAATCATTTTCGATTATGAATATAACGAATTATTCTTAATAAAATTATGCACACATAAAATATATTTTTGGCAAAAATACATCATAAGTGCTTATTGAAAAATTATTGATACAATTCCTCATTTACATTCATACATTAAATTTATTTAAACAATGCTAATATAAATAATTTGTCATGTATATATACACATATAAAATACGCTATGACTGTTATCTGTCCGTTGCTTCATGGATAGAAGTGGCTATGAACCTCTCTGGTAAGTATGTATGTAAATAGTGTTTGCTATTTTTAATATAAATTATTATAATTATGTTATTATATTGTTAGAAAAAGGTTTTTTTTGTGATGCGTGATGAAATGATAGTAGTAGAAATAGTTAGTAATTATTATATTAGTTAAATCATATAATTTTGAGTACATAAAACTTGAAGTATTTTATACGAGTCATAAATTATTTTCAATGTCATAAGATCTGTGTCTCTTTAGATTAATATATTTCTCACTTTGTCCTTGTCTTCACTTATTGCTAATTTTTCTACGAAAAATTTTTTTTTTTTCAGTTTGACTCTTGAAACTTTGTATGAATGACGTAAAAATAAAAGCATGCACAAATGACAAAAAATGTATTTTTTTATCATTTAGCTTAGTATTTTAACACAAGATTATTTTCAAATATATTTTTTTATCGCCCTCTAGGTGTGTGGTACGTGTTTGATAGCATACAATGATTGTATAATGAATTCTCAGTTTGTGAATTATTTTGAATTTCCAATTTTTTTTATTAATGTAATTTTGTCACTAAAGGTAGCAAACGTGAGCTGATAGCGACAGCTAAAGCCATAGCCGAGGCGTCAGAGGAAGTTACACGCCTCGCCAAGAAACTCGCTCTCGAATGCACTGATAAGAGAATTCGCACGGTAAGACATTCTTCTTTTAGTATTAAAATTATCTTTTTTAGCAAAACACTTATCTACTACTATAGCTTCACACTGTATCCTACTGCGTATAGAAAGATTAAGCATGCGTATATCAAAATTAAATTGGAATTAAAACATTCCGTTTTTCCCCCGAATTCGAGAGCATTGAGTGGCTATAATCTACGCCGTATTCGAACTTACTAAATAAAAAAAAACTATTTTATAAGATGATTTGAGGCCTGTCGTGGCGCAGGGGCACAAGCGTGTGGCTGTAACACACAGGTTGTAGATTCGATTTCCATTCGTCGAATGACATCGTGAAATGTTTAATATTTTTGTTTCATCGCATTGGTGTCGAGACAAGCGCGGCGTTGAGTTAAAATAATTTATCATCAGGGTTAAAAAATATCCAGTTATATTTTTCTCTAAAACTCCAATAAAAACGGATTTCTGTTGTGTTCTCAAATATCAAACTGGTATATTCTAACATATTTTTTTGTAGAACTTGCTGCAAGTATGTGAAAGAATTCCGACTATCGGTACTCAGCTTAAGATCTTGTCTACCGTCAAAGCTACCATGTTGGGTGCACAAGGTAAATTATATTTATTTAAATTATTTTCTATTTATACTTAAATATATTTTTTAATTATATTTAAAAAAAAAGATTGAAAAAAAAGAAAGATTTTTTATATTCGCCGCGCTTCATTATGATTAATATAAAATAATAAATAGTTATTACAATATATTTTTTACGTATGTATTTGCTTCATGTTGATTTAACAGAGAATATAGTGAAATACTATAAATACTAACATTGTGTTATTTTGCGGAACTCAACACCGCCATTTATCTTATAATTTATGTAAAAAATATATATAATTATTACAAACCTAAAAACTCACTATTGTAGTATATGAACCCACAACTGTCGCATTAAAACGAATATCTATCAATATTCAGTTATTAAATTAATGAACTAATAATAAACTTATTAGTTCATTAATTTACGTATTAATTTACCTTTAACGGGAAGAATATAAAATCAATTTATTATATGATTTATATACACATTTTAAATGTCTAATACTATTATTTATATGTATAATTAAGTAATATATTGTTATAGCTGCAAACAAAACTTATTTTTCTGCTAATATACTATGTTTCTTTACCTAATTAAGTATTAGATTTAGTACCCTATTAAGGGTTAACAAAATAATTTAATAATATTTTGCTTCAACGCTATATTGATGCGATAATTCTGTTAACGCTTATCGCAACGCCTCCAGTGGGTATGCCGGACTACAAAGGTACATTATATATATGCTATGCTTAATAATATAACATTTATTATCTGTATTTCTATTTAATCTGTTAATTATATCTTGAATTTTCTATTATAAATTGATTTCAATTTTATACTATTCTATAAATATAAAGAATTTAAACTTTTTTCACTGTTTCTTTCAAGCACTATTATAGTATGTAAAATATTATGAATGATTATATTATATTTCTTCATTGTAATTAACTATATTTTTATAGTAATATGACATATATCATTTTTAATGCTTTAATGTTTCTTGGCTGAAACATATACTTGTAAATAAATAGCTAGTGTGAATTGTTCACGCCAATGGTATAGTTGGAAGTTTATGGTTATGATCCGATGGTTTTTTTAAAAAATAATTATGGTGTCATGTAAATGTGTGATTCAAAGATAGGTTAAATGTACGCAATACGGCAGAGTTAAAGTCAACACTAATATAAGATTGATGGGAAGATTGTTCTAATCGTGGGATTATTTGAAGGAAATATTTATCGACTAATATAGCACTTTCAAAGATTCATTAAAAAAATCAGCTTCACGCTATATCCTGCACGCAGCAGGTAGGCAGAGGGATCCTAGTGTTAAGACACTTCGTTTCCCAATTTTCGCCGAATTCTGGAGGCATTGCGTGTTAAGTGGCGGAACTCAACGCCGACAAAGAATCATATAACCACTTATATACAGAAAATTGGACAAACCTACTATATTGTGTATTGAAATTTCCAAATTTATCAATTTTATGATAAGTAATTTCATACATTTTACTTTACAAATATTCAAAATGCAGGTAGCGAAGAAGATCAAGAGGCTACTGAGATGCTTGTAGGCAATGCACAAAACCTGATGCAAAGTGTAAGTTGATATTATTTAAATATTAGAAAAATATTTGTAGTATTTTTTTTATTAATAGATAATATTTGAATTCATAAATGATATTAGATGATTAGCAAAATATATTAACTAAAATGTTATATTAAAAAGTAATTAAAGTATGTACACCATAACAAAGTGTTCGAGGTATTAAGCCAGAATATATTTTACGAAATCTAGTCTAGATTTATAATGAAATAATTATTTGTTAAAGATCATTCTGTGTATGAAGTATTATATATATATATATATATATATACGTGAATATAGTTATTTATTTGTTCACATATATATTTTTATAATTTTACGCCCGTTTTTTCTAATGTGAAATTTTCTTATATTATTTTACCTAATTTACATTCTATACTCTCACAACAAATTATTCCCACACTAATTAGATTTTATAACAAATTCCAGGTAAAAGAAACAGTAAAAGCGGCAGAAGGAGCTTCTATAAAAATAAGAACGGAACAAGGCGCTTACCGTCTGCGGTGGGTGCGTCGCTCCCCGTGGTACCAGATCTAAACGAAAGACAACCATTTAACGTAATAAGATCTTTGATTTTTACACATTTTAAATAAAACTTTTTAACCGGACTAATCGTGTATATTTGGTGTCTAAAAAAAATCCATTTCGAACATTTTGCAGTAGTCCGTGGTCACTTGTAGATTTGTAGAATATCTGGTCTCCAAAAACATATATTACTAAATATAAGCGAATAATCTGGTTGTTTTCATTTAAAACTGTCAGAGTATGGTCGACGATTCCTGGCCGCCTTGAAGTTAACTGTAGGTGTGCACATATAATTTTAGGATTTTTTCTTACTTTTGATTATTTTCTTCCCGAGTTGACAATGTGCAAATGTTCAGAAAGCCTAGCTCGTCGACTGTATTGTAGTGTAAAACATCACTAATCAAACACAAATTATATGTATTTTTTAATATGCAATGTCGTTGAGATGGTTAATATGATATAAAATAAATATAATTTTATATAGGTAATATGGCTTTTGATTATTACTTATCACATAAATTATTTTATAATCATATGTATTATAGTAATTATTTGATGCATGTTGATTGTATTTCACTGCTCTGATAGATGAAGCGCGACGCCCCTTACCGCGTAATATCTTGAAAATTGGGCGAAAAAAGTTTCTTAGTGTGAAATGAAGTAAAGCTATATAATTAACATAGGTTATTTACAAATGTAAAATCTGAAAGTAGCGGGACTCGAACCTTTGTAATAAATTTTATTATAAATTAACTAATACATAATCACAACTAGAATAATTTTTAACATTTTTAAATTGTTAATCCTCACTTAGGAAAACAAAATACTCTTTTATAAAATATATAAAAACTTGATTAAAAATGTTTTTATGTTTTCTAAAAAAAAGTTCAACTAGAATTGTTAATATTTTTTATTTATAAAACATATGTTAAAAATACAATAAAACTAAAACCCCTTCATGTCGTCCTAAGTAATAATACAGATAACTAGTTAATAATAGATTTTTTATAGTAATTTAGTTAATTGTTTTATTTTGCAACAAAATTTTATAGTATGTAATGTGAAACCGAGTGTGATTATTAAGAAAGTGCCATTGGTTAGTGCTTTATACAATAGTATATCTTTTAGGGTAAAGATTTTAGTACAGGCAGTACCTCTTGCAGTCCTCAATGTTAGGTAACAGAGAACCACATTTTCCGTAAATTTGTAGCAAAGAGTGTAGTTAAACTTATTTTCCTTACTTATGTACTCATTCTATATCAAATGAACTACAAATATATTGGTAATATTTGTTTCTGTTATGTACCTATAAATTTACATTTTTTACTTTATTTGTGCTATAAATTATCACTTCTAGCTAAATTTCATAATTATAAGTACCGTATATGTTATGAAAATGACATGCCATGCTATTCCTGTATGTATTGTTGTAATACAGACAGGAATAGGTCATTTATATATTATGAATATACCTAACACAAGGTCTGCCTGTAATATATTTATACACTTATATTAATATATATTTTAAATATGTATATGAATTACAATAAAAACTATTAGAAATGAAAGAATCAAGCTGTATATATAATATTTTATATAAACAGATTGATGGTCCCTACTTATGTATAAACAAACATGTGCAAAGAGAAGGTTTACAGGCGAATGAAATGAGAAAGTTCATCTTTCTCTTAATAGAATAAACTTATTAATATAATGTGTACTGCACACATATATTTATAATTTTAATTTTATTTTTTTAACAGCAAGACAAAACCTTTATTCCATACTTCTGTAAACCTTTTGACATATCTGTTTATGATAGACTAACTAGAGTCTGGACATATACTGTGTAGACATGACGATATCACTATCAAATAGACAAATTAATTTATAATAAAATAATATATACATTGTCTGACAAGATGTGGCATTAAGTTTCGCCATCCAACATAATACAATAATAAATGTAAAAAAATGTATGCAACATGTTGCAATAATACATTCTAGCTTCACTAATTCTTGTATAGATGGCCTTATAAAATTATGTATTTAGTATTACTGAGATATTTTTGTATGAATGTATAAAATATGTATGTATGTATGTAACATAGGAACTTGCTTTCCATATTTACATAAGGAAAAACCTTTTTGATAACATTTTATTTACTTTTTAGTTTCTTTATCAACTTGCTGCTAATTTTTTGTTTGTATATTTTATTTATTTTAATAAAGCTTTTTTTAATTAAATAATGTTTCTTTTTACTTTTTTCTTCTTTTTCTTTGTTTCTTTTATACTGGTAAACAATGTTAATATTTTAACATCCTTTAAAGTATTGTTCCAAACTAAATGAAGGGAAAAATTTTACTAAACATACAAATTTAAATGCAGCAAGACAATCCCAAACTTTTTGGATATAATGTCAATCAAGCCGTTTATTTAGCCATTCCTATTATGACTCATTAAAATTCTTATATATTTCTCACAATTTATTGTAGGAATTGTTCAAATTTCTGCTATTTATAGATTATTGGTAAAAATGATCTCGGCTAGAACTTTTGGGTCCATCCAAGTGGGATGGAATCCAAGACAAGAATGCCCCGGTATTCAAAATATCATTCATATTTAAACAATTTAGTGATTCAAGACTAAGCCTTTAATACCATAGATTTTGATATTTTATTGACAATTATGTATTCTCTTAACATATCTCCTAAAGTGATTGATTGGTTTCACTCTTACGCGTATGGTCGCAAGCAACGTATCCGAATTCAGGATTCCTATTCTGAATGGACCTCGGTGCGTGCTGGTGTTCCTCAAGGTTGTGGTGTGGTTCGAGGTGTTGTCTCATCTCTTATTTTCTCTCTTTATTAACTATTTCTGTCACAATCTTGCTTCTCCCTACCATCTTTACGCTGACGATCTTCAAATTTATCGTGAATGTCCGTTGCATAATCTTCCCAATACTATAACAGCATTATCTCAAGAACTCACTAATATTTCTACACGAAGCAAATTATTAGGCTTAATTATAAATCCTAAGAAAACGCAAGCTATTATAATAGGTAGTCCAAGGCTTATTTGTCAAATCACATTTAACGATTTACCTAATATATTGCTTGATTGAGTAATAATTCCTTTTACTGAGAAAGTTAAGAATTTAGGAATTATATTCGACCAACTATCTATCTTGGAAGCCACAAATTTGTGAAGTAAGCAGGAAAGTTTTTTCAGCTGTCGCATCACTACGTCGATTACGTAACTTTCTACCCATCCCTACTAAAGTTGCGCTGGCACAATCACTCCTACTACAAATTCTTGATTATGCCGATTGTTATTACCTTGACCTAAAGGAGGAGCAATTAAATAAACTCGAGCGTCTCCAAAACGTCTGCGTAAGGTTCATCTTTGGACTCCGCAAATACGATCATATTTCCGAATTTCGTAAAAAGCTCAAGTGGCTCCCTATTCGATTTCGCCGGAATACTCATGTTCTTTGTCTTCTGTATAACGTTCTGTTTAATCCATCTTCCCCTTCATACCTGAATGAACGATTTAAGTTTTTATGTGAATCACATAATTTCTCCCTCCGCTCCCAATACACATTATCTCTTAAAATCCCTTGCCACTCTTCTTCCTTCTTCACAAATTCTTTTTCTGTTAAATCTGTTCGCTTGTGGAACTCTTTACCCGTTAAAATAAGGCAATCTCGAACTTTAATGACCTTTAAAAAAGGAATATTATTTGACACTTTGAGAATCTTAAGTATAGTTGACAAATTTAACTTAATTAATACGTTTACTGTTCCCACAAAATCTTATTATACAGAGTGGAAGAGGCAGCGCTTCTTTTATTGAAACTGCATATAGGGTAATATATTTAAAACCCACACCTAAGAAATTAATCAAGGTACCTCAACAGTTTGGACGTAGGATTTTTTTTTCATTTCACGATTTTTATCCATACCTGTATTTCGTGTGACGCACACATACGTATGCGACGTTTCCGATTTGACAGGTAAGTGTGTGCGTGCCTATGTTATACTTTACAAATGGCGTTTTATTTTAAAACGATAATTTTATTATTTATTTTGTTTGAAAAAATTACTTTTTCATTTTTGGGAATTATTTTTTTTCCGAATAATATTAGGCTTTTATAGAGTAGTTAAAACTGTGGTTTCATTTAAAGTGGCGCTGACAATTCCACCCTGTATATGTATATGTGTATGTAGGTGTGTTTGTAAGTATGTATTTATGTATGTATGTATGGGTATGTATATGTGTATATATTTGCCCATTTATATATTTTATTTAGTACTCAGATTTATTTAGTACACCCCTCCTAATTTAATTAATGCTCTCCTCTATCCAAAGGTTGCCTGGGAGAGATTGCTGGCTTAGCAATAAGGCCGCCTATTGTGCTGTTTTTTCTATCATTATAAACACATTTGTAATTAATTATTTGGTGTGCAATAAAGAATATTTTACTTTACTTTACTTTATTGTATTTATTACTTAATAAATAAATTAAGATCATTGTTGCAGTTTTTGGCTGTACAATCTAATAGTAAATGTGATCTTTGTGGGTTTTGTCGTCACTGGGAAATTATTATATCCTATTATGTATATATTATATCTGGCCACTTAACAAGCAATGCTTCAAAAAATTTGGATCTTATTTCATATAAGGAAAAACAAAACCTACATAGAACTGTCCGCAATTTCAAATAATAGATCAAATTAGATTTTATAATATTCATACTACTATTTAATATAATATACTCTTTTATTTCACTATTGTAGGCTGTGAAAATATGTAGTTTTATAGTCCAACTTTCTTTAGGCCTAGTTGAAAATATTTATAAATTTACATATTTTCACTTTTAATTGAAATAACACACTAACAGTAGCTTTAAACTAAAATGTGTGAGTGATATATTAGACTTATAGACTTAAAAATATAGCTGTGTAGATCACATGCATGATGCAATAGATGCAATATTTATGATAATCAAATAAATAGATATTCTTATAAATTTGTTTTTTTTTTAATTTCGACACCTTATTTAGATATATTTAAAAGTGGGATAACCACATTTACAAACATCATCCCAACAGTAAATAAATAAAAAAAATACAAAAATAAGTCTCATTTTCAGTTTTAGTAGTTTGCTGAACTTTTTTTGAAACTTTTTTGTGAAATTAAATAAGAAATTTCAGTTTTGACAAAATATTACATCTACTAATATAAAAGTTAGCAGGCAGGTAATACCTACCTGTTTTAAAGGAGAAATGTTGTGAATTTCTTATTTTTTACTATATATTTTATTCTTTTTCATTTATATATTTAGTTCAGTTCTAAATTTATGGGGTTTCGAGCGTGCCAGATATATATTTATCGATTACAAAATCAATTATTTGTAAACAACTTTAGCTTTTTTGACAACTCTAATGATATCGAAATTGGCGGTTAAAAAAAACAAAAATGAAGATAAAATATATTACCAATTATAATAACACAACGATTAAAAATAACATAAAATATTTATTAATTGATAAATTACTAGAATATAAGTAATATACGTAATTGAATAACGTCAATTAAAAAATGAATATTAACATATAGCAACACCGGTTGCGAGAGCCAATCGATTTCGACCAGACCGAGACGACGCGTCCGACAAACGACACGACGAAATGTTATTTCATGAGAAATTAGACATTCATCTAATAAGATTAGTGAGAGACACTCCGGTATTATACGATCATAATAATGTTAAATATATGGATTTTAATACACGCGAGGTCGCGTGGCAGAAGATTGGCGACGAACTGAAGAGACCCGGTGAGTTGGATTTATAATTTACGATTGGTTGTACTTTGTTCTTATTACTCGTGAAACTCGATTGTAAGTCGTTTGTAGGAATGGTTGTAAAGCAACTGGTTTATATTTTGAAATTAAAAGATTTTATTTTGTATTTGTTTTGCGTTACATTGATTTAATATTATATACTTGAAAAGTAATATTTAAATAATTCATACAAAACTAATATTCCTTATTCAAAATTAAAGTACTTATTTATGTTCTTTTTTAAAATTGTGATAATTGTTATTAATAATTAAGTGCAACGCGTGCGTAATCACAATGCTTGCCCTAATTATTTAGTTAAAAAATTAAAACTCTTATGTTACTTTTTAATTTTAAAATAAATAGTTAAAAATAAAAATCTACCTAATTAATGCTTTATAACATCGTTCATAACATTGTTACAGCTGCAGATTGCAAGGTACGATGGATCAACATACGCGACGTATACCGTCGTATTTTGAAAAGAAATTCAGAACAAGGCAAACGGACAAAAATGTATAAATATGAAAGTGAAGTATCTTTCCTACGACCTTATTACAAGGACGTTAATATACAACATGAGGAGTTCGAATCCGACGATCGAAGTGCTGATGAAGCCAATGATGACTGCGATGATGTACATGACGACAGTTCAAATGATATTTTAAAACCTGTAAAAATTAAGAAAGAATTTAATACATCAAATGTAAAAAAGAAGAAGAAAAAACGTGAGTCATTAGAAGAAACTGTAGATCCTATAAGTACGTCCACGTTTAATGAACCTCACCTGAACGCACCTCCCGCTGAATTTGATTCAGCAGATCCTATCGACGCTTTCCTATTAAGCATCGGTGCTACATTGAAAACTTTTTCCCCATACCATTTGAATCTAGCAAAGAGTAAAATATTCGCTATCGTACAAGAACATGATCTGCAACAAATAGTTCAAAAACGACAAAGTAGTGAAGTCAAAGTTTCCACCTCCGAATCGATTTATATGGAATAGTTTTGTCTTATAGCATAGAGTATAAATAGACAATAATGATAAGTTACTCCATTCTTCCTTTCTGAATGTAAAAAATAGATTTACGTATGTTATGTTATTAGAAAAGTTGCTAGCGATTGGATTATAAGTTTTCAAATGTAAGAGGTACATTATAATGTTGTTTTTATAATTTTAATCTAGTTTTATAATAATTTTATTATAAACCATTTTTTTAATAAAAGTGCTCTATAGAGTTATATTATGTTTGTTATTTATTTGACCTAAAACATAGTATAGGGCTAAATAAAGTCTCATACTTTATTTATTTTTAATGATTAGTTATTTTTTTAAGTACAAATAATATAGTAAACAATAAATAATATTTTTGTACATACATTTTACATAGTAAACCACAGTTTGTTGCTTAAAAGTATTTATAGTTAATAAGTAATGATATTTTTTGAGTTTTAACTAGAGGGAACCTAACCTAGGTAGATTATACATACTCTGCTAAACACAGCGTATATGTAAAGGTGAGTTTCCATAGTAGCGGTGTTTCTAGAACGTGTCGCGTCGGCACGATCGATCGGATAAGCTAAATATGTTATAACGATGAAAGTAAGGTGAGTATACTTGTATTGTCTATCTATATTTGTAATTGCTTGTTGTTTCTTATTTTAGTCAACTTATTTTGATTAAACTTTTACAAAATTAAAAATAAATATATATGCTTATATTAAAAATTTATACGTACTTATGTACGTGATAAATATATTGTTGTGATCACCATTGCAGTTAAGATAGAATGCAATGGTTGGACGTTCGTATTTTTATAGGATTTTGCTATAATGTTAATTGTACTTGGTTATTTAATGTTCTTAATGCCTTCTCATCTCCCTTCGCCGCGGTATCCCTGCGTAGCTATTCACATTTTAAATGTTTTAGATTTCCGATTACTATATAGGAAATGTGTAGATTTCCTAGGATATGTATCTAATATAATTTATTTCTCACATTTCCGGACGAATTAAGGAATTATATACATTTCCTAGGAATTGTGTACAATAAAGGATTACATACATATCCGTTAACACAGATAATTAAAAACCTTGTAATTGTTCATATTTCATAGTATATTATGGTACTGGCAGAGGTACAGGCTAAAATAACTTCTCGAATATAATTTATGAAAATGTAAATATAAGTGTGTGTAAAATGATAATAAGTGTTGCATTGATTTAACATCACTTCAACGCCATTACCACTGTGCCACTGTGTTCATGAACGAAGCGCGCGTTAGTAAATGTGTTCTGTGGGTTAGTGTTTGTTTACGCCATTCTTTACAAATGGCGTTTTATTTTACAACGATAACTTTATTATTTATTTTGTTTAAAATAATTATTTTTGGGAAAACCACTTTTTTTACATGCTTTACGTTTTTTGGTTTCTTTATGTCTCATATATTCTAAAATTATTCACGTAGTTACAAGTAGCTCAATCACGGTTGGTTCAAATCGTATTCGGGGCAATCCTTTTATTTGTATATTTTGTCTGTGATTAAATAAAAAGAAAGAAATTGAGTTTCGCTGCTTAGCTCATAAGATCTCAATTTAAACAGAGTCAATTTTATTTTGTTCTATTTAATAAAATATTATAATTTTTTTCTATCCCGCACACAGCAGGATAGGCTGATAAAACCTCGTGTTAAGACACTCCGTTCCCCATTTTACGCCGAATTCTGGAGGCATTGCGCTCTTGTGTTGCGCTTTTTCCTCGACATCAGAGAAGAGCGAAGAAATGAAAATATTTAATTTCCTATGGGAGTCGAACCCACAACCTGTCTTGTTTACAGACACACTTGCGTGCCCCTGAGCCAGGACTGGCCTCGCCAAGCCCGGCGAGTTAAGAATTATATTTTTATAAAATTATACAAAATTCCAAAACAATAAATAGTAAGTATTACATTACTTGTAACTTCCACTAAGACGACTAGAAGTAAAACTACCAGCTACTGACGGACGTGTGGAATAAATAATGCTATCAGAGTTACGCGACGTTGCCGTCCCGTGCCGAGCTCGTGTCGGAACAGTGTTGCTATGTACAACATGTTTGCTACTTTTTGGCCAGTATTGTATTGTGAAAGGGTGATTTATTTTTGTTATTATGATTTTATGGGTAATAAATAATATTTTTTTATTAGGATGAATGGACGATTATTCAATATATATAGGTAGTAAAAAAATATTTAGAGAAATTATTTATTAGAAAAAAAATACGACATGAAAATATGCTATTAGAGATAAAATATACATAATTTTATTACTTTTTTTCCTAATCTGTTAAAATAGGATAATATAGTACTTATGAAATAAATATTTTGAATCTGAATAAATCAAAAAAACAAATTAAATCTTTGAATTATATTATTATAATAGTCAATCTATACAATGAACATGTAATATTAAATTAATGTTTTATATTAAATTGAAACTTAATGACACATGATAATGGTCTAAATAAAGTAAAATACATAATAAATATTTACTAATAATAAAAAAACGGGTACCTTTAAACCCAGAGTAGCAACATCGGCCCCGCGTCGCAGTCGTCTCCCACCCGTCACGGACGCCATGCCGTTGCCTTTCAACAAGACTTTAGACCTGAAATTACTGGCTCTGGTCAGAGAAAACCCCATCATTTACAACTCCAAACACCCTAAATATCTACATTATGATACTAGAGAAGTTGTTTGGCAGAAAATTGGCGACACCCTGAATAGACCTGGTACGTACCTACCTTTGTTTATTTCCATTTATGTCTAACAAATAAGTAGAGGTCGTCGTGTCGCAGTGATAACGTCGATTGTAAACGGGAAGGTCGTGGTATCAATATCCAGAATTATGTTTTTTATTTCAAAGCGCGGTTTTCTGTTTATGAATTATGAATCTAAAGAAAGAAGAGATGATTTTTATCGTATTGAGTGATTTTTTTTCAATGCTCTTGTTGTAAGTATGTCTGTTCCGACACGAAGGTTATAGGTTCATAATTTTTATTTTAAAAATTACTTGTTTATTTTCAGAAATTAAATGCTTTCTTTATTTTATACACAAAGCAGGATATGTAGAGCGAACCTGGGGACATAATGTTAGAACACTCTGTTCTCAACAAGACACTTCCGTTCCACACTTTACGGCGAATTCTCGAGTGCTGAATGGCAGAACTCAACGCTTTGCTTTGCCTTGTTACTAGAGCGAGGAAATGAAAATATTAAATATTTCCCTCCTCCAAGCGAGAATCCTCCGCAATCGGTCAATTATAATTCAGTTCTCAGTGTAGGCGTACATCTTAAATGGACAAACGAACTAACATTTTAATTTATCTTATAATAAGGCGACGTAACAGACGCCACGGCGGCCTCTATTCTTATTTTATTCATTTTCCGTTTCAGCATCAGTCTGTAAAACAAGATGGGTAAACGTCCGTGACATGATGAGAAGAAAAATAAGAGATCGACTAAGAAACCCGAATCAGAGAATTTACAACTACAAATACGAAGACGAGCTTGCCTTCATGCTGCCATATTACAGAGAAACCCATATGAACCATTCCAACGAAGAATATTCGGACTTCTTCGAAAATTCATCTAATTGTGAAGATATAGAGAAGAATTTTCAGGAATTTAGGGAGAGTGGAGAAAGTAAACCAAGTTTGAACCAAAAGACAAATGATGGAGCTTCTTCGTCTTTCAATAATGAATATCAGGAATTGAATCCCGCAGATCCTTTGGATGTGTTTTTAATAACTATTGGGTCTACTCTAAGGAAATTTAGTCCATACTACTTAAATCAGGCGAAGACTAAAATATTTCAAGTGGTTCAAGATTATGAATTAAAACAGATTGTTGGCGGAGAGAATTCGGGCGGCAGCAGTAGTAGCGTATTATAATGAAGCGTATTAAAGTTTTAGTTTAAGTGAAGTTTAAGTTTAAACAATTGAGGTGTAACCGTGACGGTTGTGGGTTCATATCTCTCTCAAGGGAGTGAATTATTTTGATTTAGCGCGGCGTCGTATTCCGCCAATCAACACGCAATGTCTTGAATATTTTGCGGTGCTTGGAATGGAGTGTCTGACATTAGGCTTTTTCTGAAATTAGTGAGATATAACGTGACGGTATAAGTGAGATTAGAAAATAAAATGTACCTTTCAGAAAGATTTCAAAAGTTCTTACATATACAATTTGAATGTACATATAAATATATATTTTCTTATTATAAACCTTAGTGTGCTAATAGTAATATTCGTTAGCTAGAAGCCGTTGTGGTGCAGGGGCAAGCGTGATAAAAACTGGGAAAAATAATTAATAACAACGAATTATATAGGTATAGTTTTAAAAACTAGGTTTAATTACTAATTACTTTATTAACTATTTTACACAGTTTTTAACATACTTCTACTAGGTGGAGCTGTAACAAACTAAGTGTATAATAAAATTAAGAAGCTGAATTTCGAGCACTTCTAATTTTTGAAATAATTGTTGTATCATCATGAAACTGGACAATTATACGCAAATTAGAAAACAATTCATTATGGTACCATCGAGCTGGTCTGATGATGGAACTGGTGGTGGACTGACTACTAGTAAACATACCGAATTTGTGTTTATTACATTCGTCTTATTAATGTTATTAGTGTTCTTTGAAAAAAATACTTTTTTTTTTGTTTTGAAAAAAATACTTTATAATAGTTTAAAAAACAAAAAAAAGTATTTTTTATTTTTTTCTTACTTGTTATGAAGATGGTGGTGGTTCTATTTTATAGATACTTGGAAGTAGAGTAAAGTAGCAATATTCACTTACTGTTTCCTATTTAAGGCAATTTATTTTATAAATTAAAGCTCTGTTTCCATTATACAATTAAAATATTAAATATTGTTTGGTTTAAACTTGAAATGTTTGTTGCTTGTATAATTTTATTTTTTGTATATTCCCATACATTTAATTCTTTTGTTCAAGAGAACAAATACTATTGATTCCTCATACTTTGTTGAGAACAAACAAAAAAAATTTTAAAGCGGTAAAATTTTTATTATTATAAAATCTTTATAAAAAAATACAATTAGTACTTATTTCTAAATAATAGGAAAATATATTAAAATTAAAAGAATTACAAAAATAAAATTTAAAATAATAATTCATTCAAATGTTTACAACCTTTGGTATACTTATGTAAATAATTATTTCAGCTTCGAACGAACGAACACAGTGTGAAGACACTCCGTTCACGACTTTCAACCCGAAATCGAGATATTGCGTGTTGAGGGGCTCTTTATCTCGCCAGAGCGTCTATGAATTATTGCGAATGAGTGGGGAATCGAACCCACAAACTTTGCTTTTACAGTCAGTCGCGGCGTCACTGCGACACAATGGACTGTTAATGTAACTGATAATAATAATAACTATTAATAATGTAATAGAAAAATAATCTATGAGATTTTTTTCAAGTGTTTTTCCTTCTCCTTTAATAATAGTTTCGTCGCCTCCACTTCATCTTGTATCCTCTCTGCGACGCTATCTTGACGGAGGCGCTCACTGCCGCCTTCACTACTTCTTGGACCTGAAACGAAACAAAGGGTAATATGAAGTATCCATCACACAGTTACATTGGCACAGGCGTGTGAATGTAAACGCGGCGGTTGTGAGTTCCATTTCCACACATGAGTTTCGCCATTCACTTGTCCGTTTTCCAATCTCCACATCTAGAAATTTCGGTACTGCGTTTTGTACCTACATGTAATGTGGATAATATACTTTACAATAAATTATATTTACACGTACACTTATCATAAGATTCTGTGCGTTACCGACGAGCATGTTCATGGCCTCTTTGTCTTCCGCGCTATCTGAAAATAAAAAAAAAATAAAAAATACATTTTAATGTAAAATTATGATCAAAATTAACATGTAAAATGCTCGACTGTCTTTTGGTAAATTGGATTAACGTATTTTTTGACTTTTTTAAATAAGTCTGCGATAGGTTAATTAAATATTCAAGCATTCACTTCCGCCAAATGATCGTAATCGTCGAACGATAATATGTTCTTAATAAAAATGGGGTCACTTTATTAAAAAAGACTAAAATTCCTTTATTGCACACTTACATCATACAAGAACATACACAAGAAAAAAAAAACACGTTTAAGAAAATGTATAAAAATTTCCCCGGTAGGCACGATAAAAATTTTATACGTTTTCCAGAAAGTATTTCTTATTAATAAAAAAAATTAAATATTTTTATTACATTAATAATTAATTCTAAGTACAATTCTAGCCGACAGATACCTTGGTGTCCCATAGAAGACCCTTTGACAGTCGTCAACATCTTCAGTTGTCCGCTGATGGTCGGGATACGGTCACATACTTGTAGAAGATTCTGTGCACAAAAAGAAAAAAATATACATCTGAACGTAAGGGATAGTTCTTGGTTCAAATCGTGGTCATTGTTACTGTTTGCGGGGTAGGCAGACGGAACTTTGGAAGCTAGTGTTAAGACACTTTGTTCCCATGAGTTAATTCGCTTTAAGATTGGACGGTTTACGCAAATTGGCAAATGGGACTCATACCTAAGGTTGTAAATGGTTTGTGCATTTTTAAATGTTTATTCCAAAATTTGTTAATATAAATGACTTACCGTCCTTATCCTTATATCAGAACATTCCAAAGCTAGTTTTTTCGCTAAAGCCGCGACTTCCTTCGACTCGTTGACAATAGCGTTCGATGTGAATATTAGTTCTTGTTTACGATCTGTGAGAAACACACAAGTTTTATATTAAATTGACACGTTGCTTTTATTTATGCTAATAGATTTTGTTTTAGTTTTACAAACTATATATCAATGTTTTTGATAATTGATTCGCTTCCTTTAGATTTATATGATGACAGTACTTATTATTTAAAAAAAAGTTGAACCACAAACATTTAACCAATGACCCTTAATAATCATTACGATATTTTGTGTTAAAGCATTGTTCCTATATTTTAAATGGCTTAAGTATCTTTCAACTATGCTGCTTTAGAACGAGTACTTTAAATGGCTATAACTCTTTTCAAGAAATACCGCTTTGTTTTTTTTATATTTCACTAAATATCTGTAAAATAACATAAAATAGTGATTTACCGGTGTTCATATACCCGGACAGGCGTGCCATCAGCACCGCCATGCGCTTGGCGACGGCCACTATGTCGTTGTCGCGCGCCGACCACTCGCGCACCGCCGCGTGCAGGTCCAGCGCCGCCGCCTGCAACCACAGACAGTAATGTTACCGAAGCTCGGTCAACGGGACTCGAACCCGCACCTCTTGTCTATCTACAGAGGGTTCTTATCGAGTTACGTGTAAATTTACAAGTTTATATATTAACATATACGAGTATGTTATTGTTGTAACTTACACTATTTTTTACAAGTTTCTAAAAATTTACACATAAAATTTTATTAGTTTTCTTTTCTTATACATTTAATGATTGACAACTCAAGTTGATATAAACTATTAAGAAGTTGTTGAGGCCGTATGGGCGCAGGGGCACCAGCGTGCGACTGTAAATAAAACAAGTTATGGGTTCGATACCCAGTTGAGGAAATTAAATATTTAATATTTTCAATATTATCAATTAGGTAGGTATAAATTTTTATTTCTTACATAGATAGGTTGATCTGGTTCCGGTTGTCTCTTAAATATGTTTTCTCCTCCAAGAACGGCTTCCACTTCACCTGTTCTTCGCATGAACTATAAAAACACGGTCTAATATTAGTATTTCAAGAAATATATAATATTTTGTGAATTTATTTCTTCGCCCTGGTGTCAAATTAATAATAAAATATTTGCTAACCTCAGCTGTAACGTCTCTCCAGTCGCTAGTCTTCCTATTGTCTCTGTTAGCGTCCACTGCGTTCTTGATGTCCAACAGGGTCTTTTTAAGTTCTGGATCTTTCTTAACATTCTGTGAGTTCATTCCGACGTCGATTACTCTGTTACATAATCTGCGAAAACGATTTTACTTTTCATTTTAGTATAATAATTATTACTTGATTGATGAATAACACTATTACACGTAGATATTCAAGACAGCGAAAAAAATATCTATTTAACAAACGAATAATAAAACAATATATTATAGTGTACGTTATTATATATGTAGAAGGAATGTCTTAATGTGAAAGGAGTATCTTAGCTCCTAGGTTCGCCCTGCTTCTCTTGCTCTATGTGCGGGATAAGGAGGAAAGTAAAAAAAGTTATTGAAATTGTATACTTACTTCATAATGACTTTGGAAGTATGAACGCTCTTATGTGGATCATCCGTAGATTCCTCTTTAATGCGATACATTGTTTCACCTACAATACAAATAATATTAAAAAAATATTAACGACGACGACGAATAATCTATGTTTACAAAGCAAAATTAACGTCAAAAAGCAGTGTCAAGACATTCCGTTCACCACTATTTCGCACACAAAAGAATACATTTGACTATAAACATGAGGTCGTTGATTCCCACTTGGGAGGATAAACTATTTTAATTTATCTGCTCTGGTCAAAGTGTTCTTTTTTAATTTTGAATAACAAAATATATGACATTATTATATAAGAATAAGTATACCTGCCGCCTGCGCGAAATCTATCGGATCGACAGAACGGTCACAGAGCTCCCTCACTTTGGACAGCGACTCGGCGTACTGGGCCAGCAACTTCTGGTAGTACTCTATTGCAGCCTGGAGATGTTATTACGTGGAATTTTATATGTAGGTAATATTCTGAGTTTTGTTGCTTAATATTCTGCCTTTTTCAATTTAGTTTAGAGTATCTTAGAGAAAGCCACTACTTTCTTCATTTACGATTATTTAAAGTCAAAAAATCTTATCGAGAAAGCAAATATATACTTTTAGATTTAATTAATTTTTGGTTATTCGCATTCCATATTGTATACGTATATAAGTATACACATGTTACTTAGGAGGGACCGAATCTACATTCATGGCGTTTAGGGTCAGATCCTGTTCTGTTGAGCCACAATGACCTCAAACTAAAATATTGGAAATAACAATAGTTCCCAAATCAGAATCGAATGGTGTTAGAGTAGGCGGCATGTGAAATTTAAAAAATATACTTTTGTTATACCTTATCGTCTGGACGGTGAATCCTTTCTTCTGCAGCTTTCACTAACGACGGCGCTAGAAGTTCAACCTACATACAAAATATTTCGCAATAACATACATTTAAAATCATTTTTGTAATGTGTTATTTAAAAAAATAAAAATATGTTTAAAAAAGTAATCAGTCTAAAATCTGACGATTTAAGGTCACCGTAGATTTTTTAATGTGAGATCGAGGCTCATTCAACAAATGTAAAGGAAAATTATTATAACACTAACATGGTCACTGGTCTTCATTAACTCTTGCCTCGAAGACACTCCTGTGTCTGCCACAAACTTGGCCGTTTTGGTGACTCTGCCGAGTTGTGCCAAGAGCTCAGCTATCTTCTTTTCAAGTAAGAATTTGCGCTTCCTCTCATCTATAAATAAATAAAAAAATATTAAGTAAGTACGGTTTTATCATTTACTATAAACATACGATAGAGGAACTCAACGCCGCACTTTAGAAAAGTAGGAGTCAAACCCACAATCACGGTACCACAATACAAACCCACAATTAAATATTGTTAATTGTATAAAAAATATTCTTCATGCATCTTTATAAAGCAATTACCATAAAGAGTCTAGTGTTGAGGTATTTCGTTTAAAATTTTCCCTCCAATTTCGAGACAATTTTGAGATTCCCTACTTTTTCGGACATTATTATACAGTGTATATAAATTTTGGACTCAAATATCGAAAAAATATTTTTTATTGTTTGTGTGTGATTTGTTTAACAAAACAGTCAATAAAAACAAACTAAATTAATTATAATATTTACATACATTTATATATGTTTATTTATATAAGTTTAAATATGCTTTTATAGTCCGCCTTTTGTACATATAATTTTTTAATTGTGCTCAATAAAAATAAATATATGTATTTAAATTCAGTTAGCAGAACGTATGACATTAACTTAGTTCCTCCACTCAACACGCAATTGTCTACCCTACTGTAGCCCTGAGCGGAAAAATTTAATATTGTCAATGTGAAAAAAATATATTTACGAGTATATAGGTAGGTACAAGAAAATACTAAAAGAAAAAATTACCATTTTCTTTATGTAAAGCCTCGAAGTTGGCTAGAGGTTCTTCATCGAGGAAGTCTTCCACCACGCGCGTCACCACGCCGCGCTCCAACATCTTACGCAGTTCCTTCAGGCGCTCCATGAGGAGGCTGTTTAGTTAATTAAAGTATAAATGACAAGTTAACAATTTGTAAAAAGAATAGTATTTCGAGTACAAACTTTAATAAAGGCGACTGTAAACACGTTGTGGATTTGATTTCTTCTAGAGGGAATGAAATATTTAATATTTACATTTTTTTGATATAGAATAGTAGATCGCGGCTTTTGAATTCCAACAATCAACACGCAATGCCTCCAGAAATCGGTAAAATCGGAAAGTGGGAAACGGAAGTGTCTTCATGGGAATGGAGTATCTTAACACTAGGTTTCTTTCGCCTACGTGCAGAATACACCGCAAAGCTAAAAAAATATAAGAATCAATATTACCTTGCTTTCGCACTGTTATATTTGACAGCACATTCATTTAACAGCTGCTTAGTCTCGGCTATTACTTGCTTCATTTCATCTTGTTCAGCGTCTTTGAGGTCTTCACACATCTGACATTTAATAACACGTTCAGTTAATTCAAAAAGATATTAAAAAATAACTGTGTACTCATACATTCATCTGAAAGCTTTCTGTGGTATTTTCTATATATTTCGTAAATTGGGCAGAGTTGGAGAATGGCTCTCTCTAATTTAATATTCGTAGGTTTGTATCATTTTTCAACATAAAGAAAGATTTTTTTGCTAAGATTTTTTTATTTACTCGTAGCTTATTTAAATTTCGAATAGACCTTTGTAAACATTGTAAATGAAAATAAAGTTACTACCGCTTGGAAAGCAGCCGCTGCTCATACTAGCTTTGCATAAAAAATACTAGGTAAAGCACATAAAAATGGAAATCAATAATTACTTTTTTGTATATAACTTAGTTAAGCCAATTTACCATAGACGTCGCTGGCGTTGTTTTATAACATTCCACTGCTATATAATTTGTACAAGAATACAGTTTATATAATAATACCTGTTCAGCCATTGCTACGACACTGCCGGCGCTCTCCATTCCCACTTTCTTATCATTTTCTTTAGCGGCTGGTTTTTTAAGCCAATTGCAGGCTGTATCCACTCTGAAATTAAATAACATTTATTTATTATAAGGAACAATTTGTTAAAATAAAAACAGAACATTAAACAGTTAAAATAAGATCTGTACAATTGTTATATTTCTTCTAAATTCTACTACCCTCTGTTTCCCAGTTATAGCAAAGAAAGCAGCAAGAACTTAGTGACAATTTCCTTATTCAATCGCCCAAACATAGGTTTTGAGTGGCGTAACTCAACGACGCAGTTTTCCTTTGAGAATTAACAATTAATTTTACTTACTGTGTTTGGATGTAACTCTTAGCTGGTCCATAGGGTTCCTGAAAGTTTATTTATTTAATATTCTATTTCATATTTGACAACTATTTAAAAATAAGGAAAGTAACTACTTTATCTTATACAAAAATAGTAATTTTTATATAAGTAATTGTACTTCATATATTTTTTTAAATTATCTTATTAGTTTTATGCTGTATGTCGCACCTGGGGACTTAGTGTTAAGACACTTCGTTTTTCAATTCTGCTGAACTCAACGTCGCGCTTTGCATCTTTACCTGGGCCAGGAAATGAAAATATTCTAACAGGTGTGTTTACAGTGGCACATTTGTGTCTCTAGGCCGATTTTAGGCAACAAATAAAGTATTTCCTTAAAATTCGTACCGTTTTTATTGATTCCAAATATCCAGCTTCTGCTCCTTTCTCTCTAAAAGTTATAAAAAGAAATTATATAGCCATTTCCGTTTTAGATATCTAGTTTAGTATATAGTTCACGGAGTCCAATTTTGGGACACTCCCTTCCTCATATTTTGTCGATTAAGGAGAGATTGTTTGTTAAATGGTGGATAACATCGCATTCATATCTTACTAAATAAACAAAAAAAACATTCGAAAATGTGACACAGTGATAGTTACCTGACAGAGCGACTACTTATGCCACAATGTCTTCTATTTTACTGACTTATTTAGCTTCACGCATTATCTCGCAGCGCAACTTAATGCCACGCTTTGTCTTTTTCTCAGAGCAAGGGAATGAAAATCAATCATTGCCTCGCGTGGAAATGAAACCCACCCTGACCAAAAAATATATTGTTTTGATTCTCCAAAGGCACGACAAAATAAAATTATATATTTTAACAAACATATACATTACCTGATAATAGTTAGTAGAGTTTCAAAAGCTTTGATGACATCCGGACTTCCGATCGTCGACCAGGTCATAGTTTCTGATTGAGAGGACGCTCTCTTCACCATCAGTGACGTACTGCTTAGCAAGTTACTGTGAAATTATAAGTGTAAGGCTTAGAATTACATATATTTTATATTATACTAGCCGACCTGGGCGGCTTCGCCCGCTGAAACTATACGAATGTTTATTAAATATATTTTTGAAATTATTTTCAGTTTGGGGAGTGAATTCTAATAAACCATGAAACACGTGTTCAATGAAATAATTTTAAGAGTTTGAATTTCAAAATTTATATAAATAGGTGCCGATTTAAAGATTTTTCCATACAAACTTTCAACCCCTATTTCTACTTCTTCGGGGTTAAAATTTTTCAAAAACCCACGACTTCACTAACAAACTTTACTAAGAATAGTAGGTGTTCACAAAATTTATAATAAAGATGTTTACAAATTTCACGTTTCTACCATCATCATATATATCAACATCATCATATATATATTGTAAGTTTTATAACACACATAGGAAAGAAAAATATTTATTTAGGAAACGTATAAACATTGGAACATAGCGGGTCTTGACAACGCTCCTCTTGGAGGGTACACAAGACGCGTAATGCGAAGAAAGCTCAATGGCGCACCAATATAATACAACCATCGTACAATCAAGCTCCACCGCGATGCTCCGACTTTTAACTATTTAGTACAATATTAATAAAAAGACATATGTACCCAGTATTATCAATAACTTCCTTCGCCATGGCTTCCTTTTTAGCATTCTTTTCAACTTTCGGTTGTTGTAGTGCTGATAAAGTATTCTCGATTTTTTTGACTTCATTCAATACTTTCATGGTTTTGGGCAGAATTTCGGTTTCCTTTTGAATATATAAAACATAAATGAACATAAAAATAATACATCTACAGAAAAAAAAATAATTTGAATAGTTTTTGACTGAGGCCGTGAGACCTCGAAATTTTCTTTACTTTATTCAAATACATATAGTATTTGAGTAAAGTATTGGAAATTTCTTTAGTTATTGCTCGTGAAAACACTTGTATAACAGGGTAGCGCGAGGGAATCTAACATAATTTCTTTTTTTACTCTTGGCCCGAGGAACGCGTTAATAGGCGAAACTTAACTCTGCACTTTGTTTTACTGGACCAGGGAAATAAAAACAATTTATTTTTCGAGTGATTATATTTACTATAATTTAAATAAATATTCTATATCTATGTATATTTTTAAATATAGAATAATAGCAATAGGTACTTGCTTTCCGCAGTCTATTTACCAAACAATGTTTTTAAGTAAAAAGAAGAGAAGCTCACCATATCTCGGGTAGATCTCAACGTCAGAGTAGTATTGAGACCTTTCAAAGCATCTTTCAACCGATAAAGATTGCCGTTTAATTTCTTCTTGTCATTTTCGTTCATTTTGGCACAAGCGTCGTCTACTGCCTCTTGTAGTTGGTCTGCTTGTTTATTTAAAGTGGTTTGTTGATCGCTTATCTAAAATATATATGTAATAACAATTAAGTTTAGAAGAAATCCGTCTTATGTTGGTTGTGGGTAATTAAAATATACCTTACATTCTAATATTATAAACAAAATAATGATGACGACGATATAAAGAAATTTTATATTTTAAAGCAAAACTTTCTTTCTTATTTATCTTATCAAGAACACTCCATGGTTATAGCACATAGTGTCGTGGACAGAATGGGCGATGTAAAAAACACACATTCAAAATGAAAAGACAAATATATCTAATCAGCTTCACGATATATCCCACACACAGAAGGGGGAGGCTGAGGGAACCTAGCGTTAAGATACTCGATTCCATAATTGCCGCCGAATACCAGAGGCATTCCTAAAAACAAAAAATATTACCTCTTTACTGCCATCATTGCAAATGATCTGGAGACAAGTATCGTTAAGGCTGTCCGTTAAATTCTTCATCCTGCGCACGTCCACCAGATCTTGTCTGGATATATTTTCTTTATCCTCGTCAGATAACGTTAACTGAAACATTTTAGTTTGCTATAGCGACTTATTCAACAAACACAAATGAAAAAGTATTTAAGTTTAATATTTTTTTGGATAATATTTTTTTATTTTTATTACTAAAAGAACTTTGAATAAATATTCTTACTAGATAAGCGCTCTGTGTAGCATATTCCGCGCTGTTGCAGATTGCTGAAGTAACGTAGCGCAGTTCACTGCTACATTCTGATTTTGACATCGTCTTCTCTGAACGAAGTTTTTCTGAAAAAATACATTTTTTAGCTTCATTCTGAACAGTGAGAGACATTGGAAACCTAGGAACCTTGTGTAACGACACTCTGATTTCATTGAAAGACTTCCGTTTCCACTTTCCTACGAATTCTGGAAGCATTGCGTAAACCGCCCAGCTTTGGCTTGTTATCAGAGAGAGGAAATGAAAATATTAAATATTTATTTCTCTAGTGGGAATTGAACCCTCAACCTGTCGAATTTACAGTGGGACGATTATGCCTCTGTGCCACAACAGGCGTCCTGTGATTACTTATACATACCAATAACTTCTTTTTGGTTCTCCAAGGCTTCTACACAATTTGCGTAATTGAGAGCGCAAGAAGGATACTCGTAAGTTAAAAAGTTTCTTTGTAACTGCAGGCTGCGGGCCATCTCGTTACAATCCCGTTGTAAACCAGTTGGGGTGGTTGCTCTAGCCTGTAAAAGACGATTATTTCTAAAACAGCTTCCCGCTTTATTTCGTATAGCAGTGTAGGAGAGAAAACTCGACACTATTGAGACATTCCATTCTTCGTTTTCTGGCTAAATTTGGGACATTATGTATTATTATCAAAGCCGGTAATGAGATTTAAGCGTTAAGACTTGGGAGTTTCAGAAATATTTCTTATTGGTTGCAAAACTCATCGTCGTCGTGGTCGTGGTATGCTTTGCTGCTGCTATAAGTCTAACTAGAATAAGAGACAGATTTTTTTGGAGTACAAATATTTTTAGTACAATCAAATACTTTCCGTTTAAAATAAAAGAAATGTTTAGTTCTTTATCTTCCCTTAGTTAATAACAGACGAATATAAACTAACTCTATGTCATTCGTAATTTACTCACCAGGTTGTTCAATGAGTCGTTCAGCATTCTGCAGGCATCTAACAATTTCCTTCTCGATTCTGCAGAATGCGGTAACTGTAAAATTACATTAAATCTTAAATTATATTCGAAATTTACGTATATTTTAAGTTTAAACCAAATAATGTTA
Source organism: Heliconius numata (assembly GCA_016802625.1). Taxonomy (NCBI): domain Eukaryota; kingdom Metazoa; phylum Arthropoda; class Insecta; order Lepidoptera; family Nymphalidae; genus Heliconius; species Heliconius numata. Next base: position 442,833 of record JAEBDU010000010.1, on the reverse strand, counting down.
ATTTAAAAAAAATATGCAAAGAATGTAACTAAAAATTACAAATGTTCTAATTATATATACATTCTTATCCTGCCATGTCCAAAAAACAACATTTTAGGAGCTATTTTAATTGGTGAACAGTGTCCAAAAGGCGCACATTTAACATCAGTTTTTCAGATATTTAAAAGGAATTATGCTGTTATTTCTAAATTTCTGTAATTCTTAAACATATTAGATAATTGTTACTTACATGACTGACCGATTCAGATGTTTTTAGCAGGTTGTATGTAGCAACACTCATTTCTTGAGCGGCTTCTTCTATCCTCTTGTTTTGAATAGGATCCTAATATGATGAAAAGTATAAGTAATGTTATTAAAATAGACTTCATTTTAGTACAATTACTTACTACGCATACACACTTAACCCGTTAAAGATATTTACAAAACGCTAACGTTTAATAATAGTAACTTTTAGTCTTTGATGTTTTGCAGTTTACCTCATTTTTAAGTCCACGTGCAATAGAAGCTAGGTGTATAGCACTATCCAAGGTTGTATGAAGACTCCTAGCAAGGAATTCTGGTTCGTTGAAACTTAGAGCTATCGACCCACTTGTAGAGCTTAGTTTCTTAATTTGTTGGTTGAATTTTTCTTTTAGTTGTCTGTAAAAATAGGTATCTCATTATTTTTCTTTGTATAGTTCGTTCTTAGAACAATTAAGATACATTCCTAAAGACTCGATTATTTAGCGACATTTAGTATTGAGAGGCGGAGCTCGACGCCGGGCTTTTGTGTTGGTGCCTGAGCGAAGATCGAAACTACCACCATCGCGTTACGCGATGCGCCACGATGGCTAGTTATTGTATACGTAAAAATAAAAATGATAATTGATTAACTATTGACAATCAATTAAACTACTGAGCGATGGCTAAGCCTTATTTAGCCTCTTGATGGTTGGAGAATATAATTTGTCTTAATGTTAAATATGTTATATGTATCTAAACTTACTATGAAATTCACTTACATTATATCTCCTGTTTCTGGTGCCTTGCTTGTAGCAAGCAAACGTTTTATATCATTATTCTTTTTAAGTTCAATATCATTGAGAGCATTGTTTGGCTTATCTTCGCTTTCTGGGATTTCCAAATTATTTCCGTAGCTTTGGAGTTCCTGAAAGTGATCCAGATATTTCAAGAACTGTGTAGTGTAGGCGTGAATAATATAGAGTAGTGTTTCCTTACTTAATTTTACGAATATTAGGGCTAAGGTGAAACGCCCTGTGAGGCTCTATCCAACCAGACCAGAAATACTAAATAAAATATAAATGTTACAATTTCAAGCCGTTAGTCAAGCCGTACATATAATACATATTTCTAAACCCCGTATTCTTTATTATATAGTGAGGTAGGTAGAAAGAACCCAGTGCTAAGTCACTCGTGTGTTTACTGTTTTCCACCAGAATTTAAAATATAGCGTTACAGGTTATGTTATTTTAACTTGATGAGACAACCAAAGCGACAAATAGAAAATATCTTAAACTCAACCGATTGGAAATCAAGCCCACCACCATCAGACCTCACCCACATCTTCTTTTACAATCAGAGGCGTATAAATTGTAAGGCTCATATTGAATACTCATAATAATAACTTTATCTCGTGCTTCTAATATTCGTTACTTTAAATAAAAAAAATACTTATATATACCTCTAAGATCTTTTCTGTAATAATGAATCTGCTTCCACCATTCACATCTTGCCAGGTCACCACACGCCTGTTCTTCTCAGCTATTTGCATTTTAAGTATGTCTGTTAGCTTCTTCAAGTGAGCTTTCAATCTGGAATAATTTACAAATAATATTTTATCTCAATAAGGTTCAAATCCAGCTACGTCCTAATAGAAAAATATTTTTTTTAAATATACAAATAATATTTTTTAATATATTAAAATATTATAAACTAATAACTAAGTGCTAAAATAAATATTTACTTGTAATTCTTATCTTTGTCACTGTGAAGTCCGGCCATAGTAACCGCATATCTTGTGAGTGCATTCGGTAGAACATTTTCATTTCCAGATGCCACTACTGCTGTTAGAGACGACTGAGCTTCTTTAACAGCGGCCAAGTTCTCCTTGGTTCCTTCGAGCTGCTTAAATGTGCGTAAGGTTGGTAAGAAATGGGAATATTTGTTCAATTTTTCAATTTCGCTGCATCCTGTGCTTAGCAGAGTAGGGTTATGTAGTAGAGGTAGGAGCCTAGTATTAAGATACTCCGGGTATCGGAGACAGACACATCACCTATATTTCGAGTCACTACTATGGCGTATGGAGTGGTGGCATATTGTTGCAGGTAATTCTGATCACGAGTATAGTGGGTTATATCGTAATGTAGACTACATTACGTTAGCCTTACTTGATAAATGGACTATCGAATATAAAAAAAACAAATTGAATTGTTTCCCGAGGTTAGGGCCTTTAACTAAACTTATACACATACAGTATTTTCACATATTAATATGAAGAGCACTAACAATAACTTTATTTCTCTTATTTAAATATTAATGTCACGAGCACTTACATTATCATATCCTTCTATTGGTGTTAAGATATCTTCTATCTTCTTGTCTATAAGTTGAATATTTTGTAAACTTTCCTCCAAAGTTGCACTTTCAGTGTTAGAAATACTGCTCTTAACAGCAAAACTACAAAAAATAAAAAAAAAACATAAATGGTACATGTTTAAAAAACATAAATGACGCAGTTATTTTAAACATAGTGTCTGTAAACTACTTAAACATACCTTAATAAATTACAGCTATCCGTAAGCTTCTGTAGTTTGAATTGCAAATTTTTTTTTACAGATTGATCACCAATGCTATTGATAACTGCTGCTATTTTTTTTATTTCATCATCAGTACTCTAAAAAGCAGAAATTTTAATGTCAAAAAATACATGATCGTACAGCGCTAAGCTTAAACTTAAATAAGAAATCAAATCTTTTTTACCTTCACGCTGTATCCCACAAATAGCAGGGTAGGCAGACGGAACTCAACGCGGCGCCCTCGTTACCAGAGCGAGAAAATGAAATAATTAAACTTTTTCATTCCTGGGGTGGGAATCGACCTTGTGTCTCTTTCTAAAGAAAAACTGAGAAAAATTTTTAAACCTTGGCAAATTGTTCTATCTGAAGCGTATCTTCAAACATGTTGCTATTGTCGCCTAAGGTATCGTCGCTTGCGTTAGATATTTGTGATGCATTTTCAGCTATCTTGTTGCATTTCTTTTGAATTTCCTGTGGAGAAATAAAATGTGATTATCCCAATAATGTGAAAGTAAAAGCATAAGAATAAAATCGTTTTATTATTTCTTTGCTAGCTTTCCTACAACACTTTCTACTACACTTACTCTTATCTTAAGAGTGAAGATATTTTATCACTGGACTTGAATGTGATGGTGGAGGTAATAAGTGTCATAAAAATTTAAAACAAACAAAAACATTTGTTTGTGAATATTTCTAACATTAAGATAATCTAATTCTATATATACCTGTAAAGCATTTTTTTCGTTATGTTTAGTTTCTTTAGAAGCGTTAGACAAATCATCCACAGCTGCTGTTACATCGTCCAGGAATTCCTTAAAAAAACCAATATGTCATCGTATGTCACGTGACTAATTACAAAACAATTAATATTTTTATTTCCCTAAGACAGAACACGGCGTTGAACTTTGCTAATTAATTAAAAATATTCTTTGCCTTATTTGGGGGTCAGATAAAGTAAGAAATTTATTGGCATTTACTTAAAACCTAATTTACCATCAAATCTACAATATTGTTCATTTCCCCTTCCTTTTGCCGAGATTGAAGACAGAGTATCTGTAGATTGAGTATTGCATTTTCCAACTGTAACGCTTTCTCCTCCTTATCTTTTGCATCCTGAAATAATACAAAAACTAATATAGTCTAATATAGAAAATATAGTCGGCTTAGAGTGTAAACCTACCTGCTAACAAACTAATAAACAAACCAGGAGAGACAAACACCGTTTTTAAAAAAGGAGGTCAGGAGGTTTTCACAATTTCGAAAATTGATTTAATTCAAATTAAAAATGTGTATTTTTTTATACTTTTGAATCGTTTAAAACTGTACAGGTATATAAGGTAAACGATAAATATGGATTTAGTAGTTTTACAGTCTAAGCTGTCGATATATGATATGATTGTGTGGACTCCTTAATTGTTTATATATCAACAAAGAAATCACACCGTGCAGCACTGTAAATAATTCATTCCGCTCCTGCTAAAACATAGAATTTCGAGAATTTCGCCACTCATTGTCTTTGGGCGGAACGTGAACATCAGAGTATTTTAATAGTACGCTCTTTTTGCTTACGAAGCCTGAAGCTGAAAAAAAATGCATATATTTTCTGCTAAAGTAATTCAAGCCATGATCACATCATAGTAAAAACTTTCTGAGTTTTTTCTTTACCTACTATTTGTACACATTAACTACAAATGTTTATATAACAGAGGATAAAATCAATAAGTCTTAAGAAATTTACTAACAGCTCATAAAAATTGTATGAAATCAGAGTAACAATTTTAGATAAGAAAGAGGTACATACGAAGGGTGTGTCCCGACATTTAGCGTTAGTTATGTCAAGCCTGTTGATAGCGTCTGCTAAGTCGTTCGCGAAACGTGAATATTTTTCACGATCTTTATGGGAGAAACTAGTGCATTCTGCTTTTCTCTGCAAAAATATTATAATATATTATTTAAAAGTATTTTTGACATTTTGGTTTTCATTTTTTACAATTATCTTGAGGCTGAATTAGCCTTTAACAATAGCTCAAAAAATATTTTGCACGTCAGGGAGATATATGTTCAGATAACTAATTTAAGGTTGATTTAAACCAATTTACGTAAATATAAATCTTTTATAAATAAATATTTAACTCTATAGAGTAATAAATATATTTACAATGTATTAGAATTGATAATAACTTACCTTCGCAGATTCCAAAATCTTAGAAGCCAATTGTCTCAGAGGTGTATCTTCAACAAGCAAACGTTCTACAGCCTTATTTTTCTTGACATCAGAGGCAACATTTTTCTGGATATTGTCCAATAAATTATCTATATCTTCCATGTGAGGTTTCTTAAAAAAATAAGAAGTAGTTTTAAGTGTGGTTTAAGTATGTTTTTTTAAAGGCACACAAAATCTAATGACAATTTGGTTTGCACTTCACTTTATTTACTGTGCTAGTTGGTTTAAAACAATTGCAGAATATAGCTTGGACTAATTAGTTTAGTAAAAAATTGGGTATGGTCACTTCTCGTTTCTAAGGTGATCCAAAAATAAGGAACTTAAACTAAGAAATTTATTATTACTAGGAATAAAAAATATTTAATATTTTAATTTCTTCGTTCTGGTAACGAGGTAAGGCGCGGCGGTAAATTACGCGAATCTGCCTCCGAATTCCGCCTCCAAAATTCGAAGGAAAGTGGGAAACGAAGCGTAAAGATATAAAAATGTATTTATTTTTCACTTAGATGTACTCACAGACTTTGGTATTGGTTTCATATTGGAGTCTGCTACTTGTTGTTGTTGTACATCTAGTTGGTCAATAATGTCTGAAAAATTAATAATTGAAAATAATTAATTCACAATAAAGTAAAACTTGAAACTAACGGATAGAGGGACACTTAAAAAGAATAATAGAAAGCAATAATATTTTTTTAAATTTCTTGTCTGTCTGTCTGTATCGGAATTCAATTATGCAATTATTTTCAATTCGATTGCGATATTGGATTATTCGATTCGATTTGGGAATTTTTTGTAATATGCAAACATTACAGTTAATTTACAACCCGACTCCTTCCGGACGACTTCCTTACCCGAATCAATAACATTACATTTAAGGCTGTTACTGAAGCTAAACTGAAACTAAAATAGACAAATCGCCACCGTGTCTCTAAAATGTATGGATCGCATCGCCGCATGATGCGGAAGATGTTAAGCAACGAAAAATAATAGTACCTGAATTATCATGACAGCTTTCTTTCAATCTATCTAATTCAGAGTTCAAAAGATTTAGATCTCGTGTTAATTGTTCTCCAATTTGTCGATGCTGTGGTTGGTGTATCACTGGTGTCCAAATTTTACCAAGATTTTGAGCGAGCTTCGCGAGTCTGTCAGCTGAGTTTGATAGAACTGCTTGGCAGTTGCGATCTTCTATTGAAGAACTTACTACCTATTGGACAGTTTAAAGCAAATAAGAATAACGATTTGTAATAATATAAGGAAAAATATTAAAGAAATAACCAAAAAGCATATTTTTAATAATTTTTGTAAGCAGCAATATTCACTCTAAACGTGTTAGCAAGGATGTCATATGTTTCGTTTTGATGATAAGTTTTATAATGTTACGTTTGTGGTGCTACGTTCATTTTACTCGGAATTTAAGTATGATTTTAATACAACCGTTATTGCTACGCATATATTTTGAATCATAATAAGCATAACATTATATGAAAGTACCTGTGCAGCTGAGAACAAAGCGTATGCAGCATCACCAAGTTGAGCTCCAGAAATACTCATATTCTCTCCTTCGTTGCCTCCAACGCTTTCTGCTAGACGAGACACTCTGGACAGCATGAGGGATGCTCTCTCACAGACAGAACGTGAAATATCCAAAATCTGTATTAAATTTAAAACAATTATTGGTTAAAAATAGAATTTTAGAATTTTGTTTTAAGGCCAATTGTGGCGCTCAGGCACAAGTACCCCACTTGTGCACTCGAGAAAATGAAATATTTAATACTTTAAATTTTTGCTCTGATGTCGAGACATAGCACGGCGTTGAGTTCCGCGTTCGTAGTATCCTATATTATAATGTATATGTAATAAAATAAGCAACAGAACTTACTTTTTTCTCCTTATTAGGATAAGACCGAGGACTGACAATATACCGTAATTTTCCTGCCGATTGTGCATACTTTGTTGCTCCATTATTCAAGTCCTAATAAAAATTTAACTATTAGAAATATTTTAACGCATTTAACTATTAGAAATATTTTAACGCAACGCAAAGATACGGAGGTAATTTTTTTTATCTTCATGTATCACTAAATAGATCTCTCTTTTTTCTACTTTAAGCATCTTTCAGGGATGGGAGGGAGGGAGGTAAACTCAATAGTTTATTTTCAATTTTCTAATAAATTATTGCATAATACCTCTAAGCTGTTGTTCTCCACGCTGGTGCATATCGCTTGACCAGCATCACATATGGTTTTAGCTTCTTCGAACATTATACGTCCGGAATTGTCGTCCATATTGCGTTGCAAAGCAATCGTTTCTATCAAAAAAAATAATATGTTAGTTTATTAACATATTAAGTCTGTGGAAGACTTCCTTTTTACTTGGTGGACGATGACTGGTTTAGAATACATGTTCAAAAAAAGTTTATAATATTTTGTGGATATGATAGGCTTTAACTATTTTTTTAGTTTTTCATTATAAACCTTAAAATGATGTTACCTTGTACAATTTCTGGAGTTAACTTTTTGATGACGTCAACAGTTAGTTCGGCGCTCTCATAATCAGGATTTTCACGATCTATAAAAATATGGATAAGTAATAGTCTTAACACTGTTTGCTGGCTACACTCACTTAAATAAGTAGAATGTAGGATCTATTTAAGGACTTACCTAACATAGCCTGTAACAGAAGGACGATGGCTTCATTTAATTTCGCTAGTTTTTGCGACAGATCTATTCTTCTGGCCACTACGGGTTTTTCATTTGCCAATGGAGTCTGGAAGTAAGTATTTTAACAATCATTAAGTAGTATATTTTGCATCTTATAATAATACAAATTTAATTAACAAGGAACATGTCCATTAAGAATTGTACAAGCCCGTCTTTTCAAGGAATAAACAAGGTTCTAATAAGAAGCGTAATAATTAAAATGTAGCTCCAAGTTATCGTCCAAGTCATAGTCAATTAAGCCATAAGCGTATGTTGTAACAACATAACAAAATATTTTGTTGGCCTTTTTCGAGGCCGAGGCAAAGCGCGGCGTAGTTCCGTTATTTAACACGCAATGCCTGCAGAATTGGGACAAGTGGGGAGCGGAGTATATTAACACTAGGTTCCCTCTGGTTACCCGCGGTAACGGTATTCGGTATACAGTGTAAACTGAACTTATTTTGTTGTTAGCCTCTCTGTAGTATATACGTATATATTTTTATAAATATTTTCCTTCGCTTAGAATTGGCTTAAGTGTCAGCGGTTCTATCACAAATATTAACAGAGAACAAACCTGATTCCTTGATTCCAAAGCTCGTTGCGCTATGCTGTCCTCTGAGAACAGCTTTTCTACTTCTCTTATCTTCTGTTTTGCTTCAGAAATGTTTTTAAGCATGGAATCAGGTTTTGAATCTTTGGCATCTTCTGAAATAGTATTCAATATAACAAAGTGCTAAACTCAGCTTAATTACGCTGGTAATAATATATCATAGTAAACATATGCCTATCTACCAATATATTTTATTACTTCAATTTAAAAGTAAGCTTGAGTCATTAAAAATATATAAGTGAACACAATTTAAGGAATATTTATAGAAAAATAACAAAAGGAATTACATAAGAAAAGAAAAGAATTACAATATACAATATTACTATACCCAAATCTTGACAAGCTTTCCTAATTTTATCCAGCGTCGAATTAACAATCTTGGCATTTTCTTCGAGCTGATCTCCAGTGGTGAGGAGTTCTGATGCCTGAACTATAGGTTTCCACGTCTTCTTCAAATCTTCAATATGGTTAGCAAGTCGGTCTACAGATCCTAATAAACTTTCTTGGCAGTGGACGTCGCTAATACATGGGGATGTTATCTAAGAGATGGATATTATGAACATTATGAACATTATAATTTGTCTTTTTTATTTTACAATATTCTTCATAAATCTGTGAGATAATTATAAAGTAAAGTATAAACATAAAATACAAAAAACGCTTACATATACATATAAATTCAAATTTGCCATGAACAATGCAAAAACAGTAAACATCTCAAAAATACCTAATAGAAGTGAGTAAGAGTATAACGTAAAACGAGTGCAATATTTTTTTTAAAATATAAATCGAATTACATTTTCGTATTCACTTACATCAGCAGTTTTTAAGAGTACTTGAGCTGAGCCAACCACTTTTACTCCCGCTTGGTCTAATTTGTCACCATCTTCTCCACCAACCTTTTCTGTTAAGTTGTATACATTGGACAAAAGCAAAGATGTTTGCTCCACGGCGCATCTCGATAAATCTTGTATCTAAGAATGGAAGAAAAGGTACATTTTAACAACTTTTTATTAGCGCGGTATGTATGTTTCTATGTAACAGAAACTTTGAACATGATTTTGACCGATTTGGATAAATCAGATTAATTTGAAACTTTGCATACTTAATGCAAATGGACGCCAACAATAGAATAACATGAAATGTTGGTTTCTACTATGGCCTTTACAATTAGCGATGTTTTTCTTTAGGCTCTTGCTTCGTTTTCGTATGAAAAGCCGGTCTTCAGGTTCCTTCTCCGAAAATTTAATTTAATTTAATGTCAGCAGGAGAATTTTAATGCTAATGTCATAAAGATAAAGAGAGTTCATTTGGTCCTCGTACCTCGAAAACTTTGAATATATCACAGGTCTTAGGTATTTTTATTTGATCAAGGACCATGCAAGAGGGCAAGAATTATGTTTTAAGCAATAGGTAGTACAAATATAAACCAAGACTAAAAGAAATTAAAAGAATAATAGTTATATTGTGAGTAAGATATTATAGTATACCTGATTTTCTTTCTTCGTATTTCTATGTGGATTAAAAACATAAGTAAGTCGCCCTGCAGAGTTTGTAAATTTGGTTGCAGATTCATTAAGAGCCTGTAAAATTACGATAACGTTTATTATAAGTTAATAAATTACCGAAAGAAAAAACTTAAAAATAATTTGGGGTATGCCGCAAAATAATGTTGAATAAGTGTCCTGTCACCTGAGGGTCTTCTACGTTGTTACAAATTTCATTAGTTGTAACAACCATCGCCTTTAGATTATCCAATATGGTATTCCAAGATTTCTCTTCTACAGCACCATGTAAGTCCTTAGTAACTAAAAATATTCATGTTATTATATTAATTTACTAAAAACTGTTATATATTAATATACTAAAAACATTCAAATTATTATTATATTAAGGGAAATTATATACTCCTTATCCCGGTACTTTAGGGAAGGTAGGGAGAATTATCCAGGGTCCATTTCATTCCCCGCTTTCCAGCCTATTTCTTGACATTGTGTATACATAATGTATAGAGATTGCATTCGTATACTTGTAAATACTTATATATATTCTAAGATTTCTTATGAAGTGTTTTGAATTTGTATAGGAGTCTAGTTTGAGACGTAGCAAAGAATATATAGATAAAATTTAGTTATAAATAATTCTTTTATTCTGAGCCTTATACGCCAGAGAGGTGAATAAAAATACTTCATTCCCCCCTCAATGGGATATTAAATATACAATCATCGGTTGTGAAAGGAAAATAAATAAAGAAGTAAAAAGTTTTACCTTTAGTGATGTGTGGTGTAAGAGTCGATATATTATCAATTGCTTTAGCAGCTGCATCATAATTTGGTCTTTCAACATCTGCACAAAAAAGATAAATATTCTTTCTTTTTCATCGTAGTAAATTTTGATACAAATGGCTAAATATATTTCTATACTATAAATCGATATACTTGTTATGGCAGAGTCTGATACCTACCTGATAGAGCCTGCAGTAGATCAGCAATAGCAGCATTTAATTGAGCCAATTTTTTGGATAGTGACGATTTCGTTGTAGGAACGTTGTTTTTGTCTATTTGTCTTGAGGTCTGTAAAGAAGTTATGATTTTGTGATACATTCTTATTGGCTAAAAGAAATAACTTCAATCAATATTAACCATATTTAAAACATACAATATTTTAATAACTATAAGACGATTTTTATTTACCGGTGAAGAATTTAAATTTTTCAGTGTCTCATGTGCATCCTTGATAGCGCTCTTAGCGTTGGAAAGCGCTGAAACAAATTGAAGCCGTTGTCGTTCTTGGTAGTCTGCCTCCAAATCTAAAGGAAAAATAGTGATATTTTATTTTTGCATATAGTATTGTTTTTAGTAAATATTTTTATTTATCTAAAGATTACTTTTTTTTAAACAGCTAACGCAACCTTAATAGTATCTTAATAATTCACTACAATGCAACATTATAATATTTGTGACGTAAAATATTATTTGTTCGTACCTTTTTCTTTACATGCTTGTTTCAGCTTATCTAAAGTAGATTCAACTTGCTTCAAATTATCATCAAGCTGTCTTCCAGTATGACGAAGCTCAGGAGTATCAGTGATAGAACTCCACGTTGTTTGCAAACCTTGAGCTTTGTCTGAAAGGCCGTCAATAGCTGAGAGCATTGCTTGTTGACATTGCGAATTTTGTATAGTTGATGCTGTCACCTGTAAACAAAACATTTTTAATATTTCGGCCCATAATTTTATTTAAATAGTATAGTATTATAATCTTTATTACTTTGTTTTTTTTATTGCTAAAAAAATGAGAAAAAATATATATTCTTAAATAGATTTTAAATCTATGTTTAAATTATATTTGTATATTGATATAGTTTGAGTCATATTTCTATTTAATATTTTGTTTATATTGAATTATAAAGAAAGACATACTTCAGCGGTTTTTAGCAGAGCTTGAGCAGAATCAACGACGCTGACTCCAGCAGTATCCAACTTCTCTCCGTTTTCCCCTCCAACTCTCTCTGTCAGTCCATACACATTCGATAAAAGAACCGATGCCTCTTCTACAGCGTTCTTAGCCAAATCTATTATCTGATAAAATAAATAATATTATTAAAAACATTCTAGGTTTGTCTATTGGATACCTAAATATACTTTACATTTCACCTTCACCTGTGAATGGGGGATGCTGTATAGCGTTCCCCACTTTCCGCTTCATTTTCAAAGAGCAAGACGACTCGCTGTCTTGTTATCAGGATGAGGAGATGAAAATATTTCCTTCCATTAATGGAAATCAAACTCAGTGGCCTCAAAATCGCTCACATGATCTCTCCAAATAATTGAAGGTTTTATGTACCTACCTCAAATGTACAACTCTCTCTTTGAGTTGTGCGTTAAATTAATAAATACTTATATTTGAATAATACCTGATTTTCTTTTTTTATATTCTTTCGTGGATTTAAAATGAACGTCAGTTTTCCTGTGGTGTCCGCAAATTCGCTTGCAGAATTTAATAATTCCTGAAACGAACCATTTTGAAAAACATACTTAATAGATTATGTACACGCATAATTATGTGCTTCTCAGCCAAGGGTATTCAGGCAACATTACAGTAAAAGTAATTAGATATTTCTAACTTCAAAATATTTATATTTGATGTTTTGACATGGACGATTTCCGAATAGATTATGTAGTTGATACGTAAATTAGGGTTGATGTATGTAGCAAAAAAGTTAAAGCAAATTTGACAACTATTTGTGGACTATTACTAGTTTCTTTTAATTTTCCACAAATAATTGCCAAATTTTAAAAAATATCATTTATTTCTACTTGAATGAAAAAATCTGATACCTGAGGATTCTCCTTATTAGCACAAATTTCACCAGTGTTGTCAAGAAGTGATTTGAGGTTATCTAAAATATTATCCCATGTTTTATCCTCCACACTACCTTGAAGTCCTCTTGCATCTATAAAAAATATTTATAATATTATTAAAAATAATCTTTCGTAATCCCACATTGTGTACAAGTGACAATGTACTTAAATAATTTATTTTGTATCAAAAGTACGAGGTCAAATAAGTGTGCACATTTTTCTTACCTTTTACAATAACTGGAATTGTACTATTAATATTTTGTACTGATTCCGCAGCTGTGTCAAAATCTGGTTTCTCACGATCTTGAATAAGAAAAATGTATTATTTTACAAAAAATAAAATACAAACAAAAAAATGGAATCACGAAATATTCAAATCAAAGTACATGATTTATGAAGTAAAATATTCTATTTTAATTCTCTTTTGCGCTTTCTCTGACTGATAAAATGGGTGTGTATGCAAAGTGAAGAATAGAGTAATCTATCGCGCAGTTACTTTTTTTTATTTTTATTAAAATTTGAATGCTGCGTAAAATGTTTGGGTCGCGAAAATTTGTCAAAAATTCTCAGAGATGCTAATAACAAAAATAAATTGTTACAATCAATACAAAGTATTTCGACATAGCTCAAAAACTTTATTCATCTTTATTTCAAAATATTATATTATTCTTAGTGTTTGAATAACACTTTAAAAATGTTATAGTTTTACCTGATAATGCCTGCACTAAATTGGCTACAGCAGCGTTTAATTCTGCCAATCGTTGTAATAGTAAGTTCTTCGTGGCGGGAACGTTGACTTTGTTTTGGGGCTGAAAATTATTGAGACATTAAACAATTTCTTACTTCACAAACGTTTTAATATTTTATAGCATATATTATATGAGTTCATCTTATTTTATTTACACATGTATCTCCACAAGCTGGCGATAACAAGCTTGTGGAGATACACGTGGTGTCGAATCCCACTCGATGAAATGAAATATTTTTTATTTTTATTTCTTTGATCGGGTAACAAGGCAATGCCTCGAAAATTCGGCAGATAGTTCAGGGAATAGAAGGATCTTGACACTAGGTTCCCTCTGCAAACATTGCTATGTGCGGGATACAGCGTTAAACAGAACAAATGTATAGTTAAATTTTTGTTTTTTTCATATTAAAATTTTTATATTTGTCATTTACGCTAAAATAAAAATAATGGCTCAACATTTTACTAGCAACCTAATACTTTTCTCTAGAAATCTGTTCATAGTTTCGACTGATGTTATGATAATATTATGATACCAGTGGACCCGTGCGGGGCTACGCCCGCTTGAAATGAAAATATTAATAAAGAAATTGAAAACTAAAGATTCAGTTAATTCAGTAAAACAGTTGTATAAAATAACTGTTACGGCAATTAGCAAATTTGGCGAACTAAATACTTTAAATTAACATAACTTTTTTATTTATTAACCGATTGTAATAAAATAAGCCCCATATGTTTTCGGAAGCTTGTCAAAATCTAATAGTGAAAACCGAACCTAAATCGGTTGATCCGATGCTGAGATTAGCGATTACAAACGCACAGACAAACAGACAAAAATCATTGGTTCTATTACGTTAATAAAGGTTCCCAATAACATTTTTTTTAAATATACAGTACAAATACCGACCCTCTTACGATTTTATTATAAGTATAGATATGAAGTAGTTGATTATTTTAACAGTTACCTTGTCGTTGGGTGTGCTGTAATTAACATTTTTCAACTCTTTATGTGCCTGATCTATTGCTGTTGGTAGCAATGATATTTTTTTAAGGAAGAATTCTTTTTTTAATTCTTGTTCCTTTCTCAGCCTCTCTTCTTCTTTCTCTTTCTCTCCCTTTTCTTTTTGCCTCTTTTCTTCTTCTTCTCTTTGCCGTTGTAGTTGTTTTTCTTTATCGAGATCTTTCAATAGTTTAAAATAAATAAATATTTAAAAGTAACCTTTTGTTAAATAATTTAAAATTTCATTTCCTTTATGAAAATGAGTAAATTTGTTAAACAAGTGATATGGGAAAAGAAGGATACAATCTGAATATTCATAACAAAATGAGCAATATAAAAAAATACATACCATTTGCTTGACATGCTTCCTTTAACTTATTTAAAGTCGACTGAACCTCGGCTACATCTTTATTAAGAATTGCTCCGGTTTTTCCGTTTTTAGGATCTTGGGTGATAGGAGTCCAGCTACTTTGCAATTTCTTCATCTGGTCAGAAAGGCAATCTATTGCTGAGATCAATGCTTCTTGGCAATTTTTGTCTTCCATATTAGGCGCAGTGATCTGAAGAATAAACATGTTTTTATTGTTTTTAATCCTCACATAGCAGGGTAGGCAAAGGGGACCTGGAAGCCTGTGTTCCTTATTTTTCGCCGAATTCTCGATTTATTGAGTGTTGAATGGCGGAATTTAGCTCCTTACTTACAAAGCGAGAGGATATAACAAATAAATAGCCGTGAAGCTGTATCCCGTGCACACCATTAGTAGGCAGAGGAAACCTAGTGTTAAGATACTCCGTTTTCCACTTTCCGCCGAATTCTGGAGGCGTTAAGTGCTAAGTGGCGGAACTCAATGCCGCGCTTTAACATCGACACCAGAGCCAGAAATGAAAATATAAATTTAAATAACAAGTCGTGTTTACAGTAGCACCCTTATGCCCCTGCACCATGACTGGTCTCTATAAACATTTGATATTATGATTAATAATATCAACAAGTCCTTGATCCTTGAGATGAGCAAAAGCATTGTATCCATTTTAAAAATATATTGGGTGGCCGAACCAAAAATATTTTCCCATGAATATTTATCTCACAAGTGACGCAATTAAATTCCAAATTAGTATAATAATTTCTAAGATAAATTTAAATTGAGTTCATGAAGTAATAAAGATTAAGCACACCTCTGCAGTTTTTAAAAGTATCTGAGCATAATCTACTACTTTTACACCAGCTGTATCTAATTTTTGTCCTTCTTCTCCGCCAACATCTTCTGTCAGTTGGTATACATTGGATAGCAAGCCTGATGTTTGTTCTACAGCTCTCTTTGACAAATTCAAAATCTGCAATAAAATAAGTATCGTTATGATAACAAAAAAATATAAGACAAATAAGATTCTTACTTCTCTAAACGGCGATCCATGTTATTATATTATTTTTTACTAATAAGTTTTTACTAATAAGGTATTAACCTATATTTATTTTTTACTAATATACTAATGTATATTCATATATTATTTTTTGTTTCATCCTTTAGTTATATGTTCTGTCATAATAGGAACTAGGGTAGAAAAGGGTTTTGTCTTTGTCCAGAGCAGGAAAGTAGAAATAATTCATTCTCAAAATTAAAAATATTAGGCACCCTTGGGAGTATTTAAAAATTTATATATTCTATTTTAATTTATTCTTTACCTCATTCTCCTTGTCTGCTTTCTTTCGTGGGTTAAATATATACGTTAGATGACCTGCAGATTTGGCAACCTTCATTGAAGAATCAGTTAGTTCCTGAATAAAATATTAAAAAAACCGGTTAAGTACGAGGCGGACTCGCCCACTGGGTTTTCATACCAATTTTAGGGTTGTGTTACTGTAGGTCAAAGGGAAGTACAACTCAAAAGTTGACAAACTTAAGTTTGCGGGCTTGGCATTCATTTTGTTTAAAATGAGCTATAAATATGTTAGTTTGTAAGAATTTTTTTCTATGAAATATCTATAAATTTTTACTTGTCGGACTTTATAATTTGTTTGCATTTTAAGTTCTCACTTTCTCATTTTTTTTGTCACTTTTTTGCGCCATATTGTGGGACCATAGACCTAAACAGGTATTTGATATTAATTTCAGCTTGATACCTGCACGCGATCTCAAGATAAATGATCTTGTCAGATGGACAAACGGCAACAAAGTGGTCCTAGGGCGGAGAGATTCCGTTTCAATCTTTTAACCTTTTGAGGTTAATATTCTTCTACTTATGAAATTGCGCATATAATTTTGTATTCATGGGATCTTATTAAAAAATCATAGGCTTTTTACAAATAATGTTAAGGTATATTGGGCATATTTTTTATTCAACCTACATTATTACTTACCTGAGGGTTCTCGGCGTTGTCACACATACCACTCGTTGCATCAACTATAGACTTCAAATGTTTCCTAATATCCTCCCATGAATTATCGTCAACAGAACCCTGAAGAGTTTTGGCATCTAGAAAGTACAATAATAATCAATTAGCTTTACACTTTATCTAGAATATATAAGGTTATCTCTGCCATTGCATATTGAATAATGGATTTTAAAGCTGTATGCTGTGGTACCATGGTAAAGATATAAAAATAATTCATACCTACAAGTTTATTTCAATAACAAATTTATGTCATACTTTAAATGAAATTTTAAAACAAATTATAAATAATATATCGATTTATAAACCAGAACAAATAGAAAAGTTTATTTTTTTAAAATTTTACCTCTTATAATATCCGGAGTTAAATTGGAAATGGTATTCAAAGCTGCAGCAGCTGCTTCCAAATCAGGCCTTTCGTTATCTGCACAACCAAACATTATCCATGTTGTTTATTATTATTTCTATAAGGTTTTATAGTAATTGATTTCTGTTTTTAGTAATATTTTTGGTATGTGATGAATGATAATGGGCTTAAGAATCGGATAAAAATAGCTTTAAATAAGAATGGGAGAAAATAAAACTTTCATTAATGAATACCACTGAGATCTTTATGAAAAATAAGAAAAGTAATAATAATAGAAATATAAGGAAACAATTTTCAATGGTACAAAGACAAATTGAATTATACCTGATGTTGCTTGTAGAAGTTTAGCTATGGCAGCGTTCAATCGGGCCAATTTCTCTGATAATGAATTTCGCGTCGCCGGTACATTAACATTGTTCATTTTTGTCTAAAATCAAAATACATATTTTTAATTTTTATTTTGTACATGCAATACTTATATTATGTATGTACTTAAATGTTCGTTTTTTAAAAAAAAATAAAGGCAAGTTGACGGAAGATAACTGTTTTAAATTATGATATTATTCATAGTTGGACATTAAATATACTAATTATACAAAGGGAACTACTAATACTCTACTTATTCAAGACAAGTTATTACCATCTGTAATGGTAGATTATTAGCATCTTGTAGTTCTTTATCTGCCTGCGCCATAGTATTTTTAGCTTTTGATAACGTAGCGATGAATTTCAATCGTTGTCTTTCTTGTTCTTCATTGTTTTCACTTTCGCTACCTGTAAAATTAAGAAAATGTACAAATAAACATATATGCCTCTAAATATAGAATTAATAACTTGCTTTACATTTTTTTTGGGTTGGGTTTCAGATCTAATTCAAGTAAATTATCAGATCTAAGTGTTCTTCGTAACCAAAGAGAAAATGTTGTGTTGGATAATGTACAAGCGATAGACAATAGTGGACTGATATCAAATGGTGGTATACAAAGATGAATTAAATTTATCACAACACTTTTTTTGTTTTTTATACATTTTTATTTATAAATTTTTAAGAGAGCCCAAGTTATGTTTATCAAGCATCAAAAAAAGTTAAATAAAGTGTCTAAGAAAACATTAAATATGAAGTACCATTGTCTTTCTGCATTACATTTTGAAGTTTGTCAATAATAGATTGGATATCTGATATGTCTCGGATAATTCCATCTCTTGATTGAGGAGATAAGAGTTTTAAAGAATCTTTTAATTTACGAGCGTCATTAGATAAACGATCTATTGCACTTAGTAAAACCGCTTGGCATCTAGATTCTTCAATACTTGGTGAGGTGACCTGCAAGCAAATTATTAAAAACATTTGAAAGCTAACATAAAAAAAGAAAAATAACATTTGTACACTTTCTCGTCTTCACGCATCTTTTTTATTTTATACGGATTGAACAGATAGAGCCTTATATCAAAATCTCCGTATTCCTCTCATTTCTAAGGCGTCGATGTTTACCAGATTAAATAAAGTAATTGAAATATCAACATTTCAACTAAGTTGGGTGGGTTTGCTATCCTACAAAAATCTATATAGATAGTACTATAATAAAATAAAAATATTATTTTCCCCAAAGGACCATGTGCTAAATTATTACCTCAGCAGTCTTCAAAACATTTTCCGCTGCATTTACTATATTTTTTCCGGTAGTTCGTAGAAGCTCGCGCTCTGATGGATCAATGTTTTGCACAAGTGGTTCCAATTTTGATAGCAATTCTGAAGATTTTTCAAGTGCTGATTTTGAGAAGCCTAAAACCTGAATAAAAAGTATAACTTTCTGTTTACTACGGACATTCGCATTCTTTATTTTATTTATTAATACATTTAGCAGGTAAATACATTTTATTATATTTAGGTAAGGGCATTTTTTTAGTTACAATTACAATGTACACATTTAATTGTTATGTAGATGACAATTTCGATTGTGTTTGTTCGATTGTGAGAACTATCTGTTGTTGTGTATTTTTTTATCAGTTACATATTTATATGTACATACCTCGTCTGCCTTCTTCGATTTGCCACGAGGACTGATTACAAAAGTTAATTTGCCAGATGTTTTCGCCATTTTCGATGCAGCTTTGCTTAGCTCCTAAAAATATGAATATCAAGTTTGACACTACAAAACGAGAAAGCTTTTTATTAAAGCTGCTTTCAATATTAAAGCTTTGGTTTTTAGCTTCCTTACTCAGGATTCAAAAATATTTGAAAAAAGAAATGTATTCAAAAAAACGCACGCAGACGCAAAAGTACCTCAATGTCACCGCTTTCAGTATTTGCGGAAATATCTTGAATTGCATCAAATATTTCTTTAAGACTTTCCTTTATGTTACTCCATGAATCATCATCAACATTTCCTTGTAGTTCTTTCGCATCTAAAAATAGTAATATATCAAAGTTATTGTTTCGCATAGTTTGTAGGAAACTATAATTATTTTACCAATATAATATACGCTACCGTGGACGAGATTCGGTGCCAATTTGCATATCGTGTCAATAGCACCACCAGCCACATCAGCGTCGACATTCTCAGGATCTAGAATTTATATTAAACAAATGTTAAGCACAAAAAAGTAATTATTTAATGGCAATAAATTTTTATTGTAACTAAAATGCAAGTTTGTCCCTAACTTGATAATTGTAAGTGTTAATTATACTAGGATCAATTCAATTAATTATTGATCAATTCAATTAATTATTAAATTAAAAAAAACGTTAAAAACAACATTAAAATTATATTACCTGTAGTTGCCTGTAGTAAAGACGCAATAGCAGCGTTCAATTGACCCAACTTTTGTAATAGTAAGCGTTGCGCTTCTGGATTTTTAAGTTTATCTGTTTCCGAATCCTAAAGAAACAATCGATTAATTGAATCAGATCAATTATTTACTTCACTATTTATGAATAAATAATCATCAGCATAATAAATAATGATATTTGTTATCTATTACCTAAGACAGTGTTTGATTCTAAGGCGCATACCGAGGGAGAAGGAAAAATTTTCAAGAATATTATCTTATACTTACCGGTGAGTTAATTAATTCATGTAACTGATCGTGTGCAAGTTTCAAAGAATCCTTCGCTTCTGTAGAGCCGATCATAAATCGAAGACGTTGTTGTTGTGCCTCGTCGTCTTCCTTGATTTGATTATCACCTAAAGCAATGGGTTATTATATGTATGTATGATGTACATATTTATACGTAGAGAAAGGATTCATTTATGAATATCATCCTATTTTTAATTAGCTTTTATTCATCTATTTATTGAAGTTTACTTCTGAGCGTTAAATTTCATGTAACTTAACAACAACAAGGAAACTTAACCCCTATTAAAATAGTTTTTGTGATACCTTTGTGTCGAAAAGAAAATAACTTCGACGTTGTACTTACCATTCATATTAGCATAAGTACTCTTCAGTTTATCCAAAACTTTTGCCAAATCAAATGCTTTGTCAGCTATTTGCTTAGCGAATCCGTGTCGACCAGGCTTCTCTACCAGTGGTTTACAAGTCAAAGCTAAATTCTGGATGGATGATGATAGGTCTTCTGCTGCTGCTGTTAACGCACTTTGGCAATGAGGTTCTTGTATAGATGGTGCTGTGAGCTATTAAAAATATAAAATGTCTCACACAAATATGACATGATAAAGTTCTAGCCTAATTTATAATTTAAATACGTACACTCATACTATATCCTATGTATAGAAATGTATACATTGTTATTATTTAATATTTATACTTATTTAAAATATTTGCGCCGGTTTATCTACTGGATAACTTTACTTAAATTAATAACTCAATTACATCTCTATTTTTCTGGTTTAAATGGTTATGAAACAAGTAAAAGTTGTAATTTAAGTAGTATTCTAAACAAATATGTGTAACATGGGTTGTAATTGGTACGGAATTATATTATACCTATTAATAATTTATTTCTAGTGTCATGCTCGTTAGTAGTTAGAACTGGTGTATGCAAAGATAATATACATACTTTAGCACAAGTTACGAATCCTTGTAAGGAATCAGCGCACTTGTCTCTAGCTTTACCCATGTCGATGGTGTCGGGACTGTGATGATCGTAGTTCGCCAGCTCATTTGATTGTGCCAACAAAGATGAAACTAGTTTTTCAACTTCATCAGCCATTTTCATAATC
This sequence comes from Heliconius numata, assembly GCA_016802625.1. Taxonomy (NCBI): domain Eukaryota; kingdom Metazoa; phylum Arthropoda; class Insecta; order Lepidoptera; family Nymphalidae; genus Heliconius; species Heliconius numata. Next base: position 421,451 of record JAEBDU010000010.1, on the reverse strand, counting down.
TAAAATAAAGTTAAAAATAATAGTTTTAAAATATATCAAAACAATTAATGGGTGAATAAAAAACTAACACGTTATTAGGATAATTACTAACATTATTTAGATTATTGAAACAACAATTTTCCTCGCCTCGAATTCTTTGAAATTGAACGATTTTTCGAATAAAATTTTTATTAGAAAAAAAACCTTTTATACGAAAAACTATATGATACATACGTCATTTTCTTTATCTTGCGTGTTAATGTTATCTTTATCACCACGACGAGGACGATTAAACGTGAAAATCAGCTTTTTAGACGCCTCCGCATAATCATTTCCCACATCTCGCATTTTCTGTGAAATCAAAATCTAAATTAATCATGATTAATTATTATAACGTATTATATAACATATTAACGTATTATATTTATACATTAGCCCGGTTACCACCGGGAACGGGGCGGGCCCTGTAAAGTCTACGCTGATCTCATAAGTGTAAGCTGCACACTTGTATTTTTACCAATAAATAGTTAGGCGGAAAGGATCAAGGAAGCAGAAACAGTTGCTTGCTCAGTTCTAGCGAATCCCATAGCAGGGTAGGCAGAGGGAACCTGAGAACCTATTGGCAAGAGACGGCGCTCCCGTTTAGATAAATCCGTTCTCCTCTTTTCTCCGCATTATGAAAGCATTATAGCGTGTGGACTAAATTTATTTATAATGACATACTTACACTTATATCGTCAGATCCAGTCATCATACACATTGATCTAGTACCGTTTAGTATTTGGATAATTTGACTCCGAAGTTTTCTATTTGCATCTTCATTTCCAAGGGTTGTTAATGGTTTAGCATCTGAAACGCAAGAACGATTTGAATCTGATTTGAATCTTTTATTAAAGACAATTTAAATTTATTTTATTTTGTATTCACTAATACCTTTAATGAAATCTGGCATTATTTCGTTAATCGTTTTCATTGAGTTTACAGCCATTTCATAGTCAATGTTTCTGGGATCTGAAAATATTTAAATAAAGAAATATATTTATATAAAATAAAGTCAATTTTAATAGTTAATGTTATACTTTTTTGTGTATGGTAGTTAGGTTTTAGCTTACAATGAGCGGATAATAAAGAACAGCTTAAAAAAATATCATCTAAAATAAGTCAATATTTCATTCACAACATCCAAACTTAAAAGAAAATAAATCACTGCAGGATTTATTTTACTACTTAGTAATATTATCGTAGTTTACCAGCATGAGCATTCATGAGTAAGGCAATTGCTGCGTTCAATTTCCCCATACGAGCTGCTGTCTTTCGTTCCAGGTCTTGTATTTCTTCAATGCTGAGTTGTGGACCTTTGTACTCCTGAAAGATATAGAAGAAATATTATGAGCCTAAAAGAATTTCAATATTGTCTATTATGCTGTGAGTTATAAAAGAGCAAGAGTTTTCGTTCTGTTGCGCGGTATTTGACTTCTTCAAATAGACAGACACTCGCTACTTTCCTACAAAACCTCTCGACATAGACGTATGACGTTACTCAATATTTTACATTAGGCCATTGTTATTGCTTGTCGATTAATTTGAAGAGAACAATTTTGTATACAGCCCGCAATTCTTAATTGCACTATGATGGCAACATAATGCATTATACATATATATTGATATATTATATCAATATTACACATTTTATAAAATGATGGTGTTAAGTACCGCAACTACAAGACGCCGTACCTCTAAATAAAAGGACAAAAAGTCTTTACAAAGATGAAAGATTCTCTCCATCTTTGCCTGGCAAGTACGGAAGATAAGGTGAAATTATAAACGTATACAACCTCTTCCATTTCAGCTTGAGCGTGTTCCACAGCTTGACACGCGCTGTCAGTCGCAGTGAGGAAGGAGGCTCGCCTGAGAGATGCTTCCGTCTTTTCATCCAAAATGAAACTTTTCCGGGATCTCTTTAGGAGTATATAAACTAACTTTAGACAATGCTCTTTAAGTAACATTTGTGTAATTATTAATTTCCCTCTGATTAGTCTTGCTTTGGAATTATAATTTGTATGCGTTATTATTAATATTAGTCAGAATAATATATTACAGAAGCCAATCGTGACGCAGAAGAACAAGTGTGCGACTGTGAACGCGACAGGCTGTGAATTCGACTCCCACTCGATGAAAATATTAAATATTTAATTTCCTCGCTTTGGTAACGAGACAAAGGACGGGGTTAAGTTCCGCCACTCAATGGTGTCTTAACGAGGACAAGGTAATTAAAAAAATAATAAAAAATATATTAAACAATTTAATGACTTACTGAAAGAATCTTGCTACATCTCTTTATTTTGGGATCGAGAGCGAAGCACATCTGCGCGGACAGTTCTGCGATCTTCCTGGCTGCATCTTGAGCCGTCATCAAATTGTCCGGGTCGTGCTAAGTGAACAATATACATATTATATGAAATCTATACCTTTATTAAATTTATCAGCTCAGCGGGATTTAAACTCGCATTGAATGAATGAATCAATGCTAACATAAATAATTGGATATCGACGTAGCTTGAGAAACATATGGCAAGATATGTAGTTTCAAAGCGTGCTACGTACAAATTTTTATACGTTTTCTAACATACTCGTAAGTATTAATATGTACAGCTATCAAGTGTGGAATAAAATTTATAAATGTAAAAAACAGGTACACATTAGGTTCTCAGGCTCCTTCTGCTTACCCTGCTTTGTGCAGGATATAGCTCGAAGCTAATTAAATGTATAACATGAAAATAAATAAGGAATAAGCATGATATAAGTCCATATGATGATTAAAACTAATTTTACCAAATCACTCTTCTTTGTGGTATCAGCTAAAGTGTTCATATAAGCGCAGAGGTCGTCCAGCTCATCGAGAAGTTTCTTTGATTCATCTTTATTTAGACCTGCAGCTGCTTCATTTGTACCTGCGTGTACAAAATATTAAATAACACTTATATCAAGTTATGGTCATGTTTATTAGATACTACACCGATGGACTTGAAAATAATCTTGTTTTTAATTATGAAATTATTTTCTAGCAGTATACATAGTTGTTGTGACATATAATATACTCGTATATATATATTTTTAAAAAGCTATTAAAAATCTTTTAAATATTTTATAGTTTTTTAAAAACATACTTATTAGAAAACAATATTTATTGAAAACTTATAAAAATATTAATATATTTTGGAGAGGTCTTGAACCCGCGTCTCTTGGAAACGATTCATAATTCAAGTCCCACTACGTGAAAATTTTATACTGTTTTCTTAAATTAATTATCTATGCTTAGTGTGGAATAGAATTTAAAAAAAAATTACCTTTCATAATGTTGGGAAGAGCATCTTCAAATTCAGCCACAATGTGTCTAATTTGTAGAAGGTTTTCATTAGTAGGATCTAGAAATAAAATAACTTGTTTTAAAATACAATAAAATTAGCTTTTCCCGCATATCAGTGCAGGCAGAGGGAACGTAATATATATATAGATTGCTCGCAAATGACTCTGTGGGCTCCATTGTGGGGTAATGGAAGCAGGAATAACGAAACAGATTCGTGACACTCGTCCTTTCTTTTCCCCAAAACATCAGAAGACTAAATCATTCCACGATCGTCAACTTGTTCCTTTTTTAAAATCGAACTTCACCCTCACGCGTCACGACTCTACTCAAGGCATAAGCCTCCACGTTATTGGCCAAATTACTTCATTGGTCTAATAATAGTCAAAGGACAATCTCTTAAAGTTACGTCAGCCAATCGTAATTCTACAATAACCAACAGGAAGTGTCTTTTCGATCATTTCCTCTGAAGCTGACGGCTCTGACTACACACTATTGGTCAAATCGTCTAATTGGTTATACAAACATAGCCAGTTATATTATAAACAGTTGCCACAGATAATATTAAAACTAATCATTAAACATCTATGATAATGTATAATATATCTGTTCTAATCTCTTCCTTCGACACACACACATACACACATATATATATATATATAAACGTATAGTAATATATAGTATAGTACAGTGTGTATATACTATATCTCCAGTGCGTTCCCCAAGGGACTTTGTCTAGAGAGGTGAAAAAAAGTGATATTATAATTTGCCCGAGTCGGAATCGAACCCCCGAAATACGATAGATATTTACAGTCAGACGTTGTCATATTTCGTCACGATGTTGTATGGAACTTCTAAAATTGTAATCTTTTTGTTACAGTTCACCAAAGTAGTGATGCCATCTACATAAATCTTAGCACCTATAAACAGTCGACTTAATGAACAATTAATTGATTTGGACCTAAAACTCTTGTTTACAGTTGACCCATTATTTTTTACATACTTTATACTTTTCATTCATCTTACCTGATAATAAAACAACAGCTTTAACCCCTTCAGAATTAAGATGGTTTAATTTTTTGCATAATTCACTCGATGGACCACCAGTTCTAAATTCGCCTCGCTGAAAATTAATGACTATAAGACTGTATATAACATTTGATCTTTAAATTTAGGTAAAAAAGGTAGGTAAAAAACTAAAAAACACACTGTTCTACACCAAATGATATAGAATGTATACTATTGGTTCAGGTCCTGGCTTCATCATCAGACCGGCTCGATGATACCATACCTATTGTTGTCAATACAACTGAAAAAATTAAGTGACAATTCACTTAAGCTCTGTATTAAAGTCTGTAATTGAGTTCGAATCGATTATGAAAATATGAATATGAGAATTGAGTTTCTTAGATTTCATTACATAGTTTCATATCATATGTAACTTTGTACCATGCCATGTTGGGTTGTGTCCGTACTCCTGGTCGTTATTATTTCTTGGACAGTAACTATTTTGGTGCCATACTGAGATTGCTGGGCTGAAAGCAAGAGTAAGGATTGTTTACATTTTTAAAGTGTCATTTCAGTTTTCTAATTAAATTCAATTAAAATAATCGTATATGTTCAGTATTTCTATAAGAAAAGGTCTTTTGTTAGATAAAAAAGAAATAAATAAAGTTTTTGAGTATTTTCATAAGTTACCTTGACCAGCGGAAATAATTTGACTTGGTCCTGTAAGAGAATGTTCTATTATTTTCGAAGGCATCACCGTCTGCATCATAGTGCCACTGAAAAAAATTATTCTGATTAATATTTATTCTGATTAATATAACAGAACTGTAAGGATTAAAAACCACACGATGTAATCCAAATATTTAATCGCTCTGGTGTCGAGTCAAAGCGCGGCATTGTATTGCGCACTCAACTCGCAATGCCTCCAGGATTCGGCGGAAAGTGGGGAACGGAGTGTCTTAACACTAGATTCCCTCTCCCTACACTGATGTGTGCGAGATACAAGCGTTATCAAAAAGTTCACTCACCGTGAAGATTCTACCATATCTTCAACGATCGCTTCTCCCTCCGTGTAAGGGACGTTGTAAGGCTTGGCTAGACGCTTGCGAATTATGTCAATATAGCCTTGTAATATGTCTCTAATGCGGAAAGCATCGTTTGTCTTCACTGCATATTCCTTTTCACTGTAATAGAAAAGTCCCTTTAATTTTAAAAATATATGAAAAAATATGATTAATTATTTTTAGCTTCACGCTGTATCCCGCATAAGGTAACTTAGTATTATGGTACTTTGTAACCCGCTCATTGCCTCATTGCCTCAGTTTAGAGTTGGGAAAGATGTACTTAGATGTCAAATTATTTTTTTAGTTAAAATTCAAAAACCTGCCTGCCTATTTGATATTGACTAAACACTATAACTACGGAAAATCTCTTGTCAGTTTTTTCGTAAAACAATCTAACTACAGAGATGCTAGTTTGATTATAGGAACATAATTATTATATTCTAGATAGTACTCGTATAAGCATCGTACCTGTAGTCACCAAAATTCAGAGTGAACGATTCACTTCCAGCTCGATATGACTTAACTTGCGTCAAAAGCCATACTTGTAAGATCTCTTTAGTTTCTTCGTCGAGGCGTAAAATTGATTCTGAGTTAATTCCTAATAGTCTTGGTACTAGCTTCTTCTTGCCTTTATGTTTCTCCTAAAATATTAAAAAACAATCAAACAACAAGTCAAATAAACAGAGATACTTCCGTTCCCCACTTTTCTCCGACGTCTGGAGGCATTGCGTGTTGCGTGGGCAACTCAACAGCGCGCTTTATCTCGTTGCCAGAGCGAGCAAATGAAAATATTAAATGTTTCATTTTTGCGTGTGGATCGCGAACAATTAAAGTGAAAAACAAAGTTTACCTTAACCAAAAAGAAAGTGACACCGTACGTGGGTAGCTCTCTTGCGGTCTTAGTGTAGATGTGCTTAGCTTCGATCTGACTCAGCCCGGCATATCTGCGGTGCTCCTTGATTACCTTCTTCTCGATGCCCCACGAACTTGCGTACTGTTCGGGGAGGAACTCTTTTAAGCTGGAACAAATAATTATTGATTTAATTTTTATTTGAAAATATGGTACCAGACTGTAACAGCGCTATGTAACTTCTAAAATAGCTTCATAACATTTTTATTTTTTTGAGTATATATCCTTACTTCTCTATAAATCCTGGTTTGTGCTTTTCCTCTAGAAAATCACCATACTGTATTTGGCACTGTATCCCCGCAAATTCGGCCGCTGAAAAACAAATTTTAACGTTTAAAATATAGCTTTTTTTTAACCATTAAAATTTTCGTTGCTCCTGCAAAATATAGTGAATCCATGGAATGCTAATTAGTTTCCTCCCTGATTTTTAATTACTTGTTGTTTTTACGCATTTTATACATTGATAGAGCTTGTCTTATAGTTTATGTCTCCGGGATCTCATACTTCAGTAACTTAGATGGATAAAAAATTACCGATAGATAAATAAGTAAAATCTTTATTGCCATGAATGATTATAGAATATAGATTATCGAGGATCTATATGGAGGAGAGATAGAAAACCTTGTCAGGTACCAGATAATGAAAGGGTCTTATGCACCCTGTCATTACTCCAACTAATTGAAGATTACAAATGTTTACCACATACATCAAGTAGGTCATATTAAATTTGATCTTAAATTAATACATACTTAATTCATAACGTACAATAATAAAGTACAAGGAAAATTATCGCATGACGTAAATATACTGAAAATAGTAACAATGTTTATATTTCCGTACAAATTGTTAAGCGTTATAGTAAATTATAGATTGAAACAAATCTTGAATAATTAGTATAAGTTTTTTAAAAGAATCAATAGATTTGAATTAAAGACTTATTTCGGCACGACGAAGCTTGTAATTGTGGATGATGTCTTTGTGACTGTCATAAAAATCAATCAATGTTCATAAAAACGTATATGAAACTACTACATTCTACTATAGTATATTTTAGGAGAAACGATAAATACCTACTACTTATATACATAGCTAAAGATTAGATAATTTCAAAATATAATAAGTTTTGAGAATAAAAGTAGCTTTATTGTTTGTTAGCTGTATTAATGGCTAGTGGGTGAATGATAACAGGACACGCCCCGAGTACGCGAGGTACAATATTAGATATTTCTAATACTATTTAATATAAACTATTATTGTTTATACAGGAAATATCGTAATTTGTTAAATACTGTATTATTAGGATCTAGATATTTTTGGCAGTCGTTTGGCATTTATGATCGATAAAGACTTTGATAAAGAAATCAAACATAACATATGGGAGGGACAATTATTGAAGCTAATTGTTTTCATTGTTGTTATATAATTTCCCAAATAAACACACATTTATTACATTGATCTTATTACAATTATAATATAAAATAGGGAAAAAGGTTAATTTTACTTTATTTAACAATAACATACCTTTATCCTCAGTAACAACTTGCTTTCCATTAAGGATAGCGTCTCTTGTCTGAACGTATAGCAGGTTCAACTGTACGGGGTCCCTAGAGTCAACGTTGCGGTCCGAATAGTAGAGGCGACGTTTGAAAAGTAAGGTTTCTTTTGCGTCGACACCACACTCTCGTAGAGTCTTATGCTGATCCAACCATTCCACTGAAATTGAAATGCTATTTATCAAGTATTTTTTATTGATTAGTTTGCTTTTTATCATGAGGTCATTATGGCGCATTGGGATAGGAGCTGCCTGTGAATTGAGGGACGGACTTTTATAATTTTCCTCGTGTGGTAATAAGATGAAACATTTATCTTCTCCACGTAACCCGCAATGGGCGGTGCGTGGGGAACGAGGTTTTAACATAAGGTTCCCTCTACTTACTACTAAAATTACTTCTTCTAAAAGCTCTTGACAAATCTTGATTAGTTGCCTGTGTACGTCTTTTAAATATTAAAGTCTATATGTGGTATCACCAAAGGTTACCTATACAGGCACGCTATAGTTTCCATATGAACCTTATGATAAAGAAATAATAATAATATCAAACATATGGGTTACCATTATCATCGGTCTTCAGTTTCTTGCTCAGCTGTTCCAGCTTAGCATCCTTCTCTTTGGTTTTCGCCTTCTTCCTCAACGTCAAAGTGCCTGTGTTCGGTTTTGTCTCCTCCGGTGTTTCCAAATCTTCACGGCACTTCAAAAATAATATTAAGTTATAAGCTTAAACATTTAAAATTTGTATAAGATATTTGCTATTATAATGTACGTATATTTATTTATAATAGGCGCTGAGTCCCGCCACTCAACACGCAATGATTCCAGCACAATGAAGAACTGAAATATCTTAATGGAAATGGAGTGTATTAACTCTAGGTTACCAGGTTTGGTCTGCTTTCCCTGGGTGCGGAATACAGCGTGTTATTTCAAATATCTAAACAGAGAGCGATGATAAAAAAATATACTCACGAGGCCATACTCTTCGTGATTAGTTACACCGATTTTGCCACAGATGTGGACTAGGAGTTCTTGAATAATTTTAGATTCGTCCACTTGAAGAGTTTTTACAGTTCCTGTAAGAAAAAAATATATTTTATTTCATTCAAACTATAATATACACATGGGAAACCTGGAGACGTTGAGTGGCGGAACTCAACGCCGCGCTTTTGTCCGGACATCAGAGTGAAAAAATGGGTCCCCTAAAAATTAAAAAAAAAGTGAAATGACGTCATTGTTGCATTTATTTTTCTAATTGAATAATCTTACTAACATTTAGCATGACATTTTAGCTACTTACCTATAGATTTACGTGTATACGATATATTTAGCCTACATATACGTTATTAGATATGCTCAATTAGCAGCGATGTTGCCTTATTTTTTATCCTGAATGGAAGGACGTCTTGCTATCTCAATATGCGAAAATAATTTATTGTTCCTGTAGTGGGAATGAAACTTTACAACCTTACCTTTACAGTGAAAGGTCGTTCCACTGTGTCACTATAGTTTGTATGACAGTATTTTTTATTAATATTCTTTATTGAGAATAATGACGCTTTGTATTGTAATTAAATGTAAAAATGGAGGAAATTATGTATAATTCATATACAAATATTGCAACGTGCATTGAACTACTGATTTGTGAGTAAGGTGTTGTTTTTTGAGTCGGCGCCAACCAAGAAAAAATAACATTAATGAATAACTACTAATTTAACCGAAAGAAAAACGAAAGAAAAAAAAACGAAAGATACCCGAATTGGACCGACTCTAGAATTAACGAATTTTAAATAGTGAATATATGTATGTATTGTAATTTATTATTTTGAAGGAAAATATTATTTTCAAAGATTTAGTCTTTGTTTACGTTTGTAAATATAGGTACTCTGAGTTTGAACGTCGACTGAGGTAATGTAACGGCATGCTCCGTCTAATCACTTCGACATAATATCTATATATATAAAAGGACTTATCCTCACTGGCTGAGGTAAGACGCACGCACAGCCGTAACTGCTGTGCGTAGAAACGTAAAATTTGGACAGATGTTTACTTTTGTAATCTGGACATCCACTAAGGGATTTTAAAAAATTTCAACCCTAAAGGGGTGAAATAGGGGTTCAAAGTTTGTATGGAAAAAAAATTAAATCGGCACCGATTTTTATAAAATTTGAAATTTAGATTTTTAAAAGTATTTAATTGAACACGTATTTCATGGTTTTCTAGAATTCTCCCCCTAAGGGTGCAAATAAGAGGTTGAAAGTTTGTATGGAAAAATCTTTAAATCGCCACCGATTTTTATAAAATTTGAAATTTAGACTCTTAAAAATATTTAATTGAACACATGTTTCGTGGTTTATTAGAATTCACCCCCTAAGGGTGCAAATAAGGGGTTGAAAGTTTGTTTGGAAAAATCTTTAAAACGCCACCGATTATAATAAAATTTGAAATTTAGATTTTTAAAAATATTTAATTGAACACATGTTTCGTGGTTTATTAGAATTCACCCCTAAATAAGCAAGCGAAGCTGCGCGCATCCGCTAGTTATGTATATTTAAAAATAAACATCGATGAGCCACAATGGCTTCATAGGAACGATGACGATGACTGTTGCTTCGAATCTTATTCGGAGAAATCTTCGATCAATAGAAATGCTTATTATTAGAATCATTTTGCTTTTCTTAGTCCTTCGGAAAATGCGATATTGGATCCTATAATTCTTTGTGTCTTTTAAATAGGCTGATATCACACTGTGAGTTTCTGTTGATACGTATGCGCGACGGTTGTGTGTCCGATTTCCACTCGGTGGAATTAATTATTTTGTTTTACTCGCTCTAATGACACGGCAAAGCGTAACGTTATGTTACCCCAATTAACATGCGGTTGCAAATGGGAGGTTTTTGGGGAACAGGGTTTCTTAGCACTGGATTCCCTCTGCCTATCCTGCTATAACAAAAACGAAGTGAAGCAAAAACAAACATGACTGAGTCTCTCGACTCTATACTATTTTGATTAGACATTTATTTACGTAAGAATAAGATTACAGTTATGCTTCACCAGTGCGTGCTCTATCCTTTACTATTACATCCACACTACACAGCCAATGTTATTGAAACTTACCTCGTAGAGTATAACGTAAAGCAATAGTCATCGTAATATACCTAAGTAGTCAATATATGTTTGCATATTGATATATGCGGCTGTGGGTTCGATTTTCATCTGGGAGAATAAATTATTTTAAGTTCATCGTTCTGGTAAGAAGTCAAAACATGGCGGTGAGTTCCGTCACTCAACATAAATAATGTTTTTAAATTTGGGCGGTGTGTAGGGAACGACTCCGTCTTAAGACCATGTTCATTATATCTACCCTGGTATATATTTTTATTTATCAATTATGCTGTATCCCACATATAGTAGGGTTCCCCACTTTCCGCCAATTTTTTCGAGGCATTGCGTGTTGAGTGGCACAACATAACGCGCATTTGCAAATCATACTCGTAATTTATTCCTCCCAGTGGGAATCAAACCTACAACCGTCGCGTTACAGTCACATGCTTGTGGCCACAACGGCCTGAGTAACCATAACTGAGTCACTCCATATTTTATGTAAATAGATTACAATTATGTGTATGGAAATAGTTCCATACACATAAGGTTACTAATCTTCCGTAGTACGTGCTCTATGCACTACTGTCCACTGTATGACCAATGCTATTGAACTTTATCTTGTTTAGGATATAATGTGTAACAAGGTCAATATGTATTTGCATATTGGTGTCATATCAACATAATAATTATTATGAGAAAAATATTATTAGTCATTCTTTTTCTTTGAAAATTTATGTTCTCAGTATGAGGTGTTTTTGACTATGTACACCCCGCTTAATTGAAAGTGTAACATTAGTTGGATTCGGATCGCGCCTCCCGTTCAAATCTTTATTTTTTTATTTTTATTTTTTTATTCTAAGTAGTAGATAATAATACCATCGAACGAACGGAACGAAGTGTCTTAACAAATAACTCTAACTTTATTGTTACATGAAACTGCTATTTTATGTGGAATGCTTAAAAAAAATAATAGTTGTAGTCCTGCCGCTTACCGTCCAGCATCCGCAGTCTAATATTCCTTATCTTATTCAGGTAATGTACGGAGTCTCCGTCGCGTAACATGTAGTACTCTAGTGTTTTGTCACTATTTAACCAAACCCCTGAGTTATCGTCATCGGCGGATGTGAGAAAGAAGCCATAATCTAAAAAAAAACTTATAAAGATAATATAAAATTACTTTAAAGACGCGCAACTAAACGTCATTACGAGGCTAACTTACTTTTTGTTGTATTTAAAAATATAAGTCTAATGAATTTTAATTTTATGAAATTACATCACTAGTTCATTCAAAAGCTAAATATTATAATAAAGCTTATAATTGAAATATTTACTTTTATCAGGGTCCAGTGTGAGGATCTTTTCTCTGACAATGTAATGGGCGTCCCAGACTTTGGTGGTGGTATCGAACATTATAGTCCTGGTGACAGCACCCTCGTCCAGGATGATCCTTAGAGATAGCGGCGCCATCCTGAATAAAATTATGATTCTTAAATCTAAATTATTTATTATGTAAATGTAATTTAGCCAAAGGATCTGACTGTAAACGCGGCGGCTTGGTGGTCAGTTTCCACCCGAGGAATTAAATTTTTCAGTATCGAGATATGCCGATAACAGAAGTGTCTTAATGGGAACAGAGTGTCTTAACACTAGGTTCCCAAGTTGCCTCTGCCTACTCTGTTATGTGTGGGCTACAGCGTGAAGCTAAAAAAAGTAGAATAAGTATTTAATAGAAATATTTAAGGTTAAGATATATTTTGCATTGCTTCAAGGCTAAGATATGGAGATAATTCTTGTGACGTGGAGTAAATATAGCAACTCCATTTTAAAGAGACCGAAAAAGAAATTCAAAATATTTTAATTCTAACACAATTTGAAATAGAAATAGAACTTGTAACTATCAACGGTATTACGTTTGGACGTCGCATTCCTGAGCCCCTGCGCGACGACGGCCTTTTTTGTTTACTTAATTGTCATTATCTAATTACTCAAAGTATAATGATATAAGCTATACTCGTATAAGCTATTACTAATATAAGTATGTAAGTAGGTAGTAATTGTATTTAAAATATTATGTGACTTTATTACTTACCTTTTTAGGTAGGTAATTAAATAACAAGAAGAATATATTTTTGTTATTTTTGTGTATGTTCTTAATATGTTTGTGATCAAACTTATCTTTTCTTTTACATTTCCTATTAAATACATGAAGTATATTGTAAAATATATTTTGTAATATTTTAAATGTGTGACTGTAAAACGGTTTGATTCCCACTCGAGGGAATGAATTACTTCCATTTCGCTCGCTCTGGTTACATGGCAGAGGGAAGGCAGAGGGAATGCATGGCATGGGGAAATGGGTTATGGAAAATGACCGGCGCGGAGTGTCTTGACACTAGGTCCATAAGGTTCTGTCTACCCTGCTATATGCGAGATTACAACGTAAAATTAAAATTGTTGTATCATTATTTATACTATTGCTTGGCTTTCTATTTAAATAAATGATTTTATAAGTAAATATGTACATAATTAATATCCCCACTATCGCCATATAGATAGACTTGACACGAAATGACATTAATAACAATAAATATTGTATATTTATTTAAGTGATATTGTATTGTTTATGTCTAAGGATAATGGATATTGTAGTGAATTTTTTGCTATCTATATATGGGGGGGGGGAATAGAGTATCTTTTATATATTTTGTATTAATACTATACCACTACAGACACTAGGTCCTTCCCAAAACCTAAAAGATTTCAATTACCATTTACTAACACATACTGGTAGATGACCATACTAAAATAACCAACCAATTTTTACTAAATACACTTAAATAAAGTGCAAAGCGAACTTAGAATAAATCTCTTAGACTAGACTGAGGGAATGTAAATAATTTAACTAAGTACATACATACATTACATGTTATGTTATCGTTTCCCCTATTAAGGATTGAATCTACGACCATCGCGTGTGCATTGTATTTGTACACATTGTTGCACTGTGTAACTGTATACTTTTTAATTTTTAATAATCTTTTAAAATTCTATAAAACTACATACAATTCCATCGGTTAGAGCTAGAGTAAAATACTTATCTTAAATGAAAAAAATGACTCATACATTCTTAAGGTCGAAATCTTTAAAGTGACACATGCTTCAAAACTTTGCTCAAAATAACTTAACAAAAAGGTGTTAGAGTTTTTTTTTCTCAGGTATAAGGTACACGCACAAAATTATGTCTATAGAATAGAGGAAAACGTAGAGATCGGTCACTATTCTCTAATTGTTTAGAGGTCATCAACCTAAACGAATGCGGGCTGGGATATATGTTTTATTTGATACATTATTTGCTCCTTTGCTCTTTTATATTTAGAAAGTAAAAATGTAAATTAATGTATATAATAAAGTTTTATGATTATAATGTCATTACACTATATTTACTACTAGATAATTGTTAAGAGGTCAGTGACCAACACTACCTACGCCTCCGTTCATCCTCCTTCAATCCTCATTTCTATAGATAAATTTAAAATTTAAAATTATATCTTTTTTAAAAATATAATTTTAAATTTTAAATTTATTTTTTTAATTAAATAAAACACTCCATTCTTTGCTCAGCTCTATCTTACCGTTGACCGTTGCAGTGAAAATTTTGAATCAACGCTCATTTGAACAACGAAATATGGTGTTCAATTCCATTTTCCTGTTTGCTAATGAGGAAGTAAATTATATAAATAAATTTGAGCGTACAAAAATAAACGAGCCGCACCCTTAATTATCCGAATCAGTTCTAATAAATTAAACTTCTTTTTAAATTTGACACAGTATATTTATCTATATGAGACTGTCGTGGCACAGGGGCACTAGAGTGCGACAGTAAACATGATGGCAGAGGGTTCGATTCCCAAAGCGACCGAAATAAAATATTGAATATTTTTATTTATATCTTCCTTTTTCTTCCTGAATTCGGCGGAAAGTGTGGAACGGAAGTGTCTAATTGTGAACGGAGTGCCTTAACACTAGGTTCCCAGGTTCCCTCTGCCTGTACCCTTCTATGTACGGGATACAGCGCGGTGAAAAAATATATCTTATTAAAATTTTATCTTTAGAAGCTGACGCGTGGATACGGGGTACTAATCTGAATCAAAACATTAATAATTGTACTGTTTTGGTTTACTCGAATTTATTAATTGAATCTTCGCGATTTTTGATTTCTTTTGAGTCTTTTACAATGTCCTTTATGTGTAGCGAAACATTTTATATAGCTAAAGTAAAGCATTTAATCATTTCCTAAAACAGCTTGTTTGATTTTGATAAAACTTTACAAACATATACACTCTCACCTGATTACCGCGAACTAAACTGAAGAATTTTAAACTTTTTTAACTGGTAAGTACACTTAAAAATACATAGGCATATTTAAAATAACAATTACCTATATAATATGTATATCACAAGAACATAACACTATAACACAAGTGTGTCCAACAATCGACTTACTTTACTGACAATCTGTTTGCGACTGACGTTTTTCCTGTTGCAAATGCAATGAGTCAGTCCCAGTGCGGTCTGATACA